>OX451737.1:80421565-81021565 GCA_948472305.1 Vicia faba | reverse complement strand
GACCTCTAATCTTATACTTGACAGTACTTGACAACTCAATGGGGTGTGTGTTGGGGCAGCATGACGAGTCTGGCCGAAAAGAGCATGCTATTTATTACCTTGGCAAAAAGTTTACCGACTGTGAGACCCGATACTCACTGCTCGAGAAAACTTGCTGCGCTTTGGCATGGGCTGCTCGCCAGCTGAGACAGTATATGTTGAGTCACACTACTCTGTTGATTTCAAAGATGGATCCAATCAAGTATATCTTCAAAAAGCCTGCCTTGTCCGGAAGAATAGCAAGATGGCAGATGATCTTGACTGAATATGACATCCAGTACACGATGCAAAAAGCAATCAAGGGAAGTGTATTGGCAGACCATTTGGCACATCAGGAAGTGGATGATTACCAGTCTATGAACTTTGAATTTCCAGACGAAAATATCATGTTCATAACTGATTGTGAAACGCCTGGACCGGATGAAGGACCTGAGGAAGGATCCCGATGGTCTATGCACTTTGATGGAGCTTCAAACGCTTTGGGTAACGGCATTGGCGCTGTGATCATATCTCCTAAAGGCTCTCATACTCCGTTTACCGCCCGACTATGTTTCAACTGCACCAACAACATGGCAGAGTATGAAGCATGCATTATGGGTCTTCGAGCTGCAATTGACCTAAGGATTAAGTTTCTAAGTGTCTTCGGAGATTTCGCTCTCGTGATCAGTCAGATCAAAGGAGAGTGGGATACGAAACACCCAAATCTTATTCCTTACAAAGAGTATGTATTGACATTGCTTCCCCATTTCGAGGAGATAACCTTTGAACACTTCCCAAGAGAGGAGAATCAGCTGGCGGACGCGCTAGCTACGATGTCTTCTATGTTCAAAGTCAAGTGGGACAATGAGGCTCCCCGGATCATTATTTGGAAATTGGATGAACCTGCACATTGTTGTGACCTTGAGACCGAAGAGGTAACAGAAAAGCCTTGGTATCATGAAGTGAAGAGGTACCTTGAAACTCAAGAATACCCCGAGGGTGCATCTGTTAATGACAAGAAGCTTCTAAGAAGGTTCGCGGTAAAGTTCTTCATCAGCAATGGCATTCTTTACAAACGTAACCATGATTCAACCTTACTGCGTTGCATGGATAAAATTGAAGCAGAAAGAATTATGGCAGAGCTGCATGAAGGTACTTTTGGAACTCATTCCAATGGACATACCATGGCAAAGAAAATCCTTCGGGCAGGATATTACTGGTCCACAATGGAAGCCGACTGTTATCAGCAATCTCAGACATGTCACAAGTTCCAGGTCTATGCTGATAAGGTGCATATTCCTCCAGTTCCTCTGAATGTTTTGACGTCACCTTAGCCTTTTGCAATGTGGGGCATTGATATGATCGGCGAGATCAGACCTACGGCATCCAACGGGCATCGTTTCATCCTGGTAGCGATTGATTACTTTATGAAGTGGGTTGAAGCAGCTTCCTTTGCTACGGTAACCAAGAACTTCGTGGCACAGTTCATTCGGCACAACCTGATCTATCGATACGGTGTACCAGAGAGGATCATTACGGACAATGGTACCAATCTTAATAACAAAATGATCACTGAGCTCTGCGAGAAATTCAAGATACAACATCATAACTCTTCTCCCTACCGGCCGAAGATGAATGGGGTTGTTGAAGCAGCAAATAAGAACATTAAGAAGATTGTGCAGAAGATGACAGTGGCATACAAAGACTGGAACAAGATGTTACCATTTTCTCTTCATGGGTATCGTACCTCAGCACGGACGTCAACAGGGGCAACACCATATTCCTTGGTTTATGGCATGGAGGCAGTCTTGCCCATTGAAGTTCAGATACCCTCTCTTCGGATCATGAAGGATGCAGGTTTGAGCGAAGACAACTGGATTCAAACCCGGCTTAATCAATTAAATCTAATCGACGAAAAGAGACTTGTTGCTATTTGTCATGGTCAGACATACCAAAAACGAATGATCAAGGCATTTAACAAGAAAGTCAGACGACAAGAGTATCAAGTTGGGAACCTGGTAATCAAGCGCATCATTCTACCTCAACGTGATCCCAGGGGCAAATGGACCCCTACTTACGAAGGGCCATTTGTGGTTAAGAACATCTTCTCAGGAGGAGCGATGATTCTAACCACCATGGATGGTGACGACCTTCCTCACCCCGTCAATGTAGACATAGTAAAAAGATACTACGCATAATCAAAGACCCGCTAGGTTGACTGGCCTAGGCAAAAATAAGGGCTTCCCGGCGAACCAAAAGGGTTCGGGAAAAAATAAGGGATGAAAATAAAAAAATCTGTACACCCGACAAGTCAAAAACCTGAAAAGGCGGCTTGGGCAAAAATGGGTATCCCGGTGGACTGAAAACCCGAAAGGGCGGTCCAAGCAAAAGTTAGGAATTAAAGCGTAACACTATGTCTCATTGGATCACCTCGCATCTGGACTTCAGTATCAACTATCAGGCTCGGACGACACCAGTCAATCAAATTCATCTTCAACTAAGTAGCAAAGTGATGAGATGCTTGAAGATATAAAGGCAATAGCAGAGCTGGAATCCAGTGGGACTATTCACATAGCTGTTTTCTTTTCACAAATTGTATAAATTTTATTTTGTTCGGTGGCGTTCTCTTACTAGGACGTTGGCCTCTTGTACAAAACGCCTATTTTCAGGCCAAACTTCAAAGTCAATACAAATTCATTTTCAGACAAATTTCAAACTGTTTTCCCTTTATCTATTTTCTTTTGCAAAGAACGTCCAATGTTCATTTTTGATATATGCATTTGACATTAATTGCTGCTCATAAATATTTACATGCGAAACAAAAGACAAATTACGGGTGATATCAGAAACAAGGGCAATAAGATTTGTCCGAGTTGTCTAGTTGCTCTGTCCACCAAGGTACCGAGGTATATTCAGCTGAAGAATATGGCTAAGATACCTTCACTCCCCGCAGAATAAAAATGGTAATGGTAGTTCTCCCCACTGAGACATGCAACCATGAACAAATCAACAAGACTCTTCCCAAGCAGGGTTGATCTACCATCAGCCCGAAAAGGTTTGGTATCCCCAGAAGGTCTTAATATTCCTCAGCGGAGTATAAGAATGTTCCCCAGCAGAATACAAGATACCCCCATTAGGTTCATTTCCCCAGCGCAGTCTAAGAAAGCTTCCCCTGCAGAGTTGAGTCATCTTACCTAGTAGATTCTGGAAGCTTGTCCCCTGCAGAATACAAATGCATCTCCTCAGCCAAATTCAGAAGGTTATCCTCACAAGAGTCTAATTGGGTTATCCTCAGCAAGTTGCAACTGAAATATCATCCCTAGCGAAGTTCTTTCTTTCCCCAAGCAGGACTTCTATCCTCAACAGATTCAACATCGGCAGCAACGGTAATCCATCCCCATCGGAGTTCATCATTGAAACCCCCAACAAAGCTTATCAATGGAATCCCCAGTAGAGTTATCGTTAAAATCATCAGCAGAACATCTCTCCCCCACAAAGTAATTCCCCAACGGAGTCATCCTGTCCTGAAGGTTTATTCTTACAATCATCTTCGTTCGTCATCCCCAGCGGAACCGAAGAATTCAACTCTATTCTCCAGAAAATTATCCGGGATTTATTTTCCCCAACTAAAACATTACATTTCCAAACATCATGATACATGCATAAACACATCATACCACGCAATCTCATTTATGTTGAGAACATTATTGCTTGATCCATATCATGCATTGCATATGACTGACCTTTACCTTTCAGAAAGGACACAGTTAAATTCTCAGTCATATCAAAGGCCTTCTCTAGATCAGTTAAATCGATTCCTAAAGATTTTTCTGAGGCGAAGCCAGTCAATGGAGACAAGATCAGTTAAATCGATTCCTAAAGATTTTTCTGAGGCGAAGCCAGTCAATGGAGACAAAGTCAGTTAAATCGATTCCTAAAGATTTTTCTGAGGGGAAGCCAGTCAATGGAGACAAGATCAGTTAAATCGATTCCTAAAGATTTTTCTGAGGCGAAGCCAGTCAATGGAGACAAGATCAGTTAAATCGATTCCTAAAGATTTTTCTGAGGCGAAGCCAGTCAATGGAGACAAGATCAGTTAAATCGATTCCTAAAGATTTTACTGAGGCGAAGCCAGTCAATGGAGACAAGATCAGTTAAATCGATTCCTAAAGATTTTTCTGAGGCGATGCCAGTCAATGGAGACAAAGTCAGTTAAATCGATTCCTAAAGATTTTTCTGAGGTGAAGCCAATCAATGGAGACAGTATTAGTTAAATCGATTGCTAAAGATTTTTCAGAGGCGAAGCCAGTCAATGGAGACAAGATAAGTTAAATCGATTCCTAAAGATTTTTCTGAGGCGAAGCCAGTCAATGGGGACAAGGTCAGTTAAATCGATTCCTAAAGATTTTTCTAAAGCGAAGCCAGTCAATGGAGACAAGGTCAGTTAAATCGATTCCTAAAGATTTTTCTGAGGCGAAGCCAGTCAATGGAGACAAAGTCAGTTAAATCGATTCCTAAAGATTTTTCTGAGGGGAAGCCAGTCAATGGAGACAAGATCCGTTAAATCGATTCCTAAAGATTTTTCTGAGGCGAAGCCAGTCAATGGAGACAAGATCAGTTAAATCGATTCCTAAAGATTTTTCTGAGGCGAAGCCAGTCAATGGAGACAATATCAGTTAAATCAATTCTTAAAGATTTTTCTGAGGCGAAGCCACTCAATGGAGACAAGATCAGTTAAATCGATTCCTAAATATTTTTTTGAGGCGAAGCCAGTCAATGGAGACAAAGTCAGTTAAATCGATTCCTAAAGATTTTTCTGAGGTGAAGCCAGTCAATGGAGAAAATATTAGTTAAATCGATTGCTAAATATTTTTCTGAGGCGAAGCCAGTAAATGGAGACAAGATCAGTTAAATCAATTCCTAAAGATTTTTCTGAGGCGAAGCCAGTCAATGGAGACAAGGTCAGTTAAATCGATTCCTAAAGATTTTTCTGAAGCGAAGCCAGTCAATGGAGACAAGGTCAGTTAAATCGATTCCTAAAGATTTTTCTGAGGCGAAGCCAGTCAATGGGGACAAAGTTAGTTAAATCGATTCCTAAAGATTTTTTTGTGGCCAAACCAGTCAATAGAGACAACCTGTCAATGGAGACAACTCGTCAAAGGAGACACCCCATCAACGAGGATAGAACCACCTACTAACAACCTCCAAATGGCATCTGTAAGCCCATTCCCGACATCACAATGCTGATACTACACCATGCGAGTGCAAATTTCTGGGCACTCTAGTGTTCAATCATCTTCCATCTTCGGATCACGAAAGGCACGCAAGTCAATCTACCTCCTCAGGTTTAAGAAGATTGAACAGGGGCAACTGTTGTACCCTAAAATTTGCCCTCTCATGTTTCCCAAAGGTTTCCCTCTGCATGGTTGATCACAAACTCTTGCCTAAGGAAAATGAAAATGTTTGAGTGGTGCTTCAAGTACATTTCGATTGGCATTCTGAAGGACCCTTCGATTGGTGTTCTGAAGGAGCCTTTCGATTGGCATTCTGTCAAGCTCTTTCGATTGGCATTCTGGACAAGCACTTCGATTGGCATTCTGAAAGACTCTTCGATTGGTGTTCTGAAGGAGCCTTTCGATTGGCATTCTGGACTAGCCTTTCGATTCGCATTATGGACAAGTACTTCGATTGGCATTATAACAGTGTCCTTCGATTGGCATTATAACAGTGTCCTTCGATTGGAATTCCAAAAAGGTCCATTCAAAGAAGCATTCAAAGGGTCCATTCGAAGAAACTTTGAAAAGCATTCGAAGGAGGCCATCATCCCATTCGAAAGGGAGCATTCGAAGGAGGTCATCAGCCCATTCGAAAGGGAGCATTCGAAGGCCAGTTACATGTCATTCAAAATTCAAAAAGGGATAGGATCCCATGTGTTTAGCCAACGTTACAAACTTTCATTCATGGCTTTCAAACACAGAATTAACGTTACAAATGCTCATTCATGGCTGTCAAACACATAATCAAGGTCATTTAAACCTTTGTCTTCCTGTCCCCTCCACCCCCTATATATAAAGAAATCACAAATGTTGCAAAAGTACACACGAAAAAATATACAGAAAAATAGAGAACTTGGAGATACACTGCCAGCACTTCCAGGAAGCCATACCCAATCCTTGCACAAGCCAAAGCTTCCACCCAGCGAACACCTCCACCCTCAGAACTATAGATCGAAGCACCTCTGTTTGGTAAAAAAGGATCTAACCTCAAACTCATTTTTAAATTCATTTTGATTGCATATTCATATTATTACTGCTGTTTGTGAATGATTTAAAGTGCTACATATAAGCTACAGCGCAAAGATGAGATTGTGCCATTGCTTGGGCATAATCTGAGCCTTTCCTTCGAATCCCATGATAAAATAAACCCAGACCCAGATTCAACAGGTGCGAACAGGGAGGAGATTCAAACCAGGGGGTAAAATCCCCCCTGGACCTTTAACATGTGTTTCGTTTTGTAGGAACTACATCATCAGATTCCTGTTCAGAGTTTCGAAGCTCAGCAATTTAGCTTCGAACTGGACCCAGGACTTCCAGATCGAAGGATGACATGTCCAGATCTAACACCCTCAAAGTGAAGCCCCTCATGCACCTTCGATCCAGCCTCTTCACTGGGTCGAAAGACAGCCTGCACCTCTTTCGACCCAGACTTCCAGAATTATATTTTTTCTTGTTTTGCTGCCTGGCCCATTTGTACTTTGTTTACTTTGTTTTTTGTTTATTTCTTTTAGTTTGTTTTTCTTTAATCAACATAAAAATCATAAAAAATAAATAACTTAGAATTAGGATTTAATTTAGTTAATTATTTTAACTCATTTTCTTCAATTTTAAAATCAGTAGACTTAGCATTTATTTAAATTCAATCCTTTTCTTAAACAAAAAATGCAAAAAATATTAGTTATGTTTTAGAGTTAATTTTAATCAGTTTTTTTTTATTAATTAAATTTGACTTAGTTGAACATTTAGCATTTTCCCAAAAAATAAAATAAAAACAACAAAAAAGATCATATGCTTAGGATTTTTAAGATTCACGCGCGTTTATTTTAACTGCTTATTATTCCCCCAATTTTGGACATGTAAATAATCCCCCTCCCCGAAGCCTTGTAATAGCGTAGGATTTACGATTTCCGCACTTTAAATTCCTGTATATATATTAACTGCTTAGATGTATGCTAACTAGGATTGCATGACAAGATCTAAAAACAAATGGTAGAACACCTAAAAATACAAAGATGATATAAATTGAAAATTGACACACTTGCACATGCCACTTCTAGGGTACACCTCACTTGGTTGCCACAAATGTGGTCATTAAGTATAGGATGTTTTAGAGGTCATCCTTTTGTCCCAAGATCATAAGTCACCTCACTTGGTTGCCTCAAATGTGGTCATTAAGTATAGGATGTTTTAGAGGTCGTCCTTTTGTCCCAAGATCATAAGTTGCCTCGAAATGGTTGCCTCGATAAAAATGATCTAAGACATTAGGATTACCACTAAAGCGTCCTAACATTGCTTTAGTGACCACACGTCCCTAAAATCGAATTGACCCGAAAAACTCCAACGATGGTGCTACCTACTCCTCAATAGTGGGATAGCACTGTCTAAAGGACAGTTGCACAGTTTAATTCCTTTTTGAGTAGGTAGAGACTCTTAAGTACTTGCTCTCTTTTAAAAACAAAACAAGCTTTTCGCACTTACACTTTCTTCAAAACAACAAAACTCTTTTCAAAACCCACAAACACAAAGAAAAGCATACTTTTGAAAACATAGTGAGCAAGTACCTAATAGCCTGTGGATAACCACGGATAGAAATGGTGCTAATACCTTCCCTTTCTATAATCTACCTCCCGAACCCGAGAAAAATCTCGAAAAGGAATTTTTCTGTGCTTGTGTCCTTTCCTTGTTGGATAAAATAAAAGACGGTGGCGACTCTTGCTTACCGCGACACTTTGCAAAAACAAACGCAAACGTGAACCAACATTAAAAAACAGTCAGTTCTCATTCCCAATTTTTAGGTCAACTACTCAATTGACTGAGCAAAAGTGTGATCCAAAGCTTGAAACTTGACATGAGTAATCTTGAAGGTCCATAATGGTCCTTGAAAGTCATATGGGGCATTGGAATTTCAAATATCCTTGTGCAATCTCAAACCCTAATTTTGGCCATCCGTGCTTAAGGAGGTGTCTTGAGCTGATCAATCCTAGTGCAGTCTTGAGCCAAAGGAGATCTTGTTAGTAAATTCTTGATAAGTGAGAGGGAAAATTTTGGGGTACAACATTTGCCCATGTTCAATCTTCTTAATCCTGAAGAGTTAGATTGTCGAGTATTGCCATTCGTGACTCGAAGGTAGAAGATGATTGGACATTAGAGTGCCCATAAATTTGCACTCGGTGATGTGATCGTTTATAGTATAGAGAATGGGATTAAAGATGCCATTTGGAGGGATAATAGAAAGTTGTCGGAGATGGGCTTGTAGATGCCATCCATAAATGATTGTTGAACAGTATTTGTAAGCTGAAACTGAATGAGTGTCAGAATGGCATCCATGTCTGGAGCGTATCTGAACTGTATCTGAGAGTTGATTTTGAATGAGTATCAAAATGGAATTCGTGTATGGAGCATATCTGAAAGCTGAATTTGAATGAGTGTCAGAATGGTGTCCGTGTCTGGAGCGTATCTGAACTTTATCTGAGAGTTGAATCTGAATGAGTATCAGAATGGCATATGTGTCTGGAGCGTATCTGAATTGTATCTGAAAGCTGAATCTGAATGAGTATCAAAATGGCATCCGTATCTGGAGCGTATCTGAACTGTATCTGAAAACTGAGTCTGAATGAGTATCATAATGGCATCGGTGTCTGGAGCGTATCTGAACTGTATCTGAAAAGTTGACTCTGAATGAGTATCAGAATGGCGTCCGTGTCTGGAGGGTATATTAACTTTATCTGAGATTTGAATCTGAATGAGTATCATAATGGAATCCGTGTCTGGAGCGTATCTGAACTGTATCCGAGAGTTGAATGAGTGTCAGAATGGCGTCCATGTCTGGAGCGTATCTGAACTGTATCTAGAGAGATTCTGAATGAGTATTAGAATGGCGTCCGTGTCTGAAGCGTATTTGAACTGTATCTGAAAGAGATTCTGAATGAGTATCAGAATAGCGTCCGTGTTTGGAGCGTATCTAAATTATATCTGAAAGAGACTCTGAATGAGTAACAAAATGGCATCCGTGTCTGGAGCGTATCTGAACTGTATCTGAAAGAGACTCTGAATGAGTATCAGAATGGAATCTGTGTCTGGAGCGTATCTGAACTGTATTTGAAAGAGACTCTGAATGAGTATTAGAATGGCATCCGTGTCTGGAGCGTATCTGAATTGTATCTAAGAGAGACTCTGAATGAGTATCAGAATGACATTCGTGTCTGGAGCGTATCTGAACTATATCTAAAAATCCCTTGAACATTGTTAATGGTAGCTGTTAACCTTATTCTGAAAATGGTAAAAATGTTAGCTAATATGCAAGGTCATGTTGTATGAAATGCAAGGTATAATGCCTTCGTGTTATCGATGTTTATCAGATATAGATGCGATGTATGGGTATGTGAGCTAATTTTGCTGCACTGCTTGTTGGATTGGGGAAAATAAATCACTGACTGATGCTGAGGATATGGAGTGTGAGTCTTGTGAAGTTGTAGTGTTGATAAATTTCCGCTTTAGAGAAATAAACTTTGTTGTAAGGGAAATGTCGTGTACTGCTTGTAAAATTCTGTTGGGGAATCCTGAGAAATTTGGCGACTTCTATCAGGGAGTGATAACTGAAGTATTGTTTCGCTGGGGATTAAACTGCAAACTGTGGGGGATTTTATGGAAATAACATGGAGAGATTTCCCTATCTCTTAAAGCCATCAGTGATTGTCTTTTTACTTTGTTCATTTGTAAACAGTAATTATGTTCAAATCATATGTTCAAAAATAAATCATTGGACATTTTTGTAAACAAAATACAAGAGTAAAGAAAAACATATAGTTTTGCACTTTCAAAGGGATATCTTTGTATTGACTTTGAGTAAGTATTTTTGTACAATGAGACAAACATTCTAGTAAGAGAATGTTGTCGTAAAAAAATGAAAATTTGATACAAAGAAAAGATAACTATGTGAAATAATCTCATGGGGTTCCCATTCTGCTATAGCCTTCGTGTCTCAGAGCATCTTATCTGTTTACTGCCTTGTCCAGAGCTGATTGAATTGATCAGAACCGTCGAGTTTGTAGGTTGTCCGTAAAGTGATCCAACGTGGACATAGTCATACGCTTTTATTCCCTAACTTTTGCCTGGACCTCCCTTTCGGGTTTCTAGTCCACTGGGATACCCTTTTTTTCCCAAGCCGCCCTTTCTGGTTTTCAGCTTGCCGGGTGTACATATTTTTTTTTGTTTTATCCCTAATTTTTCCCGAACCTTTTTGGTTCGCCGGGATGCCCTTGTTTTGCCCAGGTGTGTCAACCTAGCAGGTCTCTTAAGCACAATATCTTTTGACTATATCTGCATTCGCAGGGTGCGGCAGGTCATCACTATCCATGGTGGTCAGAATCATTGCTCCACCAGAGAATATGTTCTTGATCATAAATGGTCCTTCGTGGGTAGGAGTCCATTTTCCCCTGGGATAACCTTATGGTAGTATGATACGTTTGATCACCAAATCCCCGACTCAATACACTTGGCGTCTGACCTTTTTGTTGAAAGCCTTGATCATCCGGTTTTGATACATCTGACCATAACAGATAGCAGTAAGCCTTTTCTTATCAATCAAGTTTAGTTGATCAAGTCGAGTCTGGATCCAATCGTCCTCATCCGGCCTTGCATCCTTCATAATTCTCAGAGACGGGATCTGGACCTCAATAGGTTTAGACAACCTCCATGTCGTAAACCAGAGAGAAGGGTGTTGCCCCGGTTGATGTGCGCGTTGTGGTACGATACCCATGGAGAGCGAATGGTAGCATCTCATTCCAGTCTTTGTATGTGACTGCCATTTTCTATATGATCTTTTTAATGTTCTTATTTGCGGCTTCGTCAACACCATTCATCTTTGGTCGGTAAGGAGAAGAATTGTGATGTTGGATCCTGAATTGCTCGCACAGGGCGGTGATCATAGTATTGTTCAGGTTCATACCATTGTTTGTAATGATCCTCTCTGAGATACTGTAACGGCAGATGAGATTCTGATTGATGAACCGAGCGACAACATTTTTGGTGACGGAAGCGAAGGAGGCTTCCTCAACCCACTTTGTAAAATAGTCAATGGCCACTAAGATGAAGCGGTGTCCATTAGAGGACGTTGGCTTGATCTCTCCAATCATATCGATGCCTCACATAGCAAAGGTCCAAGGAGCCGTCAAGATATTCAGAGGAACCGGGGGTACGTGCACCTTGTCAGCATAGATCTGAAACTTGTGGCAGGTTCGAGAGTGTTGATAGAAATATGCTTCCATGGTAGACCAATAATAGCCTTCTCGTAGGATCTTCTTTGCCATCATATGCTCACTGGAATGGGTGCCAAAAGTGCCCTCATGTAGATCATCCATGATCTTTTCCGCTTCAACCTTGTCTACACACTGAAGTAGCATAGAGTCACGGTTGCGTTTATAGAGAATGCCATTACTAAGGAAGAATTTAGCAGAGAATCTCCTTAAGAACTTCTTATCATTGACTGAAGCTCCTTCCGGATATTCTTGAGCCTCAAGATACCTCTTGAATTCGTGAAACCAAGGTTAGTTCACTACTTCTTAAGTATTAATATCGTGACAATGAGCTGGTTCTTCCATTCGTTTAATGGTGATATGGGGAGCCTCGTTATCCCATTTAAGTTTAAACATGGACGACATTGTGGCTAGTGCGTCTGCTAGCTGATTTTCTTCTCGCGGGAAATGCTCGAAGGTAATCTTCTCAAAATGTGGGATCATTGTCAACACATGTTCTTTGTAAGGGATAATGTTAGGTTTTTTAGTGTCCCATTCCCCTTTGATTTGGCTGATGACCAAAGCTGAATCTCCGAATACATTTAAGGATTTGATCCCCAAATCTATGGCAGCTTTGAGACCAAAAGTGCACGCTTCGTATTCTGCCATGTTATTTGTACAATTTAAGCAGAGTCTTGCCGTAAAGGGAGTATGACATCCTTCAGAAGATATGAGTACATCACCAATACCATTGTCGAGTGCTTTGGATGCCCCATCAAAAACCAGGGTCCATCGGGTTCCTTGTTTAGGTCCGTCATATGGCCTGAGTTCTTCACAGTTGTTTACCATCATGATGTCTTCATCTGGGAATTCGAACTTCATGGGCTGGTAGTCTTCCACAACTTGATGAGCAAGGTGATCAACTAATATACTTCCCTTTATTGCTTTCTGGGTAGTACACTGTATGTCATATTCTGTTAGGATCATCTGCCATCTCGCTATTCTCCCAAAGAGTACATGTTTTTCGAAGATGTATTTTATCGGATCTATCTTGGATATCAATAAGGTAGTATGGTTCAGCATATACTGTCTTAGCCGGCGAGCAGCCCATGCCAGAGCGCAACAAGTTTTCTCGAGCAGTGAATATCTTGTTTCACAGTCGGTAAACTTTTTGCTCAGGTAATAAATAGCATGCTCTTTTCGGCTAGACTCGTCATGCTACCCTAATACACACCCCATTGAATTTTCCTAAACGGTTAGATATATGATTAACGGTCTTCCCTCAACTGGTGGCATCAAAATAGGAGGCTCTTGTAGGTACTCTTTGATCTTGTCAAAAGCAGTTTGGCACTCGTCATTCCATTTGACTACTTGATCTTTCTTCAGTAATTTGAAGATTGGTTCACAAGTAGATGTCAGGTGAGAAATGAATCTGGAAATGTAGTTTAAATGTTCCAAGAATCCTCTGACTTCCTTCTCAGTACAAGGAGCAAGCATCTCTGGTATCGGTTTCACCTTGGCGAGATCTACTTCAATACCCTTATTGCTGACGATAAAGCCTAGGAGTTTACTAGACCTCACCCCAAATGTTCATTTATTTGGGTTCAACCTCAACTTGTACTTCTTCAACCTCTCAAACTATTTCTGTAAATGATCAAGATGCTCTTCTTTTGTTTGAGATCTAGCTATCATGTCGTCCATATAGACCTCTATTTCGTGATGTATCATGTCATGAAATAGAGCTACCATGGAACACTGATAGGTTGCCCCAGCATTCTTCAGCCCGAATGGCATATCCTTGTAGCATAATGTGCCCCACTGTGTGATAAATTTGTTTTCTCCATGTCCTCAGGCGCCATTTTAATTTGGTTATAGCCTGAGAAACCGTCCATGAAGGAAAACAGTTTATGTTATGTCGTACTGTCAACTAGAATATCAATGTGGGGAAGTGGAAGTCATCCTTAGGGCTTGCCCTATTCAAATATCTATAGTCCATGCACATTCGTACCTTGCCGTCCTTTTTGGGCACGGGAAAAACATTGGCAACCCATTACAGATAAGAGGTGACGACCAAGAATCCGGTGCTGAATTGCTTCATGACCTCTACTTTAATATTTTCTGACATGTCTGATCGCATTCGACGGACCTTTTGTTTTACTAGTGGGCAGTCCTTTTTTGTAGGTAGACGATGTACTACGATATCTGTGTTAAGTCCTGGCATGTCTTCGTACGACCAGACAAAGACTTCAACATAATCGTGCAGCAACTGAATCAGACGCTCTTTGACACTGGGTTCCAGATTGGCACCCACCTTGACTTCTCTTTTTTCTTCTTCGGTACCTATATTGATTGTGTCCACTTGTTCTTCATAGGTCTCAATGGTCCTCTCTTCTTGTTGTAGTAACTTGGCAAGTTCCCCTGGTACTTCACAATCTTCCTCACCTTCGTCTTCGGCTTGGTAGATTAGAGTTTCAGAATCAAAGAAAGCCATAGCAGAACCGTTACCCATGGGATCCTGGGTGGATGTAGACCTGCATTGTGAGTGTGAGTGTGTCTAAGAGTATAGCTATCTTTGACAAAAATGAAAATGTAACAAGAAAAACAATGAGCACAAAGTTTGTATGCAAAAAACATCCATGATTCATTGATGTCATATGGAAATGAGATAATAACCCTTACAAATGGACCATTGTGCCTTGGGTAAGACACAATGTTTTAAGAGTCTAAATTTTTTTAATATTACAGATCCAACAAAATGTAAAGGCAAATTACTGTTGGATAAACGTGATCGGGAAAAAAGCTCTAGCCTCCCAGTTGCTGAGCCCTCCATTGACAGTTGGGAAAATCCAATCCTCCAGGTTATAGCTATCTTCATCATCCTCCATTGCATTGACTTCGCGGTTGCTGATCTTCAAGGGTGGTCCTCCGGCATGAGCACGACGTACAACCTTCTGGGCACCTGAAGTGAAACCCATACCAAATTTGTCAAATTTGTATGGGATATCTGGGAGTTGTCCCCAAATAGTGCACCCACCTTCTTCTATCACTGCATTGGCATCCTTCAAAGACGACATCTTGAGCGGAGGCCTTTTAATCTTGGGGACTTGAGACACAACCTTGGTCACTGCCACAGTCTGTGGGACTTCTTCAAAGTGCTGGAATAGAGTTTCAATAAATTCACCATCTAGCTCCACATATCTGAAGGAATTTAGATGGCTGACCATATACTCTTCTTCTCCATGAACAGTGATGATTTTCCCTTGAATTGGATATTTTAGAATTTGATGCAACGTAGAAGTAAAGACGCCAGCATTGTGAATCCACGGTCGACCTAGTAAGCAGGAATATGAAGGGAGAATATCCATTACATAAAAAGTTGAAACAAATGTTTGGGTTCCAACCTTTATGGGGATGTCCACTTCCCCGTGTACCATCCTTTTTGAGCTGTCGAAGGCTCTCACTACTATGTTTCTTGGTTTCAATGTCAATCCCTCACAGTCATGCCTATCAAGAGCCTATTTAGGCAACACATTCAGAGACGAACCGATGTCAACCAAGACATGAGCTAGAGTTGTGTCCCTGCATTCGACTGAGACATGTAATGCCTCATTATGCTTTCTCCATCTTGGCGTTAAATCAGCATACAAAAAACTTAAACCATTATCTGCAGTCAAGCTGGCTATGCAGTCTTGGAACTGATCGAAAAATGTTTCTTGGGGTACATGAGCATTTTTGAGGAACTTTACCAAGGCCTTTGCATGCGCCTCAGAACATTATAATTAAGCCAACATGGAAATTTTTGATGGAGTTTTCCACAGTTGCCCGACTATGTTGTAGTCGCTTCTTTTTATGATCTTTAGAATTTCCTCCATCTCTTTCCGGGAGGTCTCAGGGATAGCCACTAATTGTGCCTTCTTCCGGACAGGCTCAATCAGGATACTTTTACCTTGAGTCTCAGTTGACTCGGTAGCATGAACGTCAATAGGGGTGATAACAGGGATTGTAACAGTTTTGTCAACATGAGTATTAGCAGATATGATCGTGGGACTGGGAATAACCTTTGGAGGAGCAACAACAACAAGAATGATTACGGGTCTAGAAATAGCTTTTGGAGGGGAAATTTATGGAGAGAATACCCTTCCACTTCAGGTTATCTTACTAGTCCCTGCAATATTACTGATATCAGAGTCAACCTTCTCAGAACTTGAATTTTCAGCAGCTGGCCAATCTTGCTTGATACCGTGGTAGTAGACATCTCCTCCATAATTCCATGGGACGGTTTTGTCTGACGATTACGGGATTGGTCCATGCATTGTAATTATCAAAGGAGCTACTTTAGGAACTGATGTAATTCTAACGGTTCTTTTGGTGGAGACCCTGGAAGAATTGTCGGAAATGGTCACGATTGAAACATCATTATAAGAAATAGTTGGAATTGATGTTTTCTCGAACAAAATCTCCTTGTTATCTATTAGGCATTGAACGCCTACTTTTAACAACGGACAACTGGTTGATGAGGATAAACAGAAATGACAGCTTTCATCACAGCCTAGGAATACAACAACATTCAACAAGTTCTTTTGGATAGTCAGGAGTGGGGTCACAAGTTCATCCATTGAAGTAACAAACATATCTTCCTCAACGGCGTTGACATCACGGCCGTGCTTGCTCATAGGGGCAGTAATGACATTGGGAATTTCTGGCACATCGAATTCAATCTATTTGGCTTCAATAAGGTCTTGTACCTTGTTTTTTAGAGCCCAACAGTTGTTAGTGTCATAGCCGGGACTCTCAGAATGGTATGCACAACGGGCATTAGGATTATAGTGAGGAGAGGTTGTGTTAGGGTTCTTTGGAGATTCTTTCAAAGTCACTAGGTTGGATCTTAACAAATGTGGAAATACTTGAGATAGTGTCATATTAATTCAGGTGAATTATTTGACTGGCCTTTCCATTCTGGGATGGTTGCCTCTTTGTTAAGCAGGCGCCGGTTTAGGAGTCATGACAACCCCCACCATTGGATGGTGTTTAGCCCTATCTTGATTTCTCTGAGGATATACAGCAACCACTTATTTCTTTCTAATGAATGGTTTCCTTACAACAGCAGAGGATGTATATTTTTGAATCTTCCCGTTTTTTATCCTGACCTCCACTCTTTCTCCGGTCAATATCAATTCGGTAAAACCTGCCAATGAACTCCCAATTAAGTGATTAAAGAAGGGACCAGACAAGGTGCCCAAAAACATGTCTACCAACTCTCTTTCAGATAGGGGAGGTTGGACTCTTCCTGCTAAGACCCTCCATTTTTGCGCATAGTATTTGAAGCCCTCACTCGAAACAATGGCCATACTCTGGAGTTGAGTACGGATGGGTGCAAGATCAGCATTGTATTGGTATTGTTTGTAAAAGGCTGCGGCCAGATCATCCCAGTTATGAACATGGACTCTTTCTAACTGATAAAACCAATCAAGTTGAGTTCCAGACAGACTGTCTTGGAAGAAGTGTACCCATAAATCCTTGTCAGAGGTATGAGGCTGGATTTTCCTCACATAGGATTGGATATGCCTTTTGAGGCATGAAACTCCGTCATATTTGGCGAACACCAGTGCTTTGAATTTTGGAGGGATGACAATCCTGGATACTAACCTCAATTCCGCAAATTCCAATCCAAGAACTTTTTGAATTTCCATTACACTTAACCATTCTTCCATATGCTTATACTTGTCGTCGGCTGGAGGGTATTGTTCTTCAGAGTAGTCTTCTTCTTCCTCTTCCTCTTCAGAATCAGGCTGAACAACTGTTTCCTTGCCTTTCCCATCTTGATTGTCTTTCTCACCAGATGACGTTGCAAAGTCTAAGGTCCTTCTTCCTTGTCCTTGGGATCTTATTCCCATGTTTAGAACTCCAGTTATTTTCTTTGTCTTCTTTTTCTTCTCTTCAACCAGCAAGGTCTTCAACTCTTCTTGTCCTTTGGCTAGAGTTAAAAACATCTGTTGAAACTTTGTATTCTGAGCTTGGAGGTCCTTCACCGTTTGCTCGAGATCCATCTTACTGAAATAAATAGTAGAAAGACGGGGAGACTTGTTGCACGAAACCTGCTTATCTTATGATGAATGGTAAATGCATATGCAATGATTTCAAGGATTTAAAGATTCAAATTTGTTTTAGACAAAAAGGAAACACACGTTATATTAATAAATTAAAGATTGAGTACATCAATGCCTCTTTGGGAAAAACAAATACAAAAACTCTAAGATAGAAAGGTTGTACGCATCCTCTTTGGTGTGATGTAGGCATTCAAGTTCCTCTCCTCATGAAGTTTCTTGATGATTTCCAAAACCTTCTTCTCGCTTGCGTAGAATTGGGCTTCAAAAGTATCTCGCTCCCCCTTGAATTATATCCAATCTCTTTGTAAGTCTTCAAGAGATGTGGGCATGTCAGGATGTAGGATAGTGTATGGAACATCTCCTTCCATGACAGGCTCAATGATTACCGGTAGAATGGAGGGGTAAGGCATCATAAGACATTGAGCATGAGTTTGTACCAATTTGAGGTGAGGCTCAAGAGGGATGGAATTCTCATGCCACAATGTCTTTCTATCTACCTTGTTCAACATCCTCCAAGCTCGGATAAATCTCTGGCAAAGACCTTGATCGTTGTTCTCGTAGTCAAATACCAAATCTTGAATGAGCAACTCATGCGGGCCATCCCTTCGGGCGTAACCAAACTGTCTTAAGGCTAAGAAGGGGTTGTAGGTGATACCTCCCCTAATGCCAAGTAAAGTGACATTAGGAAATTTTCCATATCGGTCAACGATAGTAACATTCTCTATGGATCGGGAACACCAATGAATGTCTGAATTTTGAGCGTCATCAACCTTTTGTGACCACCTTGAACCTTGCCCGTTCTTTAATACAGATTGGGGAAGATGCGAAATAACCATCTTGCCAAAAGAGGAGTGCAACACATAAGAACACCTCTTTTCCTCATAGTGCGAGTGTGAAAAGAATGTAGAATATCCCCTAGCAAAGTAGGCACCGGGTTGCGGGATTTGAAGATTTTGACGGTGTTCACATTTATGAGTTGGTCAGGATTTGGAAACAAAATTATCCCATAGATGAGGAGAGCTAAAATTTCCTCAAAAGCATGTAGATCCAAAGAATTCCAACAGTTTTGGGCTTTGTCAAAGAAGAACTTTTCTAGGAAACCTTTGACACCACTCCTTGTTTCCCAATGAGTCGTGACATCAGATGATTGCAAGTGTAGAGCTTGAGCAATATCTTCTGGATTTGGATCTCTTTCCGTACCATTGAAAGGTAGTTGATTGAGAATGGGAATCCTCAAGAGTTGGGAGAATTCTTCCAAAGTAGGCACAAGTTGATAATCGGGAAATGTGAAGCAATGGTGTAAAGGATCAAAGAACTGAAAGAGCACCTTCATCATGTCTTCATCAGTGTTGGAAGTGACCAAGTTGAGTAGGCGACCATGTCTCTCGGTGAATGGAGAATTTTCTGGAATCCTTGAAGCTAGGTCCTTAAGTTGTGTAGGGATCCTTACAAGATTGACTTGAATAGTTTTCCTGCGAATAGAATCCATGTTCTATAAAACAGAACAAAGATAAACCCAAATTCCTTGAAATAGTTAGTGAATGAATATGATGTTATGATGTTCATGATGTTAAGTACAAGTATGTATATACAAACAAAGCAAATAAGTCCTTAGGTTTAGGCTTGCATGGAGTCTCATAGGTAAGTACCCTCTTGAAGTTTAGTTGACTCAAACATGTCCTAGCAATAGTAACCGGGTTCTAAGGAGCTCAATATCACTGGGTTTTTTTCTTGGTCATTGTTTCAGCGCAAGCCTCTTAAATGGAGACCGAAATATCCCAAAAAACAAAACCTCAATGAGTGTAGTATCGAGTATCTACCAACTTCAGACTGCACCAAAGTCGGTCATCTCACTACGTCCTAAAGGCCAAGTTGGTCAAGTAAAGGTTCTAAAAGTTCATCAGTGCTTCATGACATCACTCAGCGGCCTCGTATTCTCCTTGATTAACTCAAGGGCTACCGGTACCCACAAATATGTCGCACTAACGTAGCTATTGCTTAGACCATGTCGGTATACCCCGCACAATTTCCACAATGTATTGCTACTTACCTATAAGGTATCCTAAAATCCGGGTAGAGGATTCAAACCCAAACAAAGAACCATAATGTAAAGCAAACAAGAGAAACAATGAAAGCAAGTAAATGTGATCTAACCCTAAGGTAACCCCAATTTTAGAATACTCCCCAGCAGAGTCGTCAGTTCTGTCATACGGTGAGAGAACTGACCTGAAGGTTTTGCATTTTATCATAAATGTTGTAGTTAGCAAGAGTCGCCACCGACTTTGCTTTTATCCAAAAGGAAAGGTGAAAAAGCACAGGAAAGACCTTTGAGATTAGTTCTTGAGTTCGAGGGGTAGATTATGAAAAGGTAAGGTATTAGCACCCTTTTCATCCATGGTTTTCCATGAGCTCTTAGTTACTTGCTAGATCCCTTGCTTTTGTTTGAAATTGTACTTTGTGTGGTTTTTGAAAGTATTTTGTAAAGAGGCCATTGTTTAGGAAATTTTTGTAATGATTCTTGTTCGTAAGAATGTATACAAAGATGTTTGATCTTTTGAAAATGTTTTCAAGTTTGAAAGATGTTTTTGAAAGTGTAAGTGTTTGTTTTGAAAATAGCAAGGAGTTTTGTTTTGAACATGAGCAAGTAATTAGGAGCATTCTACCTACTCAAAAGTATTTCATGTTCATTTTATTTTCCTTTGACATTGTTATCTTACCATTGATTTGGTAAGTAACTCTATCTTTGGATGTAAATGGGACGGGTGTGGGTCATCGTATAACCATGATTAGAAATATTGCAAGGTATCTTATCATTCTCTTTTAAGGACTAAGATCATTTGAAATGCAACATAGATAGCATCATCGAGGGACTATGATCTTGTATTTTTGCATATTTTTGCTAAGATACCTCACATGCGTAATATGTCCATTTTGTAAAGGAAACCAAGTGGATTTACCCTAGGGGTGTTTGTGTGCAAGTGTATTGTTTTCATGCTTGATTTTGTCTTGAATTAGGGTTTTCTAAGTATTGGTTTTAGTCTTTTCATATAAATCCTAATTACTAGCATGTTATATATAAAGCGATAAATTACGGGATTTAAAGTTACTATGCTATTACAATACTTGTGGGAGGGGATGTACAAATTGTAAATGGAGATTGCAAGAAAATAAACCTAATTAATCTATTACAACCATATTGAACTTGTACAATAATCAAATAAATAAATGTACAAAAATAAATAAATATGCAAGAATGTAAATGCAAAGAAAATGGATATCTTTTTTTGGTTTTCATGAGAAAAGGGAGTTTGTTTTAACCTAATTAATTAAAAGGAAATAATTAATTAGAATAATAAAAAAGTAAACCTAATTTTACTAGGAAAATAAATTAAATAAACCGTAAATCTATTAATAGATTAAATAGAAATTAAGTTTAAGAAAATTAATTTTTTTGTATTTTTGTCTTGAAAATAAATGATAGTGTTATAAAAATATTTTTGGTCTTTTTATATTTTAAAATAATATATTCAAATGATGTAAAAGAAAATAATTAAAACTTATTTTTAATTAAATTTACAAAGATAATTAGTAAAATAAACAAAGTATTGATTAAATAAAATAATTTTTTATGAGAAAAAAAAAAACAAACTATGTCAAAATACAAATCTATTATTTTTATATTTTTTTGTGATTTTTAGTATTAGAAAAATAATTAAGAAAATAATAAAAAGAAAATAAGAAAAGAAAATAAAAACTGGGCCAGGGGTGTGTAAAGGAAACAAGGGGGTTAACAAGTAAAAACAAAAACAACAAGGCCCAAGGAGGCCCAGCGTCTGCAAAAAAGAAGACAGAAATGCAAAAATATGAAGAAAAAAAACAAAAGGGTACCATTGGGGCTCGAACCCAGGTCCCTTTGGTTACATGCACGCGCTTCTACCACTGGAGTGGCTATACATCCGTTTATATAAATCAAACAATAAATACATAAGACAAACACGTTCCTGAGGCCAACTTCAACTTCAACCTCACACCCAGCCAGAACCTCTGTAACTTGTTCAAATCTCAACAAAAATGAAAACTGTAAACATGAAACTCGTAGAAAATTTCCTCACGGTTTCAGAAATATAAAGCATTAAAACTATAGCTTAAAGATAAACATGAATTTTAATGGCCCTATTTTGAACCCTAAAAATCTCAGAAAATTCAATCTTAAAATTCTCTAAGCTCAGGCAAAATTAATGGAAACTATGGACATGGTTAGTTTAGGGAAATGATATCTACATGTTTCATTCACAAATTAATCATTGATGATGCCTGTATGAAAAGTTCCAAAGTTAGAAAACTTACTTTTCAAGAGGGTATCGGGTTTTATGTTTGAGTAGCTTTCAAGGAGTTCCAATGATTGGGTTAGCTTCCTCAAGTTCCCATGAAGCTAATGGGATGCTTAGCTTGAGCTGAAAGTACCTGAGGAGTTCTGTAGAAGTCCAAGTGCAAAACTCTGTTTTTGAAAATGGAGGATGGTGTTAATGGTGTTACAGTCTTGTAACAGGGTGTGGGATTAGTTCTAAATGATGTTTAGAAGCTTTAGGAACTAAACGGCTTGAAAACACACGAGGGAGTTATGAGTTTCAAGTTTTTCGTCAGTTTATGTGAAAATAGAGGTATGAGATGTGGTTCTGAGCTCTTGGTGTTTTTAGGGGTCAAGAATTCGTGTGTTTTGTGGTAAATGGTTTGTATTTCTATAAGTAAAAGGTTTGGAGTGGTTTGGAGAATCAGAAGTACAAGTTTTAAGAAAATTGGTAGGTTACTTGATTTTGAAGAAAAGTGGGAAACCAAGTTTCAATGTGAGGTACAAGCATGGGCTGAGTGATTATAAGTGTCTAACAAGTTTCTTATTAGTTATGGGACCTGTTTGATCAGAAGAGAACAAGTGCAAGGCTCAAGAACAAGTTTTGTGTAAAAAAGCACTTTATCAAAATGGCAATATACACTTTCTTCCCAAAATGGATATAAAGCATGGCCTTGCATTGAATGCTTGAAATGAGACCACTAACATCTGTGCAAGACGTTAATTATGGAGTGCCTAACAATTTTGAGGCCTGAAAAGTATAGGTTATGCAGCATACTTTGAATTTTGAATTTGGTTCATCACAAAATGACTTGAAATTCATGTGATAAAACCCTACCTTCATCTCTTCGATTCTCCCTAATCAAGAATGATATCAAGGAGTTCTGGGAAATTTTGGAAATCTTGTAATTTGATCTATAACCCATATTTGAATTGCTTTTGAAGATTCCCCTTGGAACTATATGAAAAACTGTCATGAAGTTGGGTCAAAATCCTGACCAAATTAGGGCAAAATTTCACTAAGTGTTTTTGTTTCATGACCATGTATTCTTAAATTTATAACTTGAGATCCAAGCACTTTCGGAAGGAGTTGTGTAAAGAAAAGTTGTATATTTCATGGAAATCTACAACTTTCATGTTGGAAGTTTCTCTTGAATCATCTTGCATCATGGTGAAAATTTTGCTCAAAGTTATGAAAAAATAAGAAATTTCCAACACTTCGAAAAATTTCTAAGTTTAGATATTTTAACTTTTCAAAATGAAATCTTGAATTTTGGATTTCTTGATGAATAAGTTTAATATTTTGACATGTTTTGATGAATTGAGTTCTTTGGCATTTGATTTTGACCAAAAAGTCAAAGTTTGACTTTTCAGTATACAGTTGACTTTTGATCAGTTGACTGGAAATTTATCTGTCAATCCATTGAACTTGAGCAATGTTTTGAGCCAGGTCATTAGGTAAAAATGATGCAATTGGACTCTTGATATCATGCCTTAAACCAATTGATCATTTTCTAAGTCAAAAATCAGAAATTGCCCTTTCCTAGTCAAAACCCTAATTTTGACCATTTTGCCATTTTGAAGATTTGATCAAATTTCTTGAGGAATTATGGTCCAAACTTGATCAAGTGATACATATGAGTTTAAAATATTGATGTGGATCAAAAATTATGAAGTTTGACTGTGAATTGGCCATAGTTGACTTTTTCCCCAATACAACTGATTTTTAGGTCAACTACTCAATTGACTGAGCAAAAGTGTGATCCAAAGCATGAACCTTGACATGAGTAATATTGAGGGTCCATAATGGTCTATGAAAGTCATATGGGGAATTGTAAGTTCAAATATCCTTGTGCAATCTCAATCCCTTATTTTGGTCATCAGTGCTTAAGGAGGTGTCTTGAGCTGATCAACCCTAGTGCAGTCTTGAGTCAAAGGAGATCTTGTGAGTAAATTCTTGATAAGTGACAGGGCAAATTTTGGGGTACAACACCAACTTTCGTGAAATAGGGGATTATGGTACTCGTAGTTCACCTCAAAAATTTTAAAATACGTGTGTGTTGGTTAATTTTAAGAGATGAGACATCAAGGTGATATCCGAGTGGAAGAACATACTTACTACCCATGATTATGAGAAAGGAGAATTTGCATCATCTCAAAGTGGAGTATATATATTGGATTTTAAATTCAATAAAACCTCACTCAACACCCAAGTGGAAAATATCTCACTTTACTACATATCATAGAAGTATAGTAGCTCGCGTCAATACAAGAATGGACAAGAGTCTATTCTTTTGAGAAAAAGTTTTAAAGTACAAAAGCCAAAGTGGCTAAATGTTTTAAATGAGTTTGATTGACATTCTTCTCCAAAAAAATGTCAAAGTATGATTAAGTTGGTTAAAGTTTGATTAAGTAATGATTTTTTTTAAATGCATGGACCTAAGTCCAAGTTTATTGTGAAAGCGGTTCAAGTTAGAAAACAAGAACATTTTTGAAAAGGAGAGAGAAGATTTGGAAATTAAAGAAGATAGGAGGAGATGAAGGGACTATCCTAAAGCATAAAGTAAAATCTACGGAAAAGAACCACCTAACAAACAAGAAGCCAACACTTGACATAAATAAGTCAATGTAGAACTCCCATCCTTTGGATTGAAACCTAGAAAGCAAAAATACTAAACCTCTTAGCGTTGTGCCCCAAAATTTTCCCTCCCATTTTCATACAAGACATACTCCTAGAGATCCTCAATTGCTCAAAGTTGACTAAGGATTGACCAGACAAGTCCACCTCTTAAGACAATAAGCCTCAAACCAGGGTTTCAATTTCAAGCAAGATAACTGAGTCCCAAGGGTCCCAAATGTCCTCCATTGCCCTAATATGTCCTCAAGATCATCCATGCTAAGTTTCATGCCTTACACTACAAGTTTGCTCAGTCAACTGCTCAAATGCCTGAAAACTAACTATATTAGGTCAAAAGTCAACTATGGTCCAAACACAGTCAAAAGATCCTACGGGCAGGATACTATTGGTCCACTATTGAAGCAGACTGCTATCAGCATTCCCGAACTTGTCATAAATGCAAGATCTATGCTGATAAGGTGCATGTACCTCTGGTTCCCTTGAATATCCTGACAGCTCCCTGGCCCTTTGCAATGTGGGGCATTAACATGATCATAGAGATTAGACCTACCACTTCCAATGGGCATCGCTTCATCCTGGTAGCCATTGATTATTTCATGAAGTGGGTTGAAGCTGCCTCTTTTGCTACTGTTACCAAGAACATTGTGGCGCGGTTTATCAAGCATAACCTGATCTATCGGTATGGTGTGCCAGAGAGGATCATCACTAACAATGGTACGAATCTCAACAATACAATGATCACTGAACTCTGTAAACAGTTCAAAATCCAGCACCATAATTCTTCCCCTTACTGGTCAAAGATGAATGGCACTATGGAGGCTGCTACCAAGAACATTAAGAAAATCATACAGAAGATGACAGTGACATACAAAGACTGGCATGAGATGTTACCATTTTATCTTCATGGTAATCGCACCTCCGCACGAACGTCAACAGGGGAAACATCTTACTCTCTGGTATATGGCGTGGAGGATGTCCTTTCTATCGAGGTCCAGATCCCTTCTCTGAGAATCATGAAGGATGCGGGTTTGAATGAAGATGATTGGATCCAGACTCGACTTGATCAACTGAATATGATTGATGAAAAGAGACTTACTGCTGTCTGTCATGGTCAAATGTATCAAAAACGGATGATCAAGGCTATCAACAAAAAGGTCAGACGCCAAGTATATCAAGTCGGAAATCTAGTGATCAAGCGCATCATACTTCCGCAAGGAGATCCCCTGGGAAAATGGACTCCCATATATGAAGGTCCATTTGTTATCAAAAGCATATTTTCATGAGGAGCCATGATTCTCACCACCATGAATGGTGACGACCTTCCTTACACTATCAATGCGGACATAGTAAAAAGATACTGCGCATAAATAAGACCTGCTAGGTTGTCTGGCCTAGGAAAAAATAAAGGCATCCCGGCGAATCAAAAGGGTTCAGGCAAAAATTAGGGATGAAAACAAAAATATATGTACACTCGGCGAGTCTAAAACCTGAAGAGACGGCTTGGGCAAAAAAGGGTATCCCGTTGGACTGAAAACCCGAAAGGGCTGTCCAGGCAAAAGTTAGGGACTTAAAGAGGTTTTACTATGTCCCATTGGATCACCTTGCGACCAGACTTCAGTATCAACTATTAAGCCCAAACGGAACCAATCAATCCAGTCAGCTTCAGACAATTAGCAAAGTGATGAGATGCTCGAAGACATAGTGGCAATAACAGAATTGAAACTCAATGGGATTATTACAAATAGCTATTCGCTTCTCTTTGCACACAATATTATATAGATTTCATTTTCATGACGGCGTTCTCTTATTAGAGCGCCATCCTCCTTGTACAAAAACGCCTGTTATAGTCCAACTTTAAAATCAATAAAAGTCATTTCTACACAAAAACTATTCGTTTTTCTTTTTTGTTTTGTTTTGCAAAAACGTCCAATGATTTATTCTTGACATATGCAGTTGAATATGATTGTTATTCACAAATATTTGCATAAGAAACTGAAAGACATTTGCTTATGACTTAAGGAACAGGGGAAAAGACTAAAAAACCATGTTAATCCCGACAATTACTCCCTCCAGAGGGACAGGGGCAGAGATAACTTTGAAACGAAGTAAACATTACATGCGTCCCGTGATGTCTATGTTCCCCACATAGTAAAGGCAATCAAAGGTTTTGACCTCTGCTTCCCCAAACAGGAGTTAATTTCCCCAACCAAGTTTTATAATCGCAAGCGGTTTATAAAGTTTTCTCCCGAGCAGAGTTTATTTCTCTGAATGCAGAAGCTCAATCCCCAATAGAGTTCATTTCTCCAATTATGGAAGTTCATCCCCCATCGGATTTTATTTCTCTGAATCGGAAAAATCTTCCAGAAAAGCATCTTCTCTCGCAAACAGAGTTATTTCCCCGCAGGGTTATCCTCAGGCATAGTTTCTCCCCGGCAGAATATTCGCAAACAGAAAGGAGTAAATCCCCAGCATATACATCTCCATTCACACTCCCCAGTGGAAATGACGGGTTCAACTTCCTAATACTCTCAAGCAGCAGTTAGTGATTTATTTTCCCCGACTAAGAAATACCTTAATAGCATCCCATATTCATACATCATGGAATGCACATACATATTGCGTACAACACACTCTCATTTATTTCGAGAACATCATCACAATGCATATCATGCATCATGACATTGCATACGATGAACTCTTTACCTTTCAGGGAAAAGATCAAATCAACAAGCTACGTCTAACAAAGGGCTACACTATGTCGGTGGAAGAGATTCCAAGACTTTCGTCTAGGTCGGTTGAATCACTACTAAGATTCTCGTGATTACTATGCCAGTCAAAGTTAACCCAAAATCTCTCTGCTCACTATGCCGGTGGAAGAGATTCCAAGAATTTCGTCTAGGTCGGTTGAATCGCTACTAAGATTCTCCTGATTACTATGCCAGTCAAAGTTAACCTAAGATCTTTCTGCTCACTATGTCGGTGGAAGAGATTCCAAGACTTTCGGCTGGGTCGGTTGAATCGCTACTAAGATTCTCCTGATTACTATGCTAGTCAAAGTTAACCTAAGATCTCTCTTCTCACTATGCCGGTGGAAGAGATTCCAAGACTTTCGTCTAGGTCAATTGAATCGCTACTAAGATTCTCGTGATTACTATGCCAGTCAAAGTTAACCAAAAATCTCTCTGCTTACTATGCTGGTGGAAGAGATTCCAACACTTTCATCTGGGTCGGTTGAATCGCTACTAATATTCTCCTGATTACTATGCCAGTCAAAGTTAATCTAAGATCTCTCTGCTTACTATGTCGGTGGAAGAGATTCCAAGACTTTCGTTTGGGTCAGTTGAATCGCTACCAAGATTCTCCTGATTACTATGCCAGTCAAGGTTAACCCAAGATCTCTCTGCTTACTATGTAGGTGGAAGAGATTCCAAGACTTTCATCTGGGTTAGTTGAATCGCTACTAAGATCCTCCTGATTACTATGACGGTCAAAGTTAATTCAAGGCCTTTCCCGAATGTAGTCAAATTGATACTAAGATTTCTATCCCAGTTGAAGACAACTTGAGACCTTTCTCTGGTTCAGTCAAATCGATACTAAGATTTCTATTCCAGTTAAAGAAGTTATGAAGCCCAGAAATTTACCGAATAATAGTCAATCAACAATGAAAGACACTGTGAAGCCTGGATCCTGACCAGATAACAGTTTTGATCTCATCTCCCCAATAAGTCGCTGTGAGGCCTGGAATACGACCAAATAGAAGTCAGCCTTATCATCCTCGGCAAGTCATTGTAAAGCTTGGATCCTGACTAGATAGTAGTTCACTTCCTTCTCTTCAATAAAGAGATGACTCCCAAGTAGACTAACGGACAATTGAAGCTCCTAGACTCTATTCCTCAAGACAGAGACTAACATTCCTCAGCGGAGTCCTCCTCAACAAAATTAGGAATAGAAGATCTCATGAAGGAATATCTCATGAAAACATCTACTCTGGATGGCATCTTTAATCCCATCTCTGACGACCCTCCGCCACATTTTCTGAATGGCATCTTTAAGCCCGTCTCCGACGACTCTCCGTCATATTTTCCAAATGGCTTCCATAATCCCATTCCCGATGTTATCTACACAGTCGAGTATCATTTCAGACGAGTGCAAATTTCTACACACTCTAGTGTTCAATCATCTTCCACCTTCAGATCACCAAAGGCGGACAAGCTGTGATCGGTGGATCTGGAACTGACTGTTTAATGCTGGTTCGCGAAATGTCGCGGAAGCAAGAGTCGCCACCGTCTTTTATTTTCTCCAAATGGAAAGGACAAAAGCACAGAAAAATTCCTTATAGAGATTGCTCTCGGTTCGGGAGGTAGATTATAGAAAGGGAAGGTGTTAGCACCCTTTCTATCCATGGTTATCCATGGGCTCTTAGATACTTGCTCATTTGTGTTTTCAAAATGGTTTGTTTGCTTTTCAATGTGGGTTTTAAAAAAGTTTCTTTGAAAATTCCAGTTCGACTCTTGTATCAGTCCTCAAGAGTGTTTGAAAAATTGCTTTCGAAAGCTTTTTGAAAACGTGTCGGTGTGAAAAGTATTTTTGATTTGTTTTGAAATTTAGAGCAAGTATCTAGAGTCGTCTACCTACCCTAAGGAATTCGTCTGTGTAAATGTCCTTAAAGTAGTGCCATCCCACCATTGAGAGGTAGGTAGCGCCACCGTTGGAGGTGTTCGGGTCAATTCAAGGTTCGGGACATGGTGATCACCAGAGCAATGGGAAGACACCTTAGAAGCTACCCTCATGCCAGGTTCCCGGATCATGAGGACTTACTAAGACATCCTCTACTCGACGATCACCTTTCGAAGGGCAAGGCAACAGTGAGGTGTACCCTAGGGGTGGTGTGTGCGATTCGTGTGTCGTTTTCATTTGCATTTATCTTGTCATGTTATCGGTGTTCTACGCTTGTTTTTATTTTTGTCCATTCATTCTTGCATGCATTTATTAACAGTTAAAAAAGTGCGGAAAGATAAAATTCCTAAACTATTACAAAGGCGCGGGTCCACATCGCCAAAATTAACCAGGACCCGATTTGACAGAAAAATAAATAAATTAAAAGCAAATAAAGAATTAAAAGTGCGAGAAGTAATTTACAAGGCTTCGGGAGAGGTACATAATTATTTAAATGACATAAAATAAATATGCAAAGAAATAAGAAATTACGAACGAGGGCGTTGGACCCTTTTGCAAAAAACTACATTAATAACGGAGTTAATTAATTAAAAGAGAAAGAACTTGTTTTTTGGTATTTTTTAGTATTTTAGGATTTAATAAAAAAAGAACTAATTAAAATTAATACTAACCCTAATTCTAATGACTTTTAATTTATTAAGAAAAATGTTGGAGTTTTAACCTAAATTAAACCTAATTTGTATATACAAGTTTAATTATGAAAATAAATATTTAATTATTATTTATGAAAGAAAAAAATAAAAAGATGAAAAATTATTGATTAAACCTAATTCTATGTTTTTTAGATTTTTTATGAAAAGAATTAAAATTAAAACCCTATTTTAAACTAATTAATTTACATGCATTTATTTACAGGAAATATTAAAATAAAATATTTATTATATTTTTTTATCTTTTCTGATTTTTTTATGCATTTTTTTGTATTTATGAAAATAATTAGTTAATTAAGTAAAACAATAATAAAAAAAAGAAGTAAAACATAATAATACAAAAAGGTAAATAAAATAAAAAGTATGCAAACCTGGGGGTTCAGACCCCAATATGGAGGTGTAACTTTGAGAAACCTGGCCCAATAAGCATGGTCCGTTTGACCTTTCCAGGCAGCGTGCACATGCGTTGACCAGGATGTATGATGCTCTCCAATCCAAGGCCTTTGATCTGATGAAGCTGGACGCGTGGAAGGATAGATCATGAAGGTGTATGATGCGCTTCACCTTTGGAACTGCATATGAACATGTATTGCAAAATAATATGGAAATAACGTAGACCTGGGGCTCGAACCCAGGTCATGTACCTTTCCAACCAACACGTTTGCCACTGAAGCGCTTTGTTTATCTGTAAACTAATATCACAAATAAATATTATAAAAGAAGATTATCAATGGCCTTGGAAACGCGCGCGAGTTTTTGAATCAACCTATCACCGTGTGCCACGACATCGTCTTCTCCACATTCCTGAAACACAAAATATTAAGCAACGGTTTTATACGCGTTCTGTTAGGTGGCTTTAGGGAAAATAGCGATTAGCTCTCAGTCACTCATAAATTGAGCGCGAGGGTTGGTTCTTGTTCGTCCAGATGCACTGATTTGAACGGTGTGGGTCTGGAAGGCCAATTTTTCTTAAAATAAAAACCCCCAATTTTGAGGTCCTGTAAACCCTAGAACACAAACATGGCATAATCGTATACACAGCATAAAAATGCAATTAAATATATTGGTTAGCTTCAGAATTTCGTAATGAACATGAATCAATAAATAAAAGTTACAAAGGATGCGTGAATCATGATGCACGATTATGGATTTCATTGGACACAATCTGCACTCGTGTTACCAATTCTTGAGGTTCTGATGAGTATTCTTGATTGAGAATCGTTCAGGGGACCTTGAGGAAGCTAATGGAAGGAGTCTTGAGACCTGAATCGCCTTGCAAAGGTGTTTACAGTTTTTGAGTTTCTTACAAATTTTCTCAAGTTTGATAATGGCTTTTTGGAGCAGCTGTGCGTGTATTCTGATTAGGGTTGTGATCCTAGCATATGTAGTAGTGAATTAGGTCAAGAAAAATCAATCAAATCCATTGCATTCATTGATTTTGGAAATTTGATTTTCTAAGATTTTTTCATATCTTTTTCCATGTGTTTTTGGTTCAAAATCAAGCCAATCAACCCAAATCTTTCCATATTGGTACAAGCACGAAATCTTGAGGGTAAAACATGTACAAAAAGATTTGTTAGGTTAAGTTAAATATTTTTCACATATTTAATTGATTTAAGTGAATTATTATAAATAAAAATTCAAATAAATAAATAAAAAATGAGAAAATACTTCCCTTTGGGCCAAGTGGTCGTGCACATGCCATGGATGATGAATTATGGAAGAAAAATGGGCCCATTAGCAATTTTAGGTCATTTGAATCAATGTTGACTTTTCAAAATATCCAAAAATTTCCCAACTTCCACAAGGCATAACTTGCTCAATATTTAAGCTTTTCTCATGTTCTTGTACATTTTGGAAAGCTCTTTGAGTCCTATAACAAATGTCTTTGGTCCCATGTCATTTTGATTTACCAATCTCAAGTTATGGGCTTTGACTTAAAGTCCCTTTTTGTTGACTTTTGAAAATGACCTATAATGTTGAAATTGATAACTTTTTGTGAGAGCATTTATTGGACTTGAAGTATGAAGATGAGTTGTAGGAAATGTCTTTCTCTTCAAAATGAGCCTTGGATGGAATTTTTCTGATAATCCATGTGAAAGTTATGCCCTGGTCAATTTCAGTTGACTTTTTCAACTGTCCAAATAAGGAAACTTTTGCATCTTGATGATTTCTGAGCCAAATTTTGAGAATCATGATCAAGCATTTATCAAATAATGTTTGTGGCTTCAAAATGATATGTTGACCAAAAATTTGAACTTTTGACTGTCAAATGACCATTTTGCCCCTACAGTTGACTGTAGTGCAATTAGGGTTTTTGACTGTGCAATTTTGAGCTGAAAGTCTTGAAACTTGATATGAGGATGCTTGACCATATTTGTAGGCATGTGAGACTTGATTGGACCTTTGGAAACTTCATTTTCTTGATCAGAACACAAACCCTAGTTTTGACTGTATGGGAGACCTTTCACTGTGCAACCCTTGGGGAATTTTGAAGCATGTCTTGGCATTTTCTTGAAGAATATGGGAGGGAAAATTTTGGGGTACAACAGTTGCCCCTGTTCAATCTTCTTAGACCTGAGGATGCAGATTGGCTGACGTGCCTTTCGTAATCCGAGGGTAGAAGATGATTGAACACTAGAGTGCCCAGAAATTTGCGCTCACATAGTAGCAGTGATGATGGGAATGGGCTTATAGATGCCATATGGGTGTTGATTGCGTAAGAGATTCCTTATCGAGAACCTGTATACCTTAGCATGAATGGTAAGAGAACCTTGGGCGACTTTAACTTCAACAACGCTCGTTGAGAAAATCTTGGTGGGAGTTACCATCTTCGCAGTATCGGGAAGAGAACTAATAGGCAATTATAATCTGAGAGGGAATCACCTCACTCACCGTCGGAGAGGGAACCCTAGGAAATTATAATCTGAAAGGAATTATCACCTCACTCACCGTCGGAGAGGGAACCATCTAAAAAGGAATTATCACCTCACTCACCGTCGGAGAGGGAACCATAGGAGATTATCACCTCACTCACCGTCGGAGAGGGAACCATCTGAAAAGGAATTATCACCTCACTCACTGTCGGAGAGGGAACCCTAGGAGATTATCACCTCACTCACCGTCGGAGAGGGAACCATCTGAAAAGGAATTATCACCTCACTCACCGTCGGAGAGGGAACCATAGGAGATTATCACCTCACTCACCGTTGGAGAGGGAACCATCTGAAAAGGAATTATCACCTCACTCACCGTCGGAGAGGGAACCATAGGAAAGGAATTATCACCTCACTCACCGTCGGAGAGGGAACCATCTGAAAAGGAATTATCACCTCACTCACTGTCGGAGAGGGAACCATCTGAAAAGGAATTATCACCTCACTCACCGTCTGAGAGGGAACCATAGGAGATTATCACCTCACTCACCGTCGGAGAGGGAACCATCTGAAAAGGAATTATCACCTCACTCACCGTCAGAGAGGGAACCATAGGAAAGGAATAACCTGGGATAACTTCTACTGAGTCTTTATCAGAAAAATCTGTTGGGAGTCGATTTAGCTGGACTAGAGAAGGCCTGGGACTGGATAAGAAATCTCCGAAGTCGATTAATTGAACCGGTCTAGGTCTTGAAATATGATTGAGAATTTCAACTGCATCTTTCCTGAAAGGTAAAGGTCAGTCATATGCAATGCATGATATGGATCAAGCAATGATGTTCTCAACATAAATGAGATTTGTATGATATGATGCGTCTATGCATGCTATAATGATGTATGTGATGTTTTATGAATGTTTTCGTCTAGGAAATTAAATCCTTGACGGGTGTCGGGAAGTCATATCCTGGGCTGATGTTGAAGAATAGATTTTGCTCCTGCTGGGGATGATAACTGCAAGAATACCGGTAGGAGAAGATGACTCCGTTGCGGAATAAACTTGGCAAATGGAAGATTCAGCGGGGAGAAAAGATACTCTAGCGATCATGCTGGGAAGCAATACTCTGTGGGAATAGGGATGCCTTGCTGAGTGTTGATAATAATTTGCTGGGGATACCCTCGTTATTGGAAGTGTTGATGGACTTCGCTGGGGTAAGAAGACTTCTTCGAGGACGCTCTTTCCGTGGCTTTTGGCTGAGGATAACCCAGTTATATCCTGTTAAGGAAATAACTCTTTGAATAAAGCCGGGAGACGCGTTCGTGCTCTGCGAAGGATAAGCTTCCAGAATCTACTGGGGATAAGCTTATTGCTTGGGGATATGAATTCCAAATTTCCTGGGGAACTGGATTGGACTCTTCTGGGGAAGTTTTGATATGCTGGGGAAAGTGATCCCTTTGAATGTTGGTCTGCCACCGGGGAACAATCTTTAGACCAAGACTGTCGGGGATGCTTGTTACGAATATATGCTGCTGGGGAAGGTTGAGATCTGCGGGAGGATACCCAACTTCCTTGAGATATGATAATTTTGCTTGGAGAAGAATGCACTGTTTTGCTGAACCACTCTCTGGGGAATTAATATGTACTTGGTCATGTTCTTTAGCTGAACCTACCTTGGTACTTTGGAGGACAGAACAATTAGATTGCTTAGACGAATCTTTATTGCCCCTGTTTCTAGTGTCACCTGTAATAAAATCCTTTGTTTCGTATGCAAATATTTATGAGTTAGCAAACTATTGTCAATGCATATATCACAAATTGAACCTTGGACGTTCTTCGCAAAACAAAACAGAAAAAGAAAAAAAACAGTTGGCACGTTTAACTGAAAATATATTTGTATTGATTTTGAATGGCCTGTGAATAGGCGTTTTGTGTACAAGAGGCTGACGTCCTAGTATGAGGAACGTCGCCGAACAAAAGAGTTTATACAGATTTTGTACAAAAGGAAATAAAACAGCTGTGTGAAATATGAATGATCCCACTGGGTTTCAGCTCTGCTATTGCCTTTATAACTCTGAGCGTCTCATCACTTGATGACCTTGGTTGAAGGTGAAGCTGATTGATCGATGCTGTCTGAACTTGATGTAGATACCGGATTCTGGATGCAAAGTAATCAATGAGACATAGTATTATGCTTTTATCCCTAATTTTTGCCTGGATCGCCCTTTCGGGTTTTCAGTCCACCGGGATACCCATTTTTGCCCAAGCCGCCTTTTCAGGTTTTCGACTTGCCGGGTGTACAGATTTTTCGTTTTCATCCCTTCATTTTGCCCGAACCCTTTTGGTTCGCCGGGAAGCCCTAATTTTTTCCTAGGCATGTCAGCCTAGCAGGTCTTTTTTTATGCGTAGTATCTTTTTACTGTGTCTGCATTGGCGGGGTGAGGAAGGTCGTCACCATCCATGTTGGTCAATATCATGGCTCCTCCTGAGAACACATGCTTAACCACAAATGGCCCTTCGTACGTAGGGGTCCATTTTCCCCTTGGATCACTCTGAGGAAGGATGATTCGCTTGATTACCAGATCCCCAACTTGATATTCTTGTGGTCTGACTTTTTTGTTAAATGCCCTGATCATCCGTTTCTGATACGTCTGACCATGACAGATAGCAGCAAGTCTCTTTTCATCAATGAGGTTTAACTGATCAAGTCGTGTCTGGATCCAATCATCTTCGTTCAGATTTGCATCCTTCATTATCCGGAGAGAGGGTATTTGCACTTCGATCGGCAAGACTGCCTCCATTCCATAAACCAGAGAGAAAGGAGTTGCCCCGGTTGACGTCCTAGCTGAGGTACGGTACCCATGTAGAGCGAACGGTAACATCTCGTGCCAATCCTTATAAGTCACTGTCATCTTCTGCACGATTTTCTTGATGTTCTTATTTGCTGCTTCTACAGCCCCATTCATCTTTGGTCTGTAAGGAGAAGAATTGTGGTGCTGTATTTTGAACTGCTCGCAGAGCTCAGCGATCATCTTGTTATTCAGATTGGTACCGTTGTCTGTAATTATTCTCTCTGGGACGCCGTACCGACAGATCAGATTATGCCGAATGAACCGTGCCACAACAGTCTTGGTTACCGTAGCATAGGATGCTGCTTCGACCCATTTCGTAAAATAATCGATCGCCACTAGGATGAAGCGATGTCCATTGGATGCCGTAGGTTTGATCTCGCCGATCATGTCTATGCCCCACATTGCAAATGGCCAAGGCGCAGTCAGAACATTCAGGGGAACTGGAGGAACATGCACCTTGTCTGCATAAATCTGGCACTTATGGCATGTCCTGGAATGTTGGTAGCAGTCAGCTTCCATTGTGGACCAGTAATATCCCGCCCGTAGGATCTTCTTTGCCATTGTATGTCCACTAGAATGTGTACCAAAGGTCCCTTCATGTAGCTCTTCCATGATTCTTTCCGCTTCAGTCTTATCCACACAACGCAGTAAGGTTGAATCATGGTTTCGCTTGTATAAGATGCCGTTGCTAAGGAAGAACTTGGCTGCAAACCTCCTCAGGAATTTCTTATCATTGATAGAGGCACCTTCAGGGTATTCCTGAGCTCCCAGATATCTCTTTACTTCATGGTACCAAGGCTTCTCGGTCACCAATTCAGTCTCGAGATCGCAACAGTATGCCGGTTCGTCCAATTTCCAGATGATGATCCGGGGAGCCTCATTATCCCATTTAACCCTGAACATAGAAGACATTGTAGCTAACGCGTCCGCCAACTGATTCTCTTCTCTTGGAAAGTGATCAAAGGTTATCTCTGTGAAGTGGGGGATCAGGGTCAACATACATTCTCTGTAAGGAATCAGGTTTGGATGTTTCGTATCCCACTCTCCTTTGATCTGATTGATCACAAGAGCGGAATCTCCGAAAACACTCAGAAACTTAATCCTTAGGTCAATCGCAGCTTGAAGACCCATGATGCACGCCTCATACTCTGCCATGTTATTGGTACAGTTGAAACACAGCCGGGCAGTGAGTGGAGTATGAGTACCTTGTGGAGATATGATGATGGCGCCGATACCGTTACCCAAAGCATTGGAGGCTCCGTCAAAGTGCATAGACCATCGGGATCCTGGTTCAGGTCCTTCATCCGGTTCAGGTACTTCACAGTCAGTCACAATCATGATGCTTTCGTCTGGAAACTCGAAGTTCATTGATTGATAGTCATCTACAGCCTGATGTGCCAGGTGGTCTGCCAATACACTTCCCTTGATGGCTTTCTGGGTCGTGTACTGAATATCGTATTCCGTCAAGATCATTTGCCATCTTGCAATTCTCCCAGACAGAGCAGGCTTTTCGAATATGTATTTTATAGGATCCATCTTTGAGATCAACAAAGTAGTGTGAGTCAGCATATACTGTCTCAGCCGGCGAGCAGCCCATACCAAAGCGCAACAAGTTTTCTCAAGCAGTGAGTATCAGGTCTCACAGTCGGTAAACTTTTTGCTAAGGTAATAAACGGCATGCTCTTTTCGGCCAGACTCGTCATGTTGCCCCAGCACACACCCCATTGAGTTGTCAAGCACTGTTAGATATAGTATCAGAGGTCTCCCTTCAACCGGTGGCATAAGGATAGGTGGTTCTTGGAGATACTCTTTGATTTTGTCAAAAGCAGCCTGACATTCGTCGTTCCAACGTACTACCTGATCTTTCTTCAGCAGCTTGAAGATTGGCTCACTGGTAGCGGTTAGATGCGAGATGAATCGAGCAATGTAATTCAGGCGTCCTAGAAAGCCTCTGACCTCTTTCTCCGTCTTAGGAACTGGCATCTCTTGAATAGCTTTGACCTTAGCAGGGTCCACTTGAATACCCTTATCACTGACTACGAAGCCTAGCAACTTCCCAGATCTTACCCCGAAGGTGCACTTGTTCGGGTTCAGTCTCAGCTTGTACAGTTTCAACCGGTCAAACAACTTCTGCAGATGATCTAGGTGCTCTTCCTCAGTCTGGGACCTTGCGATCATGTCATCCACATACACTTCTATCTCATGATGGATCATATCATGAAATAAGGCAACCATGGCACGTTGATAGGTTGCCCCAGCGTTTTTCAACCCGAATGGCATGACCTTGTAGCAGAAGGTGCCCCACTGAGTAACAAATGTAGTCTTTTCCATGTCTTCAGGTGCCATCCTAATCTGATTGTAACCTGAAAAGCCATCCATGAAAGAGAATACTTTGTGCTGAGCCGTATTATCAACAAGGACATCAATGTGAGGTAAAGGGAAGTCATCCTTGGGGCTGGCCCTGTTCAGATCTCTGTAGTCGACACACATTCTGACCTTTCCGTCCTTCTTCGGTACCGGCACCACATTAGCAACCCACTGAGGGTAAGAAGTCACTGCAAGAAACCCGGCATCAAACTGTTTCATCACCTCGGCTTTAATCTTTTCAGACATCTCTGGACGCATCCGACGGACCTTTTGCTTAACTGGAGGGCAGTCTTCCCTAGTTGGCAAGTGATGGACCACAATATCGGTATCCAAACCGGGCATGTCTTCGTAGGACCAGGAAAAGATCTCCATATAATCATGCAGCATCTTGGTTAACCGTTGCTTCACGCTGAGCTCTAGGTTGGCACCAATCTTTACCTCTTTCCTGTCTGCTTCGGTACCCAAGTTTATTGTTTCCACTGGCTCTTCATGGGGTTGAATTGCCCTCTCTTCCTGAAGTAACAGTCTTGCAAGCTTTCCAGGCACTTCGCAATCATCTTCACCTTCGTCTTCGGCTAAGTTGATCGGATTTTCGAAGTCATAACTGGCAGTAGCAGAGTTGTTACCAGTAAGATCCAGAGTGGATTGAAACCTGTATGAGTGAGTGTGTGTGTAAATACAGCTGTTTTGAAATATATGTAAAGGAAAGAAAGACAGAAAAGGAGCACAATATTTGCAATGCGGGAATACGTCCAAGATTTTCATTCATGATATATGAAATGACAATTTATATGCCCTTACAAATGAAACCACGGTGCCTCGGGTAAGACACCGGGCCATAGAGTTTATTTATTGTTTATTACAAATACCAAAAATATAGGAATTCATTACTTAGTAACAAGAGAAACAGACAGGTTGTCCTTTGCACTCCAATTATTAAGTCCACTGTCGGTCACAGAGTAAATCCAGCTATCAAACTCAGCTTCATCCACTTCATCTTCGTCCCCAATGGCATTCACTCCATGAGCAGGCAGGGGCGCTGTTACTACATTAGGCTTCTCAGATGCCTCAAACTGTACCTCCTTGGCGTCAATAAGGTCCTGCAGCTTGTTCCTTAGTGCCCAACAGTCATCAGTGGCATGCCCCGGGCTATCAGAGTGATAAGCACAATGAGCATTCGGGTTGTACTTAGGAGATGCAGTATTGGGGAACTTCGGAGCCTCCCTGACAGTCACCAAATTGGTGGATAGCAACTGTGGCAGGATCTGCGATAGGGTCATGCTTAACCGGGTAAACTCTCTCCGGGGTCTTTCAGCCCTTTGAGGATTGGTCGGCCGAGGAGCGGCAGCAGGCTTAGCAATCATTACCGCACTGACAGATTGGCGGCGCTCAGGTCTCTCTGATCTCTTGGAACCATATACGGCACTAGACTCCTTCTTGAATGGTTTCTTTTCAGAACTAGATGATGCACCCTTCGCAATCTTTCCAGACTTCAACCCAGCCTCAATTCTCTCTCCAGTCAGAATCAAATCAGTGAACCCAGCAGAAGAATTCCCAATGAGATGGTTGAAAAACGGCCCGGATAGGGTCCCCAAGAACATGTCTACCAACTCCCGATCAGTCAATGGTGGCTGCACCCTGCCAGCCAGGTCTCTCCACTTCTGAGCGTACTCCTTAAAGCCTTCGCTTGCACCTAACGACATACCTTGGAGTTGGGTACGTGTGGGGGTAAGGTCGGCATTATATTGATACTGCTTGTAGAAAGCAGTAGCCAACTCCTCCCAGTTACGAACCTTGGTCCCATCCAGCTGATAGAACCATTCGAGATGAGTCCCTGAAAGACTCTCCTGGAAGAAGTGGATCCATAAATTCTTATCTGCAGAGTACGGTTGAATTTTCCGAACATAGGACCTTAGATGCAGCTTGGGACAAGACGCCCCGTCATACTTAGGGAAGGATGGTGCTTTGAACTTGTGAGGGATGATCACACCAGTTGACAAACCCAGATCTCCGAAATCCAGCCCAGGTACCTGTTGAATCTCCATAGCCTTCAACCTATCCTCCAGTTGCTTGTATTTATCCTCTGCAGGAGGGTACTGCTCTTCATCAAAATCAGTCTCGTTGTCGGAGACTACCGGACTAGGAACCCTTGCTTCTGCCTGAGGACTACTCTTGCCAACAGAAGAACCAGCCTCTTCCTGCTGCAGAGTATTGCCAAACCTTTGGCCCGAGTTGAACATAACAGTTCTTCTCTTCTTCTTCTTCTCCTTCTTCAGGAGCATAGCCTTCAGCTCCTCTTGGCCTTGAGCCAGACCCTTGATTAATTCCTAAAACTGCGCATTCTGCGCCTGAAGAGCCTTGATGGAAGTCTCAGTTGATGAAGATTCGGGATTCATGATGCTGAAATAAACAGCGAAGAACTGTAAGCAACCTGAAAAGGGGAAAAAACCTGCTATGCACATGATGTATGAAATGCGTATGAATTATGTTTTCAAAGACAATCGGGAATCAACTTTGTAAACAAAAAAAGGAACACACTTTATTAGATTCAACTTTTAAACTGAAATTATTCAACAGGTTGCCCTTAGGCGTTACATGAAAGGAAATACTGAAAGGGAAATAAAACTGTAAAAGCACATCTGGAGCTCATTATTGATCCCATGGTCTCCTCTTCTCAGTACGGATGTAGGCATTCAGAGCTCTCTCATTCTCCAACTGTTTTGTCAGTTTCTGGATCTTTGATTCCTGCTCGTTGAACTTTTCCCGGTAAGAATCCCGCTCTTCTCGCAGTTGCGACCAAGATCTCTTCAATGTCTCATAATCAGTAGGTATCTGAGGAGGAAGGACAGTTGGAGTAACACCATCTTTGTCAGGACACTCAAGGATGACGGGTCTGACAGCTTCATACGGCATACCTAACTTCTGAGCACGGATGCGAACCCATTTGTAGTAGGCTTCCATAGGTAAAGAAGTCTTTGGCCCTAACTCTTGTGGGTCAGCTTTATGAACTTTGTCCCAAGCCTTGATGAACCTACAACGTAGCTCGTCACTATCCACCTGAAATTCAAAACTAATGTGAGGCACCAACATCTCATGGGGACCTGCCCTTCTTGCTCTTCCAAACTGACGGAGTGCTATACATGGATTGTAAGAGATCCCTCCTTGGGTACCAATCAGAGGGACATTAGGGTATTCCCCGCATCGATCAATAATAGCTATCTCATCCAAACCTCTGCAAGTCCAAATGATGTCTTTGTCGGTGAGAGACATTAACCTATGAGCCCAACCTCTTCCTTCTTGATTCTTCAGTACAAACTTAGGGAGGTGCGAAATAAACCACCTCACCAACAAAGGGATACAACACCACAGGGTTCCTCGTCTTCGGGTAGTACGGGCATGAAGTTGTTGCAAGATGTCACCCAAGAGAGTGGGCACAGGATTCTGAGACATAAAGACTCTTATGGCGGTGACATTGATGAAGTTGTCAGGATTAGGAAACAGGACTAACCCATAGATTAGGAGAGCCAAGATGTCTTCATATGCCCTAAAGTCCAAGTCATTCCAGAAATTGTTAGCTTTACCAATCAGAAACTTGGCCAAGAAACCTTTAACTCCGCTTCTAGTCACCCATTTGTCTGTTACCTCTTGATGGGTCAAAGGAAGAGCTGCAGCAACATCCTCAAGCCTGAGGGTCTTTTCCCAACCAGTATAGGGAGTCTGATCCAAGATAGGGATACCAAGCAAGTCAGAGAACTCTTCCAGGGTAGGGACCAGCTGGAAGTCTTGAAAAGTGAAGCACTGGTACAGGGGGTCATAGAACTGGGTCAGAACACTCATCAACTGTTGATCCCGCTTTGCAGTGACTAAACTGAGAAGGGAACCATGCCTCTGAATGAAGGAAGTGGTATTTGGAATTCTGCTAACCAACTCATCAAGCAACTTAGGTGAACGAGCAAAGTTGAACCGGATAGTATTCCTTCGCACAGGTATCATAATGTCCTACAAAACAGAGCAAAGGTGAAAGCCTCTTGTCTTTGAAATGGTCAATCCTTATGCAGGATGCATGCAATGCTCATGATGTTATGATGTTATGATAAAGCACACCACATATAGATACAAAGGCAAACATGGTAAGGCACACAAGTCACACAAGGCAAGCCCCTAAAGTTTAGGCCAGCATGAGGTCTAGGTACTACCCTCTTTCAGTTTGTTGGTTCATACCTGTCCTAATCAAAGTAACTGGGTTCTTAGAGGATCCCAATATCATTGACTACCCTCAATCGGTCATAACTCCAGCATCGCAATCTTTTCTTGCGGCAAGAACCATCACGAGAGTTTAGCCTCAATGGGCGTAGCATACTGCTACAATTCTAAAGGCCAAGTTGTGTCAATTAAGGTTCTAAGGTTGTTGGTGCTTAATGACTCCTTAGAAGATCCATATTCTCCTCGTTGCAACACAAGGGATATCGGTACAGACCAAGGTGCCACACCAACGTAGTCACTGTTTCACCCGTGTCGGTCTACGCCGGACAGGTCCCTCACAGCTTCTGCTACCTAAACAGGGTATCCCCAGATCCGGGTTAGGATCTATGTAACTCCCATGCAACCCACAAATTTAAAGCAGACAAGGAAAACAATTGAAAACACAGTTATGAACTAGCCCTAAGGTACACCCCACTTTATAAGTTAATGTCCCCAGCAGAGTCGCCAGTTCTGTGATCGGTGGATCTGGAACTGACTGTTTAACGCTGGTTCGCGAAATGTCGCGGAAGCAAGAGTCGCCACCGTCTTTTATTTTCTCCAAATGGAAAGGACAAAAGCACAGAAAAATTTCTTATAGAGATTGCTCTCGGTTCGGGAGGTAGATTATAGAAAGGGAAGGTGTTAGCACCCTTTCTATCCATGGTTATCCATGGGCTCTTAGATACTTGCTCATTTGTGTTTTCAAAATGGTTTGTTTGCTTTTCAATGTGGGTTTTAAAAAAGTTTATTTGAAAATTCCAGTTCGACTCTTGTATCAGTCCTCAAGAGTGTTTGAAAAATTGCTTTCGAAAGCTTTTTGAAAACGTGTCGGTGTGAAAAGTATTTTTGATTTGTTTTGAAATTTAGAGCAAGTATCTAGAGTCGTCTACCTACCCTAAGGAATTCGTCTGTGTAAATGTCCTTAAAGTAGTGCCATCCCACCATTGAGAGGTAGGTAGCGCCACCGTTGGAGGTGTTCGGGTCAATTCGAGGTTCGGGACATGGTGATCACCAGAGCAATGGGAAGACACCTTAGAAGCTACCCTCATGCCAGGTTCCCGGATCATGAGGACTTACTAAGACATCCTCTACTCGACGATCACCTTTCGAAGGGCAAGGCAACAGTGAGGCGTACCCTAGGGGTGGTGTGTGCGATTCGTGTGTCGTTTTCATTTGCATTTATCTTGTCATGTTATCGGTGTTCTACGCTTGTTTTTATTTTTGTCCATTCATTCTTGCATGCATTTATTAACAGTTAAAAAAGTGCGGAAAGATAAAATTCCTAAACTATTACAAAGGCGCGGGTCCACATCGCCAAAATTAACCAGGACCCGATTTGACAGAAAAATAAATAAATAAAAAGCAAATAAAGAATTAAAAGTGCGAGAAGTAATTTACATGGCTTCGGGAGAGGTACATAATTATTTAAATGACATAAAATAAATATGCAAAGAAATAAGAAATTACGAACGAGGGCGTTGGACCCTTTTGCAAAAAACTACATTAATAACGGAGTTAATTAATTAAAAGAGAAAGAACTTGTTTTTTGGTATTTTTTAGTATTTTAGGATTTAATAAAAAAAGAACTAATTAAAATTAATACTAACCCTAATTCTAATGACTTTTAATTTATTAAGAAAAATGTTGGAGTTTTAACCTAAATTAAACCTAATTTGTATATACAAGTTTAATTATGAAAATAAATATTTAATTATTATTTATGAAAGAAAAAAAAAAGATGAAAAATTATTGATTAAACCTAATTCTATGTTTTTTAGATTTTTTTATGAAAAGAATTAAAATTAAAACCCTATTTTAAACTAATTAATTTACATGCATTTATTTACAGGAAATATTAAAATAAAATATTTATTATATTTTTTTATCTTTTCTGATTTTTTTATGCATTTTTTTGTATTTATGAAAATAATTAGTTAATTAAGTAAAACAATAATAAAAAAAAGAAGTAAAACATAATAATACAAAAAGGTAAATAAAATAAAAAGTATGCAAACCTGGGGGTTCAGACCCCAATATGGAGGTGTAACTTTGAGAAACCTGGCCCAATAAGCATGGTCCGTTTGACCTTTCCAGGCAGCGTGCACATGCGTTGACCAGGATGTATGGTGCTCTCCAATCCAGGGCCTTTGATCTGATGAAGCTGGACGCGTGGAAGGATAGATCATGAAGGTGTATGATGCGCTTCACCTTTGGAACTGCATATGAACATGTATTGCAAAATAATATGGAAATAATGTAGACCTGGGGCTCGAACCCAGGTCATGTACCTTTCCAACCAACACGTTTGCCACTGAAGCGCTTTGTTTATCTGTAAACTAATATCACAAATAAATATTATAAAAGAAGATTATCAATGGCCTTGGAAACGCGCGCGAGTTTTTGAATCAACCTATCACCGTGTGCCACGACATCGTCTTCTCCACATTCCTGAAACACAAAATATTAAGCAACGGTTTTATACGCGTTCTGTTAGGTGGCTTTAGGGAAAATAGAGATTAGCTCTCAGTCACTCATAAATTGAGCGCGAGGGTTGGTTCTTGTTCGTCCAGATGCACTGATTTGAACGGTGTGGGTCTGGAAGGCCAATTTTTCTTAAAATAAAAACCCCCAATTTTGAGGTCCTGTAAACCCTAGAACACAAACATGGCATAATCGTATACACAACATAAAAATGCAATTAAATATATTGGTTAGCTTCAGAATTTCGTAATGAACATGAATCAATAAATAAAAGTTACAAAGGATGCGTGAATCATGATGCACGATTATGGATTTCATTGGACACAGTCTGCACTCGTGTTACCAATTCTTGAGGTTCTGATGAGTATTCTTGATTGAGAATCGTTCAGGGGACCTTGAGGAAGCTAATGGAAGGAGTCTTGAGACCTGAATCGCCTTGCAAAGGTGTTTACAGTTTTTGAGTTTCTTGCAAATTTTCTCAAGTTTGATAATGGCTTTTTGGAGCAGCTGTGCGTGTATTCTGATTAGGGTTGTGATCCTAGCATATGTAGTAGTGAATTAGGTCAAGAAAAATCAATCAAATCCATTGCATTCATTGATTTTGGAAATTTGATTTTCTAAGATTTTTTCATATCTTTTTCCATGTGTTTTTGGTTCAAAATCAAGCCAATCAACCCAAATCTTTCCATATTGGTACAAGCACGAAATCTTGAGGCTAAAACATGTACAAAAAGATTTGTTAGGTTAAGTTAAATATTTTTCATATATTTAATTGATTTAAGTGAATTATTATAAATAAAAATTCAAATAAATAAATAAAAAACAAAAGACAATTACTCGTAATTCCATAAACAGGAAAAAACAAGAAGTGTCAAACCCTACAGTTACTCTGACCAGCAGGTACCGGGACAGAGCCAGCTTTGGAACATGATTATTGGTACATACAATCCCCATAGAGTAAAAGTATCCAAAGGAATTGATGTCAGCTTTCCCGAAATAGGACATAACTACCCCCAGCCGAGGTTCATAATCACAAGCGAGTCAGTAAATTCCATCCCCCAAGCAGAGTTTATTTCTCCAGATACAGAAGCTCAATCTCCAACAGAGCTCATCATCTCCAGCAACGAATTTCATCCCCAACTAAGTTTATTCCTCCAGATCAGCAAGTCTACCAACAAAGTATCTCCTCCCCCTAAGTTTGGTCCCCGCAGAGTTACTCTCCAGCATCTCTTCCTGACAGAATATTTAAAAATCTCCAGCAACTGTCAGGGATTTATTTTCCCAGACGCGAGCATACACCGATAGCATTTCATAAACATACATCATGACATACACATACATGTCATATACATCATAATCTCATTTATTTTGAGAACATCATCTCACCCTGCATTTCATGCATTGCATATAATTAACCCTGATATATTTTGCAGGAAAAGACGACCAGCTTTAGCAAATCCAACAGTTATACAAGTTACATCTATAGACGACTAACGGAAATTCAGTTCCCGAAGCCAAACGGGTCAGCTAATCTACATTATCTCTTTGAAGTAACCCTACGACCCAGGATCCTTCTCACAGCCCTACTATCCAGGCTTTCATATCGAAGTAACCCTACGGTCCAGGTTCCTTCTCACAGCCCTACTATCCATGCTTTCATATCGAAGTAACCCTACTATCCAGATTCCTTCTCACAGCCCTACTACCCAGGCTTTCATATCGAAGTAACCCTACTATCCAGGTTCCTTCTCACAGACCTAATATCCAGGCTTTCATATCGAAGTAACCCTACTATACAGGTTCCTTCTCACAGCCCTACTATCCAAGCTTTCATATCGAAGTAACCCTACTATCCAGGTTCCTTCTCATAACCTTACTATCCAGGTTCCTTCTCACAGCCCTACTATCCAGGCTTTTATATCGAAGTAACCCTACTATCCAGGTTCCTTCTCACATCCCTACGATCCAGGCTTTCATTTTGAAGTAACCCTACTATCCAGGTTCCTCCTCACAGCCCTACTATCCAGGCTTTCATATCGAAGTAACCCTACTATCTCGGTTCCTTCTCATAACCTTACTATCCAGGTTCCTTCTACCTTATCTCCATACAACAGTCCACAACACTGTAAGACCGGGACTCGATCAAACATGACAGGTTTCGCAGTTCCCCAATAAGTCGTGGTACAGCCTGTACACCGACCGAATATGCAGTTCACTTATGCTTCCTCAAGACAGAGTTATTTCCCCAGTAGAGTAACGGACAAATGAAGCTAATAAAATTCTATTTCTCCCAAGACAGATACCAACAATCCTCAGTAGATTCCTCCTCAACGATAGGAGCATGTACTCTCATCAAAAGAATATCTCAGGAAATCAACATTCTCTAGATGGCATCTTTAAACCCATCTCTGAAGATTCTCCGTCACATCCGGGATGGCATCTTTAAGCCCATCTCTGACAATCTTCTATCATCAACCTCCAAATGGCATCTATAAGCCCATCCCTGAGATCGCAAATCAAGTATTACTTCATGCGAGTGCAAATATCTGGGCACTCTAGTGTTCAATCATCTTCCACCTTCAGATTATGAAAGGCAGACAGCCAATCTACATCCTCAGGTTTAAGAAGAATGAACAGGGTAAGCTGTTGTACCCTTCCCTCTCATTTTTCTCAATACATACTCCTAGAGGTCCTCAATTGGCTCATGTTTGCCCAAGAGTTGACCAGACAACTTCTCTCCTAAGGCAGTATACCTCAAATTAGGGATTCCATTTCCATCAAGATGGGTGAACCACAAAGACCTCATATGCTCTCCTTGGTCCTAATATATTCTCAAAACCCTTCATGTCAAGTTTCATGCCTTGCACAAGAAGTTTGCTCAGTCAACTGCTCAGATGCTTGAGAATCGACTGTATCAAGTCAAAAGTCACACATACAATCAAACTTCAAGATTTTTGGTGAACATTAACATCTTGAAGTGAATTTCATCACTTGATCAAGGGTTGATCATGATTCCTCAAGGAATGCCCTAAATTCATCAAAACCCAAAAGTTACTAAATTAGGGTTCTTAGGAAAAGTCAACCAAACTTTGACCAAGCATAAGTTCCACATGCTTTATCATAAATTTTCCATCCAAATCTCATTTTGAAGAGGATGGAATTTCCTACAACTCATCTTCATCCCACAAGTTCAAAATATGCACCCATAAAAAGATAAGAATTTCTACATTATGGGTCCTTTTGAAAAGTCAATAAAAACACCTTTTAGGTGAAAGCTTCTTACATGAAAATGGAAGAGCCAATTGAGATGATACCAAAAGGGTTGCTTGGGAGACATCCTAAGCTTTCTAAAAAGTCCAAGAACACCTCTCTAGGGTTAAAATTGGGGAAGATATGCCTTGTCAAAGTTGACCTTTTTTGCAAAATTGCCAAAAGTCAAATGTGCTCAAAAATGCATTTTTTGCCAAATGTGCCTAACTTTTTAAATTTATTTTGATTTTTTATTAATTAAAAATTAAATTAAATCAAATAATTGGTGAATAATGACAAAGATATGTTTTAATTTGATTTTTTGACAAGTTTGCAATCAAAATATGCTGAGATATCAAGACCAAAACGAATCAAGCATAATTGGTACAAGAAAGGGATGATTTGGCTAAAAGTAGTAAGTTTACATATGGCATGGAAATAAAATCAAATCTTCCATGATTGCAAAGATACAAGCCAATTTTATAACCCTAATTTATTCTAACATATATATGGAACATGTATAAAGCATAAGAAAAGGGTTGCAGTCATGGAAAAGGAATAACAAAGTTTCAATTTTTCAAAGAAAAGTGCAGATCCAATTTTGCTCCATAGGACGTTTCAAATGTTTCTAAAGATCAAGTCATATCCCTAGGTACTCATTGAACCTGTAACAAGCATTTGCAAGGCCTGAAGCATCCAGAATCGCGCACTACAACTCTCACGGTTTGCCTTATATTTTGAAATCGATTACATCAATTCCTGCATTGTTAACACATTTGATTGGAATATTTGTGATATTTATCATGTTTGCAAGCTGACTGAATAGTTTAATTGCGTTTTTGAAGCATATATCTGTACTTGCCATTGTTAGGGTTTCCATATGCGTTTTGGGGTTTTTGGCTATAGGTAAAATTAGATCACAAATTGGATACTGGGATGACCGTGAAATCATGACCGGTTGAACCCTGGTCTTCAATTCCATTTACATTGCATTTTGTGAATTTTTGAATTGTACAGGTTTCTAGCCATGGAGATTTGTCTGTAGGTATAGGTTATATACCTAACACGACAGTTCCATGAAGAAGAAGAAATGTGGCAGTCAGCTATTTGTCCATTTGAAATTTCGCGCGCATTGGATTCAGCTATTTGTTTTCATTATATTATATTTTGTTTTCACTATGCTAACAACAAGTCACAATAGCGCAGCTAGCAAGCGCATTCAGTGGTAAGCATAAGGACCTGGGTTCAATCCTAGGTCCCAGTGTTCTCTTTATTTTATTTTCTCTCAACAGATCCTATGTATCTCCCACTCAGGCGCCTACCATACACCCTGGCATCCAGCCACTTGATCAGCCTAGCATGAGATCTAACGCACTCCAGATGAGAGACCATCGTATATCCTCAAGTTAATGCCACATGAAATCATGCGCTGACTGGGCTTGATGGGCTATTGGGCCTAGAGAATTCAAAATCACACCCCCTCCTTCATCAATTCATTACAGGCTCATTATTTAATTCTTTTTTATTTCTTTTATTTTCATTGATTTGTTTAACTATTTTTCACTAAAAAATTAATTAATTTTTTAATTCATCATAAAATCAACATATCACAAAAAAGAGCATTTTTTTATAAAATATTTATTTTAATGTAATTAGTAAGTTAGGTTAATTTAATTTCTTTTTCATAATTAATATTTTTTTTCTCTCAAATAAAAACCACCAAAAATGCAAAAAAATATTTTTTTTATATTTTATTGAATTAGTTAATTTAGTTTAAATTAGGTTAATTTCAATTTCTTTTTATAATTACAAAATGATTAGAATTAGGGTTTTAACTGTATATAACCTAATTAAGTTTTTTTTCCTCAAAAATAACTTAAATATTTTTTTCAATTAGAGTTTTAGGGTTTTCGATTTTTCTCACATCTAATTTGCCGCGCGCATTTTAATTTGTTTTATTATTATTGTAACTGTTTCGAGGTTGTAATAGTAATTAGGGTTTTAAGCTTCCGCATTTTTATTTTTCGTCTAGATAATTATGTAAATGTTAAAGCCTTGTAATAGCTAGGTTTATTTTCTCGCATTTTAAATTCCTGCAAATATTTAACTGTTAGATGCATGGCTGATAGGATTATATGGCAAGAATATCTAAAAAATAAAACGGTAGATCACCTAAATGTGCAAAGACTAAATAAATGAAAAATTCACATGCACATATTCACTCCTAGGGTTTACCTCACTTCGGTTGCCTTCGGTAAACAGTCATTAAGCATAGATGATTTTAGTGGCTTCCCTCCAGTCTAAATGATCAAAATATCCCATTCGAATGTTGCCTCAAAAATGTTGCCTCGGAAAGATCTTAAGACTCTAGGGTTACTACTAAAGTTTTCTAACTGTTGCTTTAGTGATTGTACTTGTCCCTTTCGAATGTCCCTTACAACTCCAAGGACGGGGCTACCTACTCCTTAATAGTAGGATAGCACTGTCTAAAGGAAACGAGAACAAACAACCTTTTTCAAGTAGGTAGATAACTGTTAGGTACTTGCTCAAAACAATAAATCTTTTACACCATACACTTTCAAACAAACTTTTCAAACTAAAGTTTTTAAAACACTCCGTCACACTCTTGAGGACTGATACAAGGGTTATCACGATGTAAAAAATTTTCAAAACAAGCACACAAACATTTTTAAAAAAAGACGAGCAAGTACCTAAGAGCCCATGGAAAACCATGGATAAAAAGGGTGTTAACACCTTCCCTTTCTATAATCTACCCCCCGTACTCAGAATATCTCAAAAAAAAGGTTTTTTCTGTTATTTTCCCTTTTCCATGATTGGATAAAATAAAAGTCAGTGGCGACTCTTGCTTACCACGACATTTTGCGAACAAAAAATGCAAAATGCAAACCAGTAAAAACAGTCGGTTCTGCAACCGTATCACAATTTCCATGCCTTCTCCAACAAGTTTATTTGAGACTAAAGCTCCATATTTGAGTGTTCTTCAATATAACATCATTTCATGCCTATGGTGATTCATCATGCTTTATTTTGTCAAGAAGTTTCAAAATATTTAACCTTGATTCAACAAGTTTGACCTAATTGAGAAAATTTTTGATTTAGTGATCACATATGCATAACTCTCTCAATTTTAAAATTTTGAGTTTGTTCTTTTTGTTAAGGATTCTTATCATCATCTATAACAATCTCTCTTCACATGACAAGATTCAATTGTGCTAGAAAAATCATCAAAAGTTGAAAGGGGTTTCAAGTAATTTTGACACTCTCTGAGCTAGGGTTTGTTGACTTCCAAGGACCATATCTTGCTCATTTTTTGAGATTTTTTATTAACTCCAAAGACATTATTCTCTTTAAAGGGTCCTTAACAAGCTCTCTTTGTGGGTCTAAGGCTAATTTTGAATGGAAGATCACTAATGGTTGAGAAAGATTACAAGTCTCCTTGAAAAGCCTTTGAATCTTAGTGTTTGACAATTTTTATCTCCTTGAGCCTATTCTTTTTCCATAAAATTCTTTGAGATGTCTACTAGAACTTTGATTCAATATGCAAGCCTTGAAAATGCTTGGAAAGTTGTTTAAGAATTGAAAAGATTATAGTTTTTTTTTTTGGAATTTTCCCAAATTTGTTCATAATCTATCAAAGACCATAAATCTTTCAATTTTTATGATTTTTGAGTGATCTCAATTCCACAATTCAATTCAACAGGTTTACTTCATCTCATCTTCATATATCAAGATCAAATTTTAAGTGGAAGGTCATGTCATTTTGAAGAATATTATAGGTTATTTTGAGGTCCATACTTAGAAATATTTCTAAGTACAAAAATCAGTTTGTTTTTCACGATTTCAAGAGGACATAACTTCCAACTCAGTTATCCAAATGAAGTCTTTCTTGGCACATTGTGAAGTTTGTTATGAGATCTTTCAAATGCTTCAAGAATCATTCCATAAAGGTCCCTGAGTATTTAGAGATGCATTGTTGAATTTGGCTCCATGGAATCTGTTTTTGCCTCGAGTCAGAATTTTTACCATGAGTAAACTTGGATTACAGGTCGAATTACTCAAAGTTTAGTTTCTAAACATGTTTAACTAATTTCACAGATGCGTTTTGATAAGAACTACACTTGGTATAAGGTCGTTTTGATGCATTTCAAGTCACGCATTTGACATGATCACAACTGGTTTGGTTTGCATGATTTTCTCACAATTCCTCTCATTTATCATCGTCATTCACTTCTCTATAAATAGAGGATAATATTTCGTTCATTGTCCAAGCTTTAGAGAGCCAAAATACCTCTGTTGAACTTCCTCCATACATCTCATTTCTGTAACTTTGAATTTGGTTTTAAAGCATCTTTCAATCCAATTTCTTTCCTCATTCTTCATCCTTGAACTTTATTGAAGCTAACAAAAGAATAACCAAGCCTTAAGTGCCCTAAATCATGCTATCCGAGTCAAGTTTCAGAGCTCTGAAGTTGAGCTTCAATAGGTAGATTTCTCCATCAATTCTCTCCAAACTTGTCACTACAATGTAGTTCTCATTACTCTTATACTTATTACATCATTAGTTTTTAATTGGAAGTGAGTTTTATTCATGAATTTTCAAACCCCTTTTCATTCTTTTCCTTCTGGTTTTTTCCTAATCGACCGAGCTATAAGTTAAATAAATTTTTCGCGAGGGTACAATTGTTTTCGTCTTGATGAAACGAAGCGAATGACATTGACATGAACCTCTAATTTTATAGTTTGAGGAACCTGGTTTTGAGGTTGGCTAGAGGTTGAAGATGACCATGTTGGTGTCTTTAACCAATGAGAAATTGCCACGTGTTTTTCAAATATGTTTTTTTTTTAAATTAATAGATCCAGTGTGTTATTCACCAATGACCATGATATGCACAGTGCGCCAGATCGCTTGGATTTGATTACTAACGCGTTTTGATATTGATCAGATAGTCTACAAATTTTTTATTTTTTATTTTTTTTATTTTTATATTTTAATTGTTTTAAACTTCAAAAATTCATAAAAAAATCATTTCAACTTCAAAAATTCTGCAAAAACTCTCAAAAATACTTTTGATTTTTCTCTTTCTTATTTTAATATTTTCACAATTTTCTTTTTTGATTTGATATTTTTTGTAATTTTTCATTTTATTTGACTTGTTTTATTTGTTAAAAAAATACTCTTTTTGATTTTTAAATTCTGAAAAAATTCTGAAAGAATCCAATGACCTCTTGACAAATATTGGTGACCTCAGCTTATTTTTGTTTTTTATTTTGCAAATTTTCACAAATTTTGATTTATTTTTCTTATTTCTTTAAATTTTAAAAAATAGTTTTTTACTTTAAAAAATTCAGAAAATTTTTGTCAACAATTCTCGACTCATATTTGACTTCTGATATTTTTTTTAGAATTTTATTTGGTGTTTTAATATATTTTGTGTATTTTACCAATTATTTCTCTTTTGTTAATCATTTAAATATTGTTTTATTAAACATATTTTATTATTTTTGTTTGGTCTTGATTTGAGTATTATTTTGGGATAAGTTACTTAAACTCATTGGATCTTGGATGTTGATAGGGTTAAAAAACCAAATCCATCAAAATGGATGAATGATGTTGATGATATTGTAAACCCTAATTTCATCTGATACATCTCTTCCCTTTCTTGTTTTTACTTATTCTATATGTTTATTTGGAGAATGATCTATATATCATTTCTCTAACATGGTACATATATTGCTATTGATCGGCCTCAAAATAGGTGTGACTTCTACATAAGTTCACTTACCATTACTTAACATAACGCTAAATTTGACTCGATTCGAAAAATGATCATTCATGGCCCAAATCTATATTTTCAAGCCCAAGTATGTTTAATTTGAAACCTTTGATCCAATAACTTTGAAGTTCATTGTTAGGAGGCTTTGATTTTATCAATCCTCTAATGAACTTCATGAACTTTGGTCGAAGTGAATCATTTGAACGTCGTTGATCATATGTGGTTTGCTTTGAGTATTTGAAATGAATGATATACTTTACAAAAAAAAAGCAAATGAGACTTGTTGTTAAGAAGCTTTGATTTTATCAATCTTCTAATGAGTTTTCATATGAAAGCCTCAAGATGGTCATTCAACTAACCTATAACTTCTAATTCACTAACAATTAACTTTACTTTATGCCTTTACTTTATGCCTTTATTTTGTGCCTTTATTTTTTTATGTACCATTTACTTTAGCATTTACATTCCATGGCATTTTTCTTTTGCTCAATTGATCATTCATCTTTATTCCATTTTTATATTTGCTCATTTGAGCTTTTCGTACTTTTCTATTTTTGAAAATACTTAATAATCAACTTGAACATTAAAAAACTTCAGGGTTACTTGGACTATTTCATTACTATCCTTGACATTATGGAGTTGTGGACCTCCCGGACATAGGATTAGAAGCCTTGATATTTGGGACTTTGTTGCTCTATTGTTATTTTGTCTGAAGTTCTTGGGATTTACCCCAAGACATTGGGTTGATTTTCTTTGTGTGCATGTTATTCTGGATATATGCTTTATTTGTGATTGATAATTCCTCTATATACATCTGTTACTCTGTCCAAATTTTGTGAAGACTTAATTCATCTGAAGTTTGATATTTCTCATTGAAGAAGTATAAAACACTAGAAGGGGGCGGTTTGAATTGAAACTTTAAAGATAAAAAACAATAGACACGAGATTTTTATCCTAGTTTGGTTGAGCTCAAACTACTCCAGTCCACGCGCCAAGGTGATTTCGCCTCTCTCCAACAAGGACTTAATTCACTAATCAAACTGATTGCAATTCTACTTTGACAACTGCCAAAGTCTTCTTGAGTACAACCACAAACCGGTTTATCTCAAGGAAAATAACTTAATCAAAAGAAAATGTTTACTGTGTACTGTTTGTTTTTCGTTACAAAAACTGTATCACTACCGTGATGTATTACACAAATAGAATGTAAAATGAATATGAATTTATGCAGCCTTTTTGAGATTTTATGGAGCAGTCGTGTGTAATCGTCATTGATTTACCCTTTGAGCTTGTTTATATAGGTGTGGCAATTTGTCCAAATTGAAACGTGATAATGGACACTTAATTCACTTTCCATACTTAGAAGATCCTTGTCTGAATGAAGTCGTTGCACATGATACTGCCTTAATTGAAAAGTAATGCTTCAGAACTTATCCTGCATGCTTCTTTACTTCATAACGTGATAAGTCAGAAACATAAGGATCTGTTGGCGCGTTAGACTTCTGTTCAGAATCAGGATATCTTTCTCTTTAGCGCAGATTCTGATCATCATACTTTAGAACATTCTGATTACTCAGCTTGAATGCCTCTGTGGCTTAACTTCTGATGCGGTTTCAGTCAGAACTTCTGTCCAACATAAAACACAAATTTAGAGTGCATATTTGTTATTTGTGTTTGTTATCATCAAAACTTTTATGAGGGTTGTAAAATCAAATTGTGTTCTAACAATCTCCCCCTTTTTGTTGATGACAAAAACTAGGATTTTTCAATAGAAAATTACATAACAAAATCTTAAGAGAGTCTCCCCCTGAGTTGAGTACTCAGATAGAGATGAGATACTTCCCTGAAGTTCATTCGTTCCAGAGCTTTTGTTGCATCTCCTTCCAATTTTTTTTCTTGTTTAAGCTTTCAGAAAACAAATAAGAAGTTAAGATATTCAGAATGTTTGAGACTAAGTTCCAGTAAACTATTACTGAAAATATCTTACGTTCTCCCCCTTTTTGTCAGGTATCAAAAAGAAATATAATAATAAATTATCAGAGTAAAAAAATGATGATTTGTATTGAAAACAGATTGCAATGACATCTTTTAGAAACAAAGAAGATAAGATGAAGAATACAGAAAAGAAGTTAAATAAAATCTAAGATGGAGGGGGAAGTCGTGTGAACAACGCTTCCAGCAAGCTCTTAATCTGAGTACTTGATTCTTCCTGCTTTCCCAGAATATCATTGATTTCTTTGGTAGTGTCTTCTTGTTTATCCAATATATCCCTTATTTCTTTGTTTGTGTCTTCTTGCTTATCCAACCTTGTGTGGATTAAAGCATTCTCCTTCTTCAACTCTTCCAGAGTTTGCATGACTAGAGACATAGCTGGTGTATCCTCAGAGGTTGCATGTCGTTCAGAACACTCTGCAACATCATCTGATTCAACTACTTCTTATGTTGCAATTTCCTTTTCTAGAGCAGTAGTTAGAGGATGACTAGCAGAACCTAGTTCAGTGGCTTCTGAAGGTTGGTGCTCTTTCCATGGAGCATTTTCCAACAGAAGAATTTATTTCTTATCTCAGTGACTCAAAACTTGGTCTTTGAAGGCTTTCAGTTGATCACTGAAGTTCTGCTGAGCCATCTCATAACTTAATTCTTTTAGCCTCTGGGATTTAAAGTTGAACCATTTTCTGAATCTATCCCAAAGAGAATCAGAAGTAGCAGGATTAGAATTCTCTTGACTTGCTTGCTTTAAAGAAGTAACCCATTCCTGTATTTCTGTGTCAAAAATCAGTAAGTTCTTACCAACATCTGTTTTGGTTAAGTTTGGTTTGGGTTTGGGAATGGAAATTTTATTTGAGGTTGAAGCTAGATGGTCCAGCGCTTCTAGATCAATGACAGTTCTAAGATGATCAGCTGGATGGTTAAGTGGTGAGGGAGTAGGAGAATCATATATCAAGATTGGTGAGTCAGGAGTGTTTGGTGGTGTGGAATCATATGGTGAAGGTATTTTTGGAAAATCATGGATGGAGAGAGGTAAACGAACCATAAGAGGTTATGTTATTCCAGGAATTGGGGTAGTGGTATCAGAGTCTGTAAGGGAGTCTTCTGATTGGTTTGCGGTAGCGTGTTGATTCTCTGGCTCAGGTGTTTCAGAATTTGGATTTTCAGTTTGAGGAGTGAGAGGGTTTGGATGTTATGGTTGTGGATAATGAAGGTGTGAATTTTTTGGTTGTTGAGAATGGAGGTTTGGATTTTCTAGGATTGGTGATTGAAGGTATTGGTCAAAAAGTTCAATATTAGATAGAACTTTTGCAAGTTCTGGTTGATTTTGTTCTGGATTTGGATTAGGGGAGTGAGGTTCACTTAAGAAACTGGCAAGAGTTACAGATGGATCAAACTCTATGTCAAAATTCTCAAATGTTTGTGGTGAGGGATTTTCTGTTGGTTGAGGGTGATTTACAGATGATGGATTTTCAGATGTTGGAAAAACTATAGATTCTACAACAGAAACAAAAGATGTGTTACCTTTCTTTTTCGCAGCTTTGGGTGTTCTCTGAGAGGATCCTTCTCGTATTGCCTTCCTCTTTCTGGATTTCTTCAGCACAACATCTGGAGCTGGCTTGTACAGGTCACATATGTTGAGTTCTGGAATAGTTCCATCTTCCTTGCAAGCTTCAAGGTATCTGACCATAATCTATGGAGAAGCATCTATCTCATAAAATAGTGGAAAATACTTCAGAGGGATTCTCCTAGACGTGATGACTTCATGAGAAGCAATTGTTGGCTACTTCTTAATGCTTTCAATAATCTTCATTTTCTACAAATTCTTGGCATTTAGTGGTTTCCCAGCACTTGCTTCCAGAGTGCTGATCTCCTGAGCCTCTGTCAGATGTTCTATCAGCCTATTTTCCGTCAGAATGTTTGAAATCAATCTTCCCAGAGGAATCCAATCCCTCTTTGTTCTTTCTTCATCCCTCGTTTCCTTCACACTTGTTCTCAGATGATTGAAGAGCAGGTGTGGAAGGTTTATATGGTCTTCTTTGCAATGAAGTACAACAGAAACTGCTGATCAATGTTGATGTAATCAGGAGAGCTTGTTGGCTTCCTGTGATTTATGCACCCCAGGATGATCCTGGCCTAGATTCTATAATAATATTTCAAGTCTCTTATCTTTTTGGATGGTTGTCCAGAAGTGAAAATGACCCTAGCAATAGACTTTAGGTCAGAACACTTGTCAGCCATGTCAATGCATCTGACTCCGCTGCCATTGTACCCAATAAGTTTCCCAATAAAGTCTTTTGTAATCACTATCTTCTTCCACATAACATATGACGTAACCTGATGGTTGAATGAAGTAGCATGAATCCAGAATTCCTTAACAAGAATAGGAAATACTGGATCCAACAGACGATCAAAGTATCTGTTCCATCCCTGAGCCGTCACATCTTCATACAAATCAAACCCATTTTCCTTTAAACTCTCAAAATAAATGATCAACTCACATAGAACTTCAAGATTATCTATCGGTGTGAGAAATGTTCTTATAGGTTCCTCATATTGTTCTGTTGAACAAGAACTAGGAGTACTGTTGAGATTTTTTATGCTTCATGAGGATGCCATTACTCACACGGATTTGTTGAAGAAAACTGAGAGAAGGGATCTTTGCAAGAACGAGAGCAAGAGAACATAATGGATGCAATAAGAAGTGAATGAAATAGAGAAATTGAATTTATAAACACTTTTGAAAACTTAATCAATAAGAAAGAGAAAATAAGTAATGATTATACTGAAATTATGAAACTTGAAATTAGGGGATAGCGTGTAGAAACAGAACAGTTACCATTGACAGGTGTCTCAATGCATACAATCAGAGCCTTACACCCTTCATAATTTGAACACGTGTTCATCCTCAGAAGGTAGCTTGTGAGAGGATGACAAATGCTTGATGGTGTGAACTGCACGCCTCTATCTTTGAAATGAAAGGTTTAGATCTTCATAGATAGATTATGAAGCAACTTTACTCCTAACTTCTGAAGACAAGTTGATCAGATGTTCACAAAAAATAAAATTCTGAGGGTTAGAATATGCAAATAAAACTTCTTATTCTGGATATAATTTCATGCTGAGATGTTTCAGAATGAAATTAAATCTATCTTCAGAAAGGGTTTTTGTAAACACATCATCTCATTGATGGTCTGTGTCAATAACTTTTAAAGAGAGAATTCCTTTCTAAATATAGTCCCTAATAAAATGATGTTTTATTTCTATATGCTTAGCCCTAGAATGCAAAATAAGATTTTTGGATAAATATATAGCAGAAGTATTATCACAGAAAATAGGGATGTTACTCTCAAATATGTTGAAGTCTTCAAGCTAACTTTTCAGCCTGAGCATTTGTTGTGTTACATCCAGCAGCTGCAATGTATTCAGCTTCTGCTGTTGACAATGCAATTGTGGACTGCCTCTTTCTGGTTCATGAGATCAGATTGTCTCCTAGAAACTAGCAGCTTCCAGAAGTACTTTTACGTTCTACTCTGTCTCCAGCAAAGTCAGCATCAGAATATCCTACTAAGTTGTACTCATTGGATTTTCTATAAAACAAGCCCATGTTAGTAGTACCTTTCAGATACTTAAAAATTCGCTTAACTACTGTTAAGTGAGATTCTCTAGGATCTGATCGGAATCTAGCACATAAACAGACGCTGAATAAAATGTCAGGTCTTGAAGTTGTTAAATAAAGAAGAGAACCAATCATACCTCTGTAGATTTTCTTCTCTACCTTTTTACTTACCTCTTCCTTTTCCAGAATGAACGTGGGATGCATTGGAGTCTTTGATGGCTTACATTCTGAGAGGTCAAATTTCTTCAGAAGTTCTCTGACTTATTTGCTCTGGTGAATGTAAGTTGCTTCTGGAGTCTGATTGATTTGAATTCCCAGAAAGAATTTAACTTCTCCCATCAAGCTCATCTCAAACTCTTCTTGCATGCACTTAGCAAATTCTCTTCCCAAAGAAGGTTTAGTAGATCCAAATATGATATCATCTACATAAATCTGACAAACTAACATGTCATTCTTAAATGTCTTACAAAACAAGGTTGTATCCAATTTCCCTCTGGTAAATTCCTTTTCTAACAAAAAGTTACTTAGTCTTTCATACCGCGCTCCTGGAGATTATTTCAGACCATAAAGTGACTTCTTTAGTTTGAAAACATATTCGGGGTGTTTGGAATTTTCAAATCCAGGGGGTTGGTTCACATATACCTCTTCATCAATGTAACCATTTAAGAATGCACTTTTGACATCCATCTGATACAGAGTGATGCCATTGTTTACAGCAAAAGAGATTAAGAGTATGATAGATTCTAACCTGGCGAATGAAGCAAAGGTTTCTGTATAGTCTATCCCCTCTTGCTGACTATAACCTTATGAAACTAGTCGTGCCTTGTTTCTGATGATTTCTCCTTGCTCATTAAGTTTGTTTCTGAACACCCACTTTCTTCCAATGACGTTGAATCCTTTTGGTTTGGGAACCAGATCCCATACGCCATTTTTGGTGAATTGGTTTAACTCCTCCTGCATTTCTAGAATCCAGTCGTTGTCCAGAAGAGCTTCATCAATTGTTGTTGGTTCAATCAGAGATAACAATCCCATGAGGGATTCTTCAGAGTTTCTGAATGTTGATCTTGTTCTGATTGGATCATCCTTCTTTCCCATAATCTTATCTTCTGGGTGAGTTATGCTGCTTCCGGATAACTTTTTCTGGAGTTGATCAACAGATGGTACTGGAATGCTTGTGACATTTCCTTCTGACGTTGTTGGAGCATCTTTGTTGGCAACTTCTGATGAGTTGCCTTCAGCACCTATGAATTTAACTTCTATATCTACAAAAGATTCATTCTTCTTTGACTTTTAAGGGTCAAGCTTATCATCAAATCTAACACTGATTGGCTCTTTAACAATCTGTGTTTCTGTATTGAATACTATATACCCTATTGAGCGTTTAGAGTATCCTAACATAATACACTTTTGTGCTTTAGAGTCAAACTTGTTTAGATGATCTTTAGTATTCAGAATAAAATATGTACATCCAAAGGGGTGAAAATAAGAAATGTTGGGTTTCTGTTCTTCCACAATTCATATGGAGTCTTTTCCAGAATATGTCTTATAGAGATTCTATTATGAATGTAACACGCTGTGTTAATTGCTTATGCCCAGAAGATCTTAGCAATGTTAGTCTCATTGATCATGGTTCTGGCCATTTCTTGCAATGTTCTGTTCTTTCGTTCTACAACTCCATTTTGTTGGGGAGTTCTAGGACAAGAGAAGTCATGCGAAATGCCTTTTTCATTGAAAAATATTTCAATTTTTTTGTTTTCAAACTCTCCACCATGATCACTTCTGACTTTGACAATTCTAAGATCCTTTTCATTCTGAACTTGGTTACAGAAAGCAACGAACACAAAATGTGACTCGTCCTTGTGTCTTAAGAACTTTATCCATGTCCATCTGCTATAGTCATCTACGATCACTAACCCATACTTCTTGCCACTAACAGACGTAGTTTTCACTGGTCCAAATAAATCTACGTGCAGAAGTTCTAATGTCCTAGAGGTGGAAACAACATTTTTAGCCTTAAAAGCAGGTTTTGCAAATTTGCCTTTCTGAAATGCTTCACACAGAGCATCTGAGCTGAACTTCAGATTAGGAAGTCCTTTGACCAGATTGAGTTTGTTGATCTGAGATATTCTTCTCATACTAACATGCCCCAATCTTCTGTTCCAGACCCATTGCTCATTGTTAACAGAAAGAAGACATTTTTCATTCTAACTCTTTTGTTCAGAAAGTTTTTTCTTATAAATGTTGTTTTTCCTCTTTCCATTAAACAAGATAATTCCATCTTTCTGACTAACAGCTTCTCATGAATTTTGATTAAAGATTATATCATAACCGTTAACACTTAATTGACTTATGGGTAACAGGTTATGCATCAATCCATCAACTAACAACACATTATTAATAGAAGGAAGGTTACCATTACCTACTGTTCCAGAGCCAATGATCTTCCCTCTTTGGTTGCCTCCAAAACCCATGCAGCCTCCAGGTTTAAGTTCCAGGCTTTAGAACATATGCTTTCTTCCCGTCATGTGTCGAGAGCATCCAGAGTACAGGTACCATGACTGGTGTTTTAGCCTTGCTGCTAAAGATATCTGCTACATATATAATTTTTTCCTTAGGTAGCCATATCTTTTTGGGTCCTGGTTTGTTAGTTTTACCAAAATTCTATTTGAATTTTGGTTTGGAAAAATAATCATTGCTACTGTATTTCAGATCAAGTGTGTGCCCATAAGTGAAGTGAGATTTTAGTGGTGTGCGTTTAATTACTAGGTCCATGACTTTCTTATGTGGAGATACCCTACCTTGGTATCCCATTCCTTTTATTCCATTTCTTATAACTCCATAGATCATTGAAGCCATCTTGCTTCTATCTATGGTTTTAGCCATAAACTTCTGAAAGTTGTGATCATATTCTTTTATGATTTTATCAGCACTGCTGGGAGCCTTTGAGATTATTTCTTTCTGAGAGTTTTGCAAATCATTTTCTAGTTTTGAAATATTTTCTTTTAACTAAGAATTTTTTAATCTAAGACTCTCAGTTTCTTCAGAGGCAAAAGCAAGATCCTTTTTCAGGTTCTTGAATTTGACTCATAGCTGCTAATACCTTTCTAGAATTTCACTAAGACTTTCTCCTAGTTCAGCTTTGATAAAATTAACAGTGAAGTCAAGAAATACCTCTTTTATGTCTGATTCTGAGTCTGACCCAGATGCTTCGTTGTCTTCTGTAACATTTTCCATAAGAGCAATTTTGGCTCTTTTATCATCTGATTCTGAGTCAGCGTCATAAGTATCTGAATCATCCCATGTTGCCATGAGACTTTTCTTCTTCTCCTTGAAGAACTTCTTTTTGGGCTTCTCCTTCTGAAGCCTTGGAGAATCACTTTTATAGTGCCCTTATTCATTACACTCATAGCAGATGATGTCTCTATTGTTTGACTTTATGTGACCAGACGAAGCTTCAGACCTTCTGTGCCCAGAGGAGGGCTCAGAATTTCTGTATCTGGTGGAGGATTCATTTTGATTCCCTGATCTTTTGGAGTTTCTGAATTTTCTTTGCCTCTGCTTCCACAGCTGATTGACCCTTCTAGAGAGAAGAGACACTTCATCTTCTTATGATAAGGATCCATCAGAGGTTTCTTCCATAGCCTACAAAACCTTAGAATCAAGTTTTTTGTTAGGTTTTAATGCTAAAGGCTTACCTTGCTTCTAAGGCTCTTCATCTTCTAGTTTTATCTCATGGCTTCTGGGGGAGCTAACAAGTTCCTCCAGAGATATCTTATTGAGATCTTTAGCCAACTTAAGAGCAGTGACCATTGGCCTATATTTCTTTGGTAAACTTCTGATGATCTTCTTTACGTGATCAGCAGTTGAATACCCTTTGTCAAGAACTCTCATCCCAGCAACTAGAATCTAGAATCTTGAGAACATCTCTTCTATGGATTCACTATCTTCCATCTTGAAAGATTCGTATTTTTGAATGAGCACAAGAGCCTTGGTTTCTTTAACTTGTATGTTGCCTTCATGCGTCATTCTCAGAGAGTCAAACATGTTTTTGGCTGTCTCCCTATTTGAGATCTTCTCATACTCTGAGTATGAGATGGAACTGAGAAGAATTGTCCTGGCCTTATGATGGTTTCTGAAATCACGCTTTTGTTGGTCAGACATTCTTTTCTATCTATCTTCTGACCACTTTCATCCACTGGATGCATGTATCCATTAATTACCATATCCCATAAGTCAGCATCATGTGCTAGAAAGAAGCTCTCAATTCTGTCTTTCCAGTAGTCAAAATTTTCTCCATCAAAGACTGGAGGTTTACCGCTGATTATGTCCTTGTCATTGTGATAATCATTGCTGATGTTTTAGCTTGGTCCCACCATAGTGTTTTTCTGACGCTTGGATCTTATACTGACACGGTTAAGTGTATGAACTCAGAACCAGGCGCTCTGATGCCAATTGAAGAAGTGAAAAACACAAGAAGGGGGGAGGGGGTTGAATTGAAACTTTAAAGATCAAAAACAATAGACACGAGATTTTTAGCCTGGTTCACTTGATCTCAAACTACTCCAGTCCACCCGCCAAGGTGATTTCGCCTCTCTCCAACGAGGACTTAATTCACTAATCAAACTGATTACAATTCTACTTTGAGAACTTCCAGAGTCTTCTTGAGTACAACCACAAACCGATTTATCTCAAGGAAAATAAGTTAATCAAAATAAAAGGTTTATTTTGTACTATTTGTTTTTCGTTACAAAAATTGTATCACTACTGTGATGTATTACACAAATAGAATGTAGAATGAATATAAATTTATGCAGCCGTTTTGAGATTGTATGGAGCAGTCGTGTGTAATCGTCAATGATTTACCCTTTGAGCTTGTTTATATAGGCGTGGCAATCTTTCCAAATTAAAACGTGATAATGGACACTTAATGCACTTTCCATACTGAGAAGATCCTTGTTTGAATGAAGTCGTTGCACATGATACTGCCTTAATGGAAAAGTAACGCTTCAGAACTTAGGAAGCTTGCATGCTGCTTTACTTTAGAACTTGATAAGTCATAAACATAAGGATTTGTTGGCACGTTAGAATTCTGTTCAGAATCAGGATATCTTTCTCTTTAGCGCAGATTTTGATCATCATACTTCAGAACATTCTGATTACTCAGCTTGAATGCCTCTGTGGCTTAACTTCTGATGTCGTTTCAGTTAGAACTTCTGTCCAACATAAAACACAAATTTAGAGTGCATATTTGTTCTTTGTGTTTTTTATCATCAAAACTCTTATGAGGGTTGTAGAATCAAACTATGTTCTAACACTCAGAGTTTAAGTTTTTTTGCTTGTTTGGTTTTAATCCAAAGGATTGTAATTCTACATTGACTTCATATGTCAAGTGTTAGCTTCTTGTTGGTTAGATCATTATTTTCCTTGGCTTTTACCTCATGCTTTAGGATAGTCCCTTCATCTCCTTCTATCTTCTTGTTTTCTAACTTGAACCACTTTCATAATAAACTTGGACTTAGGTCCATGCATTTTCAAAACTCTTTTCTTAATCAAACTTTAATCAACTTAACTATCCTTTAACATTATTGAAAGACTACAATCCAATTAATCTTATTCAAACCATTCTTATACTTTGGCTTTTTACTTTAAAACTTTTCTCAAAAGATTAGACTCTTGTCGATTCTTTTAGTGTTGCGAGCTACTATAATTCTATGATATGTAGTGAAGTGAGATATTTTCCACTTGGGTGTTGAGTGAGGCTTTGATGATTTTAAAATCCAAGCAATATCCTCTACTTTTAGATGATGCAAATTATCCTTTCTAATAGTTGTGGGTAGTAAGTATGTTCATCCACTCGGATATGATGACAGTGTCTCTTCTCTTAAAATTAACCAACACACATGTGTCTTAAATTTTTTAAGGTGAACTACGAGTACCCTGATCCCCTATTGCACAGAAGATGGAACATAGACACTAAAGATTCGAAACCATGGCGGGTGCAAAATTGTAAAAAATTACTTCTTTTCTCATCTCCACCATCCTATTTTTATATACACTTTGTATAGCAAAAATACACAGATTTTTAAAGAGGTTCCTGTGGTGTACCGTAGATGTTTATGGTGCTAATACCTTCCCTTTATATAACCAACCCCCGTACCTAGGTTCTCCCCCTCTTTTTAGGTTTATTCACTCTTTTCCATTTCCTTTGGAAACAATAAAGCACGGTGAAGATTTTTATTTGATCTGTAAGAGTTAAGTCAATCCAATGTCTTAGTCTCAACATTTCTCCGCTCTAGAAAAATGGAAACTTCACTCATTCTTTTGCACACCGTTGTTATATCAGTGGTTTATTTCTCACTTACACTGGTCTGTTGCTTTTTAGGATATCAAGAAGGAATCGTGTTGGGCCCCAAAGATTATGGATCTCACTCATTCTTTACATTGATTGGTATCATCGAGCTTATTATTATGCAGATATTATTGATAACTATGGTAGTTTCTCCAATGTGCCTCTTCTTGGTACAAAGGGAGCAATTAACTACAATTCTGTTCTTGCGCATAGCCAACTTGGATATCCAATGAGAGACAAGCCAAACAACATTTATCTGTGTGGTTTTTTTCTCAAAGAAGAATAATATCACAAGGAAGGTAAGGAAGAGATTGAAAAGGCTTGGCGCCATATTCATAGGAAGAGTAGAAAATATTTGGGACCAAGAGGAGTTGTTTCCTTAGAGCCTCATCTTCGTTGGGTACAAGCAATGGAAATTTAGTTAACGATGCCTTATTCTCGTAAAGAACCTATATTTGATACGTTTATGAGGAATACTCCTCCTCTCTTAGATGATGTGGAAAAACTTTAGATTTCCTTAGTTAGGATGCATCAAGAGAAGGAAGCATGGAAGAATAAGTACCATACTTTTAAGGTATCCTACTCAACATAATTGAAAAAGAAATATGACTTGATCGAGATTCTTGAGAGTCATGTCGTGGAGATGATGGAGCAGCAAGAGGATTTATTTTCCTCTAGAGTTTAACCTAGTCCCCGTCACCCATTTTCTAATTTTGGTGAATGGAAAGGATTCGCCGAAAAGTATGCAAAAGAGAATGAGCAATTGAAGGCTCAGATTGCAAGACTCAAGGGAAATCGTCAGCGTGTGGATAGATCTTCATAATCTTTGGCTCCTTAGATTCTATCTTTATTCTCTTGTACTTTGGATTATTGAAGCTTGTACTAAAAGTTGTAATCCATTCCAAAATTATTATTAAAATGAGAGTTTTCAGTATTTCCAAATGTGTTAGTACTTCAATATTTGCAATTGTTTATAATTCTTTGAGTTCCTTGAATAAACATAATAAATCATACGCATTGCATATCATGCATCATTTTACATATATTTTTGCATTCATATTCATTCCCGAGTGTCTTACTTGTTTCTCTACTTCGTTCAGTCAACAAGTTTTCTCATTGCTACAATATCAGACTAATTTTATAAAGAAGATGGGAAATATTGAACAAGAGAATCGTGAGCTGCGCGAAGAAGGTACTACTTTGAGAGCCAATATGGCTAATCTAACTACTTTTTTAGAGTCGTTCGTGGAGGCTCAGAATCATCCACCACCTCCCCCTCCTCCATCTCCTCATGCTACTCAACCACAATAAACAACCGCTATTTTAGATATTTTGTCAGTTCATGTCTCTATTACTCTAGTTACTGCTACTCAATATTTTATGTTGCACGGTTACGCATGGGGAATGCCTGAGAATTTCATGCTCGAAGGTTATAATCCTGCTGCTCAAGTTTCTCCATTTGTTCAAATTGTGGTTGCTTCTACACCTCCTAAGGTGCACTTTACTTTTGTTGCTAATAATGAGATTCATCATTTTGCACCTCCTATGATGAATGTTATGCCTGTTATTAATGATGAAGTTTATCATCCTGCTCCTCCACCAAGTGAAAGATTGGGTTTTTATTATCGAATGAATGACTTTCAGGATCAATTCAATGAAATGCATAAAGAAGTGAAGGCTCTCCGAGGGAAAGAATTATTCGGACAAAATGTCAGTGACCTCTTCTTAGTTCCTAATGTGAAAGTGCTAGAAAAGTTTAAAGTGCCAGAGTTTGAGAAGTAAAAGGGAAACTCTTTCCCCCGTTACCACCTAGTGAGGTATATTAGAAGGATTTCCACTCATACTGATGGTCAACACTTTCTTATTCATTTATTCCAGGATAGTTTAACTGAAGCTGCCTTGAAATGGTATATGGGATTGGACAATAGCAACATCCATACATTCAATGACTTGGGTGAAGCTTTTGTGAAACAATATAAGTAAAAAATGTTTATGGCACCTAACCGTGACTAATTAAGAGTGATGGCTCAAAAATAGAGAGTCATTTAAGGAGTATGCACAGCGTTGGCACGAGGTTGCTGCCCAAGTTATACCCCTAATGGGAGAGAAAGAAATGACTAAGGTATTCCTAAAAATCCTTGGTTCATTTTACTATGAAATAATGGTTGCGAGTGCACAAAGTGATTTCACAAAGATGGTAAGTATGGATGTTTATCTAGAGGAAGCCATCGGGGAAGGACGATTGATAAAAGATGAAGGTTCTAGTGGAACAAGAAAATCATCATATGGGTTTTCTAAAAAGAAAGAAAGTGAAACAAATGTTGTTGTTGAAGCAAGAAGGGTTAGACCTTCAAGAAGACGTCATCAGCATCAACAACAAGTTGCTTCAGTAACCCCGATTGTCAATGTAGCTCTGACTGCTATTGCCTATCAAAGAGCACTGCAACAAAGTAATCAAGGGCAAGGTCAGAAGAGAGAAGTTGTTGATCCTATTCCGATGAGTTATAAATAATTGTTTCCGACTTTGATTCAAAAGAAATTGGTAGAGACTAGGCCTCCCCCTGCTATACTGTCAACTTTACCATGGTACTATAAAGCTGATCAGACTTGTGCTTTTCATCAAGGATCCCCCGGGCATAGCATTGAAAACTGTTATTCGTTGAAGTCTGAAGTACAAATGATGGTAAGATCTAGTCTCTTATTTTTAAATATGTTAGTCCCAATGTGAAATATAATCCACTACCAAAGCATGGAGGTGGAAGTTCTGTAAATATGGTTGCTGGTTGTCCTGGGGACTTCTGGATATTTGATATCAATCTAGTCAGAGGTGATTTATTGAAGATGCATGTTGATCTCTATGAGTTCAACTATTTCACACACAATCATGTCGCTTGTAGTTTTTGCAATTAGGATGTCCATGGATGTGATAAAGTGAGAGTTGATCTTCAAGAAATGATGAATGAAGGACTTATCTACATAATCAAACCGAGGGTTGAATATGAGGATCATGTGAATATGGTTTATGGATGTCCCAGTGAATTCCAGATTTTTTATGTGAATTACATGAATGATGATCTAGTACATCTGCACGCTAGATTTTGTCACATGGATGGCCAAGAGGTACATCATTATGGGTTCTATCAGAGTTGCTGTAGGGATTCTCGTGGTTGTCTTGTTGTAAGAAGGGGTGTTCAATTTCTATTAGATAATGGTACTATCAGAGTCACGGGAAACATAGATGATTATAATAGAGTTAATATGATTGAAAACTACTCTGTTGAGGCCATGTCTGATGATGAGTATGTTTCTTATGATGAGTTCTTTTCTTCTAATAAGGGTATATTTTATGATAATGATTCTGCGATTCCTGAGTATGCTGAAGAAGCAGGGGTGAATGCTATTGTACCATATTTTGGTGTTCCCGCTCCTATAGAGATTGCGTACCACAACAAGTTCGTTGTTGCTCCCGTAGTTATTTGTCTGCCTGGTTCTATCCCATATGAATTAGATAAAGTTGTGCCTTATAAGTACAATGCAACTATCCTAGAAGATGGTATAGAAATTCCTATCCATCCTTTGTCCCATGTTGAGAATATTGCTGAAGCTAGTCGGGTAACTCGCAGTGGTCGTGTCTTCGCCCCCACCTTTCGAGAAGATGTTTATTATGGTAAAAAGGTTGTGGAGAATGTTGAACCTAAGAAAGTGGTAGGAGAATCTAGTGGAACTGCCTTGGAAAAGGATGTTGATGATCTGTTGAAAATCATCAAGATGAGTTATAACAGGATTATGGATCAATTGTTGCAAATTCCATCTAAGATTTCCATTCTAGCCTTGTTGATGAACTCTTCTGCTCATCGGGAATCTTTGATGAGGGTGTTGGGTCAGGTTTTTGTTGAAAGTGATATGTCTTTGGATTATTTCAACGGTATTGTGGGGAATATCACGTCTTGTAACAATCTGAGATTTTGTGATGAAGAGTTTCCTGATGAAGGGAGGAAGCATAACCTGGCTCTACATATATCTATGAATTGTAAGAATGACTCTTTGTCCAATGTTCTGATAGACAATGGATATTCTCTGAATGTTATAACGAAAAGCACTCTCCTAAAGCTTAAGTACCAAGGAACTCCTATGCATCCTAGTGGCATTATAGTAAAAGCTTTTGATGGTTCTAGAAAAGCTATCATTGGAGAGGTGGATTTACCTATTCACATAGGCCCGTGCTTATTCCAAATTACCTTTAAGGTTATGGATATTGTTCCAGCATATAGTTGTTTATTGGAACGACCTTGAATCCATGAAGCATAAGTTGTTACTTCCACCTTGCATCAAAAGCTAAAATTTGTCCGTGAAGGAAAGGTACTCATTATGAATGTTGAGTGTTGCACCCTAAATTTCGCCCCTAATTTTTTTAGTCGCACTTTCATATCATAGTTTATTATTTGGTCACAATCATTAATAGATATCTTCATTCATCATATTTTGCATCACCAGTCGTATTTAAGTTGACCAAAAGTCTATTTAAATCGACATTTGCGTCGTTCTGTATTTGAAAAATACCTGACATTTCACTTCATGCATTTTTATCTCTTTACTCATTTCTTCCATTGTGCCAAGTTGTTTATATGTCGATAATATTAATATTTCGGTTTTATAGACATAATGTTAAAAGCAATTCAACACTGTGTAGAAAATTAGCAAGAAAAATATTTCAAGTTTTCACCTTTTACCGATCATTTAATGAATCTGCGTTTTGCGTAGATTCTGACGGTATGCTTGATTTATTTTTTTCGGTAGAGTTTGAAGGTTCAATTTTAACCGTAAACGTCTGCTCAGCCTGATATTTTTATTCTCATTTTATTTCGATTTTGACTTTTTGAATATTTTTTCTTTAATCTTTGTGACATGTAGTTTATTTTAATGTGTTCATTTCATTTTTTTTGGATAAATCTTTGCCCGATTTTTATCATTTTTAGTCATTTTTAGTCTTTATTTTTTATTCAAAAAAAATTCAAAAAAAATATTTTTAATTGAATTAATTTTTACACTTTAATTTTTTTCACCTCATTTTTATCATTCAGGGGATTTTTGGTCACAAAAATATGTTTATTACACTATGCTTGACTCTCATTGGTTGTTGGCAATAGTTGCGGATTGATAAAATTGAAGAAATAATGAACGAATCTGATTGAAACTGAAATCAATTTTTCCTCTTCACTTGTCTATATAACACTTCTTTATTTTCTTTGTAAATGATAACAACAAAAAGCAAAACAGTAACGCACTACCCCTCTCTTCTTCAGCATACCATCCTTTCCTCTCTTCCCAAAATAGCATACTCTTTTCTTTGGTTTTGTTTGTGAATTGAATTCCTTGAGTAGTCATCATTTTCTTGGTTTTTGACTTGTTCATGTGCATTCATGCAAGTTTCATTTTAATTTTATACCTTGTAAATAGTAATTATTGCAATTTCATTTGGTTTCGTTTTTTTATCCCGCTTATGCTACTAAAGCGTTTGTTATTGTGAAGGTTTCCGAGAATTACTTCAAGCATTCATTCTTGCATAGCGCATCTATACCTTTTCTTAATTCCCTTTTTTATTGTATTTTATTTTACTATTCCTATTTAATATTTGGTATTGTAAATATATAATTGTACATAATATTTTTGACTGTATATTTTATTCACTTGTAAATAAATTCAGGTTATGTAAATATTATTTTCATTGCGTTGCGATTTTTAATTTTAATTTAAATTAACTTCTGAAAATTGTAGGAACGCATATAAGTTTCCCCGTGTTGTTGGATTTGTCTGTATATTTCATGTGATGCAGGGAATCTTATTCTATATTGTGAGCTTTGTCCACTCCTTCTTCGTCTGTGATTTATTTTCACGTGCTGCACTATCTTTATTCGCTGCTTGGAGTATTATCTTACACCTGGTTTTTTGATGTTGTCGACTTGTGATTTATTTTCACCTGAGGCTTGGTATACTGTTAGCTTATTTTTACCTGTCTGTGGCTTTAAATCCAAAGGGATCAGAACACGGTATTGACTTTATCATGTCAAGTTCTGGTTTCTTATTCGGTCAGATTCTCTTTACCTTATCTTATACCCTCATGTACATGGCATACTGTCTTCTCTTCTCCCATTCTTTAATTTTCAAAACTTTCTCATATTTTTTCAAAATATTCTTTGTGTATAAACTTGAACCTCTTTCATAATAAACCTCGACTTTTGCGAGTGCCTTTTCTTTTAAAACATCCTTTCTTTAAACAAACTTCAATTCATTTAATCATACTTTGACATTTTTTTCAAAATTAACAAAAAATACTTCAACTCATTCAAACTCTTTTGTTCCCTCGAGCACCTTTTACCCTTCAAAACTTTTTCAAGATGAGATATTCTTGTGCCCCAAAATTTTCCCTCCCATTTTTACTCAATACATGCTCCTAGAGGTCCTCAATTACTCAAGGTTGACTAAGAATTAACCAGACAAATTCTCCTCTTAAGCAATGAACCTCTAATTAGGGTTTCACTTTTCATCAATATGTGTGAGCTCGAAGGATCTCAATTATTTTCCATGGTCCTATTATGCCTTCAAAATTTTCCATGACAAATTTCATGCCCTACATTACAAATTTGCTCAGTCAATTGCTCAAATGCTTGAAAATCAATTGTGTTAGGTCAAAAGTCAACAGTGGCCTATATACAGTCAAACTTCAAGATTTTTGGTCAACATCAACATTCTGAATTGATATCCATCATTTGATCAATGGTTGATCATGATTCCTCAAGAAATGCTCCTAATCTATTAAAGGTCAAAAGTTGCTAAATTAGGGTTTCTATTGGAAAAGTCAACTAAACTTTGACTAGGCATAACTTTTACATACTTCATCCATTTTCCCCAACCAAAGCTCATTTAGAAGAGAATCTAATTCCCTACAACTTCTCTTTTGTCCTCAAGTTCATGAAATGCACCATTTGAAAGATACAAGCTCATACATTACAGGACATTTTCAAAAAGTCAACAAAAAGCACTTTTTGTCAAGACCATTTACATCAAGATAACATCTTCAAATTCAAAATTGATCAAAAGAAGTATTACATTAGACTTCTTAGGCTTTCCAAAAAGTCAAAGATCATCATCATGAGATAAAAATTGAGCAAGTTATGGCTTGCCCAAGTCGGAAAATTTTGGAAATTTCAAGAATTGTGCATTGAGCAAACTTAAACTTTTAGGTCAATTGCTTAATTTATTGGACTTCATATATCTTTCGAAACCTGTAGAGGACCCCTAATATCATACTTACCATACCTTGCAATTTCTATCTATTTTACGCATATTTTATTTCATTTGATTCAAATAAATATAAAATAAAATACATAAAATAATGGATATTTGTTTTGGGCATGTAGGCTGACATTTTGGAACAGTTTTGAGCCTAAAAATGCGTGCAAATGTGACCAGGTTCATCCAGCTTTGAAAGTGGCATGAAATCTCAAGTTATGGTAAGTTTTTAAATGTAGGATCATGGCTTCAATATAAATGATTAAGGCTTGATTCTTTCCTTCTTACCTTGTCCACTCCATATCCTCTATATAAGGGTGGTTTTTGTAAGCCAAAATCACGCATATACACTGCCTAGAGAGCCATGAAAAATTGCCAAAAATCCAACAATGTTGTGAAATTCAAACAGCCAATTCCAGCCATACTCAGTCTATTCCAGGCGTTTCATCATCACCCTAAGGTTCCCAGGACTTTATTCCAACCCCCGATCAAGTTAAAACATGCCCATAATCTCTCCCTTGAGTGTCACCAGTTTGGTTTACATCTTTGAACTCAAAACTTTTATTTATGTAATATAAATGATTTCTCAATGCATACACATGTTCATATTGATGTTTGCGTTTGTTTAGAATCATTACATGCAAGGTTTGGCGTGAGGATTGATTTTTTCCATTTTTAGGGCGAAACTCCAGGCGAGTTTCGTTCTCGTTGATGCAGGCCATTTCAGGAGAAACTAACCACATGGTTAAATTCGCAGACCCCAATTTAGGGGGGGTGGCCTAAAGCCTGAACTTTGATTTTGTCTTTTTTGCAAATTTCATAAATTTTGATGGCCGGAGAAGGTGACTGGAGTTTGTCTCCGGCACCCCTGCAAATGGTTGGCTCCGGTGGAGTCTACGTGGCAACATGATATAATCCTATGGGTCCACCGTGGCCAGCGCGTGCGTTTTATTTTCAAATATATTTCTGACTTTGTTTTACAAATTATATTATTTTGTTATTCATATAAACAAATGAAACAACAACTCAGTTAGCAAGGCAACACATGTGAAAAGGGAGCGGGCCTGGGTTCGAGTCCCAGGTCCATCAATTTTATTTTTCTAACCCATACTTTGCAAATCCTGTGTATTCAATCCAAGAGCGCGTATCATACGTTCCATCATTATTGCCAATGGATCTCATCAGCGCAAGATCAAACGATCCAGATCCAGATGTTCATGACGGATGCTCAAGAGCCAATAACATTGGATTGGGCGCAGAGCTGGGCTGATCTATCATGGGCCTAGCGAATTTCAAACACACCCCCTTTTTTGCTTTGACAATCAAGCCAAATTTTTATTTCTTCATTTATTTATTTTATTGTTTATTTGTTTATTAATTTCAAAAATCATTTTTTTAATAATATAAAAATCAGAAAAACAATAGTAATTAGACTTAGGCTGAATTTTAATTTTGTAAATTAATTAATTTAATTATTTTGATATTATTTTATAATTTAAAAATAATTAGAACTAGGTTCATTTAATTCAAATATTTTCTTAACAAAAACACAAAAACATAGTAGAATTAATTTTATTAGAATTATTTTTTTAATTAAAAATCATTTTTTTCTTATTTATTAATTTGGACTAGTTTTAGCTATCATTTTTTAATTTACCCATTTTTTTAATAATTAAAAATAACCAAAAAGATTTTCTCGCTTACTTAGAATTATTTTTTAGGGTTTTAGACGTCTCTTTTCCATTTTGCGCGCGTTGTTTACTTTCGCATTTTTTATATACTAATGTATCTGCTGACAGTATGTAATAGTTTAAACTAGGGCGTTACTTTATCTCTTTCATTATTTTTTTTCCCATTTATTGGACATGTAAATACCCCTCCCCAAAAACATTGTAATAGCGTAGGATTTACGATTCCCGCACTTTAAATTTATGCAAAATATTAATTGTTAGTAACTAGGCTTGTATGGAAAGACTAAAAACAAAGCGCTAGCAAACCTAATAACAAAGATAAATGAACTAAATTGAATCACTTGCACATATACACCTCTAGGGTACGCCCACTTTGGTTGCCTTTCGGAAAATAAAACGTCATGTCCATCCAAAGTGGGGATGCTTTAGAAAAGACCCGTAAATCAAAAGATCATAGTCCCTCGATGACCCTACAGTGTTGCCTTTCGGTAAATGATCTAGTACCTTAAACAAAATTTTCTAAAGTATCACCATATGTTGCCTTTATGACCGTACGTCCCTTTGAATGTCCCTCAAACATCCAACGATAGGGCTACCTACTCACTAATAATAGGATATCACTGTCTAAAGGATAGGAGGAAAAGAACAAACTTTTTCGAGTATAAGTAGAAAGTTCATAGATGCTTTCTAAAAAACAAAATTTTTGCACTTACACAAAATTCTTTCAAAAATACTTTCAAAAAACGGTTTATCAACACTCTTGAGGACTGATACAAGAGTTATCATAAAGCGAAATGCTGCACTAAGGAATTTTCAAAACACAAAGCACAAGGTATTTAAAAAATGAGCTAAGCATCTAAGAGCCCATAGAAAACTACGGATGGAAAGGGTGCTAGCACATTCTCTTTCCATAATCTAACCCATTACTCAGAAAACTCTAGAAAAGGTCTTTTTCTGTTCTTTTCACCCTTTCCTTTGTTGGATAAAAGAAAAGTTGGTGGCGGCTCTTGCTTACCGCAACATTTGCAAACACAAACGCAAAACCAGTATAACAGTCGGTTCTGCCAGCGTATCACAGAACTGGCGACTCTGCTGGGGACATGAATAAAAGTGGGGTTACCTTAAGAGTTAGTTCATTTTAAAACTATTTTAATTGCTTGCTTTGTATGCTTTATCCTTGGAGGGTTGTTTGGGTTGTTTCTATAGATCCTACACCCGGATCTGGGGGCATATTTTTAGGTAAACAACAACAGATCGTGGAGACTGCACGGCATAGACCGATACGGTTGAAGAGATAACTGTGTTGGTGTGCCACTTTGTTTGGTACCGGTATCCCTTATGTTGAATCGAGGAGAATACGGGGCTGCCGCGTGGTGTCGTGAAGCACTAAAAAACCTTAGACGTTAGTTGAACAAACTTGGCCATTAGAAAGTAGTGAGATAGCCGGCCTCAGTGTAAAGCTAGGGATTGGTTGATACTTGACGCTACACTAATTGAGATTGGACTTTCGAGATGTTTCAGCCGCAAGAAAAGATTGCTAAGCTGAAACAATGCTCGATAAAGAAAGATAAGTGATATTCAGACTCCTTAGAACATAATTACTTTTCTAAGACAGGTTGAACCAACTAAACTTGAAGAGGGTATTTACCTATAAACTCCATGCAAACCTAAACCTAAGGTCTTGTGTATTTTTCTTGTGTGTGACTAATTTGCTTAGACATGACATCATGCATCATAACATTCGTTTTTCATTACACTGACCATTTCAAGGACCAAGGGAATTTATCTTTGTTCTATTTTGTAGATACTGGCTTCCGCTCGTAGAAATACTATCTGAATCATATTTGTAAAGATACCTCTCCAACTCAAAGAGCTAGTTCTCAATCTAGTTACCTCGTGCTTTGATGAGAAGATGCTGAGTGTACTCTTTCAATTCTTTGACCCTAAACACCATTGCTTCACTTTCCCATACTATCATTTGGTACCCACCATGGAAGAATTCTCTCAAATATTGGGTATACATATTCTTGATATGATGCCTTTCACCGGTTTAGAAGAAGCTCCAAAGCCAGAAGTCATTGCAACAACTTTGCATCTGAAGCGGTCTGACATTGTATCCAACTGGGAAACAAGAAGCAGAGTCAAGGGTTTTCTAGTCACATTCCTATTAGAGAAGGCTTAACTATTTTTGGATGATCTGGACTTCCAAGCTTTTGAGGAGGTTCTGGCCCTTTTAATCTATGGTTTAGTGATTTTCCCTAATCCAGACTCACTCATAAATGTGAATGCTATCAAGGTTTTCCTCTCTAGTAATCCTGTGCTTACTCTACTCGGAGACATCTTGTATAACTTCCACACTCGCACCATGAAGAGAAAAGGGATTCTTATGTGTTGCGTGCCATTGCTGTCAAGGTGGTTTATTTCTCACTTCCCTAAATCCTTGTTGAAGAATGAAAAAGGTTTGAGTTGGTCGCGAAGGATAATGTCACTTTCTCACTAGGATATTCTCTGGTATTCCCGATCTATGGGAGATATTTATGTCATTGGCCGCTATGGGGAATTCCCTAATGTCCCACTACTTGGAATTAGGGGAGGCATAACTTATAATCCTTCTCTGGCTCTGCGACAATTTGGTTATGCACGAAGAGATGGTCCCCACGATATGCTTATCCAGGGAATTATGTTTAACTACAAGGATGATACTCAAGGGCATCGTTAGAGGTTCATACGAGCTTGATGCATGGTAAACAAATTTGACACCAAGACCTTGGGGCCTAAGACTTCCATCCCTATGGAACCTTATCTCAAATGGGTACGAGCTCGCGCTCAGAACCTTATAATGCCATATATATCCATCTTACCAGTGGTTGTGGAGCCCGTCACCGAAGGAGATGTTCCTCATACAGTTCTGCATCCTGAAATTTCCCACTGGTCTAGAAGAGCTGCAGAGATTTTGGATTCAGTTGAAGGAAGAGCGGGATACCTTTAGAGATCATTTATATGTCAATAATAAGAAAGTGTTAGAGCTCACGAAGCAACTTCATGAAGAAAAAGGTATTAACGCCTATCTCGGCAAAAAGAGGAAGCGCCCATGGGAAACCTGATTTCTTGGATTTTAGATTTTTTCAATTGTAAGCCTTAAAGGAAATTGTATTTTGGATTCTACTAATAAAATCATTGTTTCATTTTGGTTCACAAATTTAAATTTCCCGATGTCCTTGAAAATATCGCATAAGCATATCATACATTCCATTGCGTAAGCAGGTATTTCAAGACAGGTTTCTTATTCTTTTCGCTATTTATTTAAGCAAAATAAATGGATCTTGAATAGACAGTGAAGGACCTCCAAGTTCAAAACGCTCAGTTTCAGCAAATGTTCATACCTCTAGAAAAGGGGCAAGATGATCTGAAAGCTTTGATCATCAAAGAGAATACCAAGAAGCCAAAGAAACCGACTGGTGTCTTGAACTTGGGTAGAAGGTTCAGAGGTCCAACCAAGCGAGCTCTAGATTTCGCATCCACGTTGAATGAAGGGGACAATCAAGGAGAAAAGCCCACAAAAGAAAATAACAACCCTTGGGTCTGAGGAAGATGAACCTGATTATTCTGAGGAGCAGTATCCTCCTGCTGATGATAAATATAAATAATTGGAGGATCAGCTCAATGCTATGGAGATCCAGAGGGTACCCGGGATGGATTTTGAAGAGCTAGGGCTGATCTCAGGGGTGGTCATCCCGCAAAAATTCAAGGTCCCTACATTTTCTAAGTACGAAGGTGTCTCCTGTCCTAAGCTGCACTTAAGGTCACATGTCAGGAAGATTCAACCCTACACTGCTGATAGTAATTTGTGGGTACACTTTTTCCAAGAGAGTTTGTCGGGGACTCAGTTAGAATGGTTCTATCAAATGGAAAGAACCAACATTCGTAATTGGGAAGATTTGACTGCTGCTTTCTACAAGCAGTACCAATATAATGATGACCTCTCCCTAACTTGTACACAACTACAAAGCATGTATATAGGTTCCGATGAAGGTTTTAAAGATTATGCCCAAAAGTGGAGAGACAATGCGGGAAGAGTCCAGCCTCCTTTGTCTGATAAGGAATTGGTGTACATGTTCTTGGGCATGTTGTCTGGTCCGTTCTTTAACCATCTGATTGGAAGCTCATCTGTTGGGTTTACTGAATTGATCTTGACTGGTGAACGGGTAGAAGTTGGCATCAAAAGTTGTAAAATACAGAGAGATGCATCCTCCAGTACTGCAAAGAAACCTTTCACTAGAAAGAAGGAGGTCAGTGTTATTTATGGCCAAAGAACTCACAACAAAACTGAGCATCGTCCAACTGTAGGGAATGTTATGATTCCAATCTTGCTTCAAACCAACAAAGAAACAATCAACACATACCAGATATGCCCAGAAGACGGTTTTCCCGAATCAACATGACCTTATCCCAAGTTTTGCCACATATGTTGAAGTCTTATTTGGTGACTTTAAAGGAAGCCCCTAAAGATCCCAATACTGCATCTCCTTGCTACAACCTAAATGCTCGATGTGCTTACCACTCAGACAGCTCGGGGCATGATACAAATGACTGTTGGGCCCTGAAGAACAAAGTGCAATATCTCATTGAGGCGGAGGAGATTGAGTTTGATCCTTCTAAGACCCCCAACATCATAACTTCACTAATGCCCAAGCATGAACTGAGAATTAGTTTATTGATGTTATTTCTGCTACAAAGGATGCTGACGGTGACTATGACTTGGACAAGTGGATCTTTTTGACTATCAGTGGTGGACTCATCAATTGGGAAGCCAAATATTTTGTTCCCATCTCTTTTATTCAAGAGTAATTTGTATTTTTGTTTTTGTGGATATGTAATATTTGAACAATTGAAACTTTAAAGCCTTGTGTCTTACCCGAGGCACAATGGTCTATTTGTGAGGGTCATTACTTCATTTCCATATGTCATTAATAAAACATTGGATGTTTTGCATGCAAATTTTATGCTCTTTGTTTTTCTTTTCTGCATCTTTACTTTATCAAAAAATATGCAGCTATGCTCTTACACACACCCACATATCAAACTGCAGATCCACATCCACTCTGGATCCCATTGATAACGGTTATGTTATTGCCAGTTATGACTTTTAAAATACGATCTAACAAGTCGAGGACAAAGGTGAAGAAGATTGTGAGGTACCGGGAGAACATGCCAAACTGTTACAACAGGAAGAAAGGGAAATAGAACCTCATGAAGATCCGGTTGAGACAGCAAACTGGGGTACTGAAAAGGATAAGAAGGAAGTTAAGATAGGTGCTGATCTGGAGCATAGTGTCAAAGAGTGGTTAATTCAGATGCTACATGACTATGTTGAGGTCTTTTCCTAGTCATACGAAGACATTCCAGGACATGACACTGATATTGATGTTCATTGCCTACCTATAAAAGAGGATTGCCCTCCAGTGAAACAGAAGGTTCGTCACATGCCGCCTAAGATGTCAGAGAAGATCAAGGCTGAAGTCATGAAATAGTTCAATGTTGGTTTCTTAGCTGTTACTTCTTATCCATAATGGGTTTCCAATGTTGTTCCAGTACCTAAGAAGGACGGTAAGGTATGTATGTGTATGGATTACAAAGACATGAATAGGGCAAGCCCCAAGGATGATTTTCCGCTTCCCCATATTGATGTTCTGGTTGACAACACCGCACAGCATAAGGTATTCTCCTTCATGGATGGTTTCTCCGGATACAATCATATTAAAATTGCACCCGAAGGCATGGAGAAAATGACCTTTGCCACACAGTGGGGCACTTTCTGTTACAAAGTTATGCCATTTGGGTTAAAGAACACCGGGGAAACCTATCAGCGTGCCATGGTATCTTTATTTCATGATATGATCCATCACGAGATAGAGGTCTATGTTGATGATATGATAGCCAGGTCTCAAACTGAATAGGAGAACCTTGATAATCTGCAGATGTTGTTTGAAAGGCTGAAGAAGTATAAATTGAGGCTAAACCCGAATAAATGCGCCTTTGGAGTAAGATCTGGTAAGCTCTTAGGTTTCATTGTCAGCGACAAAGGAATTGAAGTAGACCCTGCAAAGGTTAAAGCTATACAAGAAATTACAACTCCTCGCACTAATAAGGAAGTCAGAGGATTCTTGGGATGCCTAAACTACATTGCCATATTCATTTCCCATCTGACTGCTACTTTTGAGCCAATCTTCAAGTTACGGAAGAAAGATCAAGCAGTAAAGTGGAATGACGATTGCCAGAACGCCTTTGACAAAATCAAGGTATATCTTCAAGAGCCTCCAAATTTAATGCCTCCAGTTGAAGGAAGACCTTTGATGATATACTTAACAGTATTATAAAACTCAATGGGGGTGTGTGATGGGGCAGCATGACGAGTCTGGTCGAAAAGAGCATGCAATATAATACCTTAGCAAAAAGTTTACCGACTGTGAAACAAGATACTCACTGCTCGAGAAAATTGTTGTACTTTGGCATGGGCTACTCTCCAACTAAGACAGTATATGTTGACTCACACTACCTTGTTGATATCTAAAATGGACCCTATCAAATACATCTTTGAGAAACCCTCTCTCTCCGGAAGAATAGCAAGATGGAAAATGATCCTGAACGAATACAACGTTCGATATACAACCCAGAAAGCAATTAAGGGAAGTGTACTAGCTGATCATTTGGCTCATCAGGCTGTGGACAACTACAAATCCATGAATTTTGAATTCCTGGATGAGAACATCATGTTAGTGATTGATTGTGAAGAACCTGGACCGGTTGAAGGACCTGAAAAAGGATCCCGATGGACTATGGTTTTTGATGGAGCTTCAAACGCTCTTGGAAATGGCATCGGCGTTGTGATCATATCTCCTAAAGGTTGTCATAATCCTTTCACTACCAGACTATGTTTCAATTGTACCAACAATATGGCCGAATATGAAGCATGTATTATGGGTCTCAAAGCTGCTATCGACTTGAGGATAAATTTCTTGAGCGTATTTAGAGACTCGACTTTAGTAATCAGTTAGATAAAAGGAGAATGGAACACAAAGCACCCTAATCTCATCCCGTACAAAGAACATGTGTTGACAATGATCCCACACTTTGAAGAAATTACCTTTGAGCATTTTCCATGAGAGGAAAATCAACTAGCGGACGCGCTAGCTACTATGTCATCCATGTTCAAGGTCAAGTGGGATAATGAGGCTCCTCATATCACTATTGAAAGGATGGATGAACCAGCATACTGTCACGAGATTGGTACTAAAGAAGTAATGGACAAGCCTTGGTTCCATGAAGTCAAAAGATATCTCGAAGCCCAAGAGTATCCTGAGGGAGCTTCAGTCAATGATAAGAAGTTCCTAAGAAGGTTCTCTCCCAATTTCTTCCTCAGTAACGGAATCCTCTGCAAGCGCAATCATGACTCTACCATGCTTCAGTGTCTAGACAAGAGTGAGGCAGAAAAGATTATGGCCGATTTGCATGAAGTTACCTTTAGCACCCATTCTAGTGGGAACACGATGGCTAAAAAGATCCTACAGGCAGGATACTATTGGTCCACTATGGAAGCAGACTGTTATCAACATTCGCGGACTTGTCACAAGTGCCAGATCTATAATGATAAGGTGCATGTACCTCGAGTTCCTCTAAACATCTTGACTACTCCTTGGTTGTTTGCAATATGGGGCATTGACATGATCAGAGAGATCATACCTACGGCTTCTAATAGGCACCACTTCATCCTCGTAGCCATTGATTACTTCACAAATTGGGTCGAGGCGGCTTCATTTTCTTCTGTTACTAAGAACATGGTGGCCCGATTCATCAAAAATAACCTTATTTGTCGGTACGGTATTCTAAAAGAATCATCACGGATGATGGTACCAATCTCAATAACAATATGATCACCGAGCTCTGCATGCAATTCAAGATCCAGCATCATAACTCTTCTCCTTATCGGCCAAAGATGAATGGCGATGTAGAAGATGCTAATAAAAACATCAAGAAGATCATAAAGAAGATGAAGGTGACATACAAAGATTGGCACGAGATGTTAGAATTTGCTCTTCATGGTTATCGTACCATAATGCGCACATCAACATGGGAAACTCCTTTCTCTCTTGTATACAGTATGGAAGTTGTCCTACCCATTGAAGTCCAGATCCCTTCCTTGAGAATCATGAAGGATGCAGGGCTGAGCAAAGACGAATGGGTTCAGACTCTACATGACCAATTAAACCTGATTAATGAGAAGAGGCTCACGACTGTCTGTCATGGTCAGATGTACCAAAAACGTATGATCAAAGCTTTTAATAAGAAATTCAGACGTCAGGTATATCAAGCTAGTGACCTGGTAATCAAGCGCAATACACTTCCACAGAGTGATCCCAGGGGAAAATGGACTCCCCCTTATGAAGGGCCATTTATGATCAAGAACATATTTTTTGGTGGAGCCATGATCCTAACCACGATGGACGGTGACGACCTTCCGCATCCGGTAAACGCGGACATAGTTAAAAGATACTACACATGAACAAAGACCTGCTAGGTTGACTGGCCTAGGAAACAATAAGGGCATCCCGACAAACTAAAAGGGTTTGGGCAAAAATTAGGGATATAAATATGGAAAAAATCGGTGCACCCGGCAAGTCGAAAACCTGAAAAGGCGGTTTGGGCAAAAAAGGGTATAACGGTGGAATGAAAACCCGAAAGGGTAGTCCAGGAAAAAGTTAGGGATTTAAAGCATATAACTATGTCCCGTTGGATCACCTTGCATCCAATCTTCAGTATCAACTATCAAGATCAAGTGGTACTAATCAATCCAGTCAACTTTGGACAAGCAGCGGAAGAGATGAGATGCTCAAAGACATAAAGGCAATAGCAGAATGGGAACCCATTGGGATCATTTCACATAGATGTTTTTCTTTGTATACTATTTTTATATAGTTCTCATTCTTACGACAACATTCTCTTACTAGGATGTTTGTCTCCTTGTATAAAAAAAAACGCTTCTTCAAAACTAATAAAAACATTCCCCTTTAAAGTGCAAAACGTTTGTTTTTATTTTTCTGTTTTGTTTGCAAAAATGTCCAGTGATTATTTTTGAACATATGCATTTGAATGTGATTACTGCTTACAAATATACGCATACAAAATAGAAAGACAGTTACTAATGACTTTAAGAAACGAGACAATATCTAAAGGCCATCCACAAAATCCCTGCAGATACTTTCTCCAGCAAGTATAGAGGCAAAGACATCCTACTATAAGGTCACTGCCGTATTTTAAGCATAGATCCTAATGATGTCAGGTGTTCTTATATTCCCAGCGGAGAAAGAATCTCCAATTACTGCTCCAATAACAAAAAATTCCCCAGTGAAGTAACCAAGCTTCTCAAGGTTCCCCAGAAGGATTTCCTCAAAATCCCCAAGCAGTTCACAGAGCTTCCCTTCCCCAACAAAGTTTATTTCTCTAACAACGGAAGTTCATCTCCCAGCATGTCAACTTCAACATATCTAAAAACCTACATTCTTCATCCCCAACTGCAATTAGGGATTTATTTTCCCTAATTCAACAATATTGCAATAGAAAAACTGATACGTTCATACATTGCATTCACACATCATTTTACAAACATCATAGCATATGCAGCACAAATGCATATATCACAATCTCATTTATTTTGAGAGTATCATGAAATTCTTACATCATGACATTGCATTAAACTGACTTTACCTTTCCAGGTTGAGTTTGCAGACAGACAAACACTATCAACTTATACAACATGTCAAATATTAATGCCCGAAACTAGACGGGGAAACTATCTACACGACCAAGTGGTATGAATTCCCGAAGCAAGACAAGTTGACCACGAAATACAACAGGTCCCAGATCAATGCCCAAAACCAAATGAGGAAACTATCTATTTGACATGTGCTGCCAAGTTCCAGATTAATACCTGTAACAAGCCAGGACAACTATCTGTGGACGATCGACTGTAGGTTAATACCTATAACAAGCTAGAAAAACTATTTACATGATAAAATTAAAGATTAATACCTGTAACAAGCCAGGAAATTATCTTTCTTTCAAAGGTCAGAGATTAATACCTGTAACAGGCCAGGACAACTATCTCAACAACCGATAAAAAAACAAGTTCCAGATTAATACATGTAACAAGCCAGGAAAACTATCTACATGAGAAGATTGAAGATTAATACCTTTAACAAGCCAGGAAAACTATCTTTCTTTCAAAGGTCCGAGATTAATACCTGAAACCAGCCAGGACAACTATCTCGACGACCGACAATTTTCAAGTTCCAGATTAATACCTGAAATAAGATGGAACAACTATCTGTGAAACAACTGATTATAGATTAACACCTTAAACCAGATAGGAAAACTATCTACATAACCAGATGAAGCAATCTTACACGGGTTCCTTTTCAACTTTCCAGATGCAGTCTAACACGAACTCATCCTGAAGCAGCCCCACACAGACTCCTTCTAATATATCTCCAGATGCATTCTAACACGGACTCGTCTTGGAGCAGCCATACACATGCTATTTTTATTACATTTTCAGATAATAGTTAATTCCATTATCCCCAACAAGTTACCGTGAAGCCTGAATTTCAACTAGAAAGAAGCCAACTCCCATCTCTCCAATACAGAGATAGCTCCTCAGTAGAGCCTTGGACAACTAAAGTTCCTAGATTCTATTTCCCGCAGAATTTTCCTCAGGCGAGAGAACAACAGAAACCCATATTCCCCAGCGGACTCTTCCTCAAACAGCAGGAATAGGAATCCCCACAAAGAGACCTCTTATGAAGTCAACATCTACTTTGGATGGCATCTCTATGCCCATCTCCGAAGAATCTCGATCATCTTATCCAAATGGAATATGTAAGCCCATTCCCGACGTCATCAACCAACTGTGTTACTTCAATCGAGTGCAAATTTCTAGGCACTCTAGTGTTCAATCATCTTCCACCTTCAGATCACGAAAGGCAAACAAGCCAATTTAAATCCTCAGGTTTAAGGAGATTGAATGGGGGAAGCTGTTGTACACCAAAACTTTCCCTCCAATTTTTACTCAAGACATGCTCCTAGAGGTCCTCAATTGCTCAAGGTTGACTAAGAATTGACCAGACAAATTCTCCTCCTAAGCAATGAACCTCTAATTAGGGTTTCACTTTTCATCAAGATATGTGAGCTCCAAAGAGCTCAATTATTTTGCATGGTCCTAATATGCCTTCAAAATTGTCCATCCCAAATTTCATGCCCTACAATACAAGTTTGTTCAGTCAATTACTCAAATGCTTGGAAATTAATTATGCTAGGTTAAAAGTCAATTGTGGCCTATATACAGTCAAACTTCAAGATTTTTGGTAAACATCAACATTTTGAAGTGATATCCATCATTTGATCAAGGTTTTATCATGATTCCTCAAGAAATGCTCCTAATCTATCAAAGGTCAAAATTGCTAAATTAGGGTTTCTATAGGAAAAGTCACTTGAACTTTGAACAGGCATAACTTTCACATACTTCATCCATTTTCCCCCAACCAAAGCTCATTTGGAAGAGAATCTAATTCCCTACAACGTCTCTTATATTATCAAGTTCAAGAAATGCACCATTTGAAAGATACAAGCTCATACATTACAGGTCATTTTCAAAAAGTCAACAAAAGGCACTTGTTGTCAAGACCATTTAGATCGGGATAAAGTCTTCAAATTCAAAATTGATCAGAATAAGATTAAAGTAGACTTTTTGGGCTTTCCAAAAAGTCAATGATCATCATCATGAGATAAAAATTGAACAATTTATGGCTTGCCCAAGTTGGAAAATTTTGGAAATTTCAATAATTGTGCATTGAGCAAACTTAAACTTTTAGGTCAATGGCTTAATTTCTTGGACTTCAAATATATTCCTAAACTTGTAGAGGACCTCTAATATCATTCTTACCATGCCTTGAAATTTCTAGATATTTTATGCACATTTTATTTCATTTTATTCAAATAAATATGAAAAAAAGTGCATAAAATAATGGATATTTGTTTTGGGCATGTGGCCTGACATTTTGGATCAGGTTTGAGCCCACAAATTAGTGCAAATGTGACCAGGTTCATCCAACTTTGAAAATGGCATGAAATCTCAAGTTATGGCAAGTTTTCAAATGTAGGATCATGGCTTCAATACAAATGATTAAGGCTTGATTCTTTGCTTCTTACCTTATCCCCTCCATCTCCTCTTTATAAGGGTGGTTTTTGCAAGCCAAAATCACGCATATACACTGCTTAGAGAGCCATGAAAAATTGCCAAAAATCCAACAAAGTTATGAAATTCAAACACCCAATTCCAGCCATACTCAGTCTGTTCCAGGTGTTTCATCATCACCCTAAGGTTCCCAGGAGTTTATTCCAACCCTCGATCAAGTCAAAACATGCCCATAATCTCTCCCTTGAGTGTCACCGGTTTGGTATACATCTTTGAACTCAAAACTTTTATTTATGCAATATAAATGATTTCTCTATGCATACACATGTTCATATTTATGTTTGCGTTTGTTTAGAATCTTTACATGCAAGGTTTGGCGTGAGGATTGATTTTTGCCATTTTTAGGGCAAAGCTCCAGGCGAGCTTCGTTCTCATTAATGCAGGCCATTTCAGGAGAAACTAACCCCATGGTTAAATTCGCAGACCCCAATTTAGGGGGGTGGCCTAAAGCCTGAACTTTGATTTTGTCTTTTTTGCAAATTTCAGAAATTTTGATGGCCGGAGAAGGTGATCGGAGTTTGTCTCTGGCACCCCTGCAAATGGTTGACTCCGGTGAAGTACATGTGGCAACATGATATAATCCTATTGGTCCACCATGGCCAGCGTGCGTGTTTTATTTTCAAATATATTTATGACTTTGTTTTACAAATTATATTATTTTTTTATTCATATAAACGAATGAAACAACAACTCAGTTAGCAAGGCAACACATGTGAAAAGGGAGAGGGCCTAGGTTCGAGTCCTAGGTCCTTCAATTTTATTTTTCTAACACATACTTTGCAGATCATGTGTATTCAATCCAAGAGTGCATATCATACGTTCCATCATCATTGCCAATGGATCTCATCAGCGCCAGATCAAACGATCCAGATCCAGATGTTCATGACGGGTGCTCAAGAGCCAATAACATTAGATTGGGCGCAGAGCTGGGCTGATCTATCATGGGCCTAACGAATTTCAAACACACCCCCTTTTTTGCTTTGACAATCAAGCCAAATTTTTATTTCTTCATTTATTTATTTTATTGTTTATTTGTTTATTAATTTCAAAAATCATTTTTTTTAATAATATAAAAATCAGAAAAATAATAGTAATTAGACTTAGGCTTAATTTTAATTTTGTAAATTAATTACTTTAATTATTTTGATATTATTTTATAATTTAAAAATAATTAGAACTAGGTTCATTTAATTCAAATATTTTGTTAACAAAAACACAAAAACATAGTAGAATTATTTTTATTAGAATTCTTTTTTTAATTAACAATAATTTTTTTTACTTATTTAATTAATTAGGACTAGTTTTAGCTTTCCTTTTTTAATTTACCAATTTTTTTTAATAATTAAAAATAACCAAAAATAGTTTCTCGCTTACTTAGAATTATTTTTTAGGGTTTTAGACGTCTCTTTTCCATTTTGCGCGCGTTGTTTACTTTCGCATTTTTTATATACTAATGTATCTGCTGGCAATGTGTAATAGCTTAAAATAGGGCGTTACTTTATCGCTTTCATTATTTTTTCCCCATTTATTGGACATGTAAATACCCCTCCCAAAAAACATTGTAATAGCGTAGGATATAAGATTCCCGCACTTTAAATTTCTTCAAGATATTAACTGTTAGTAACTAAGCTTGTATGGAAAGACTAAAAACAAAGCGCTAGCAAACCTAATAACAAAGATAAATGAAATGAATTGAATAACTTGCACATATACACCTCTAGGGTACGCCCACTTTGGTTGCCTTTCGGAAAATAAAACGGTCATGTCCCTCCAAAGTGGGGACGCTTTAGCAATGACCCGTAAATCAAAAGATCATAGTCCCTCGATGACCCTACGGTGTTGCCTTTCGGTAAATGATCTAGTCCCTTAAAAAAATTTGCTAAAGTATCACCATATGTTGCCTTAATGACCGTACGTCCCTTGGAATGTCCCTCAAACATCCAACGATAGGGCTACCTACTCACTAATAATAGGATATCACTGTCTAAAGGATAGGAGGAAAAGAACAATCTTTTTCGAGTATAAGTAGATAGTTCATAAATGCTTTCTCAAAAACAAAATTTTTGCACTTACACAAAATTCTTTCAAAAATACTTTCAAAAAATGGTTTATCAACACTCTTGAGGACTAATACAAGAGTTATCATAAAGCGAAATGCCGCTCTAAGGCGTTTTCAAATACTTTTTCAAAACACAAAGCACAAGGTATTTAAAAAACGAGTTAAGCATCTAAGAGCCCGTAGAAAACTAAGGATGGAAAGGGTGCTAGCACCTTCCCTTTCCATAATCTAACCCCTTACTCAGAAAACTCTAGAAAAGGTTTTTTTCTGTTCTTTTCACCCTTTCCTTTGTCGGATAAAAGAAAATTTGGTGGCGACTCTTGCTTACCGCAACATTTGCGAACACAAATGCAAAACCAGTATAACAATGGGTTCTGCCAGCGTATCACAGAACTGGCGACTCTGTTGGGGACATGAATAAAAGTGGGGTTACCGTAAGAGTTAGTTCATTTTAAAACTATTTTAATTGGTTGCTTTGTATGCTTTATCCTTGGAGGGTTGTTTGGGTATTTACTATAGATCCTACACCCGGATCTGGGGGCATATTTTTAGGTAAACAACAATAGATCGTGGAGACTGTACTACATAGACCGATATGGTTGAAGAGATAACTGTGTTGGTGTGACACTTTGGTTGGTATCGGTATCCCTTATGTTGAATCGAGGAGAATACGGGGCGGCCGCGTGGTATCCTGAAGCACTAACGAACCTTAGACCTTAGTTGAACAAACTTGGCCATTAGAAAGTAGTGAGATAGCCAGCCTCAGTGTAAATCTAGGGATTGGTTGATACTCGATGCTACACTCATTGAGATCGGACTTTCGAGATGTTTCGGCCGCAAGAAAAGATTGCTAAGCTGAAATAATGCTCGATAAAGAAAGATAAGTGATATTGAGACTCCTTAGAACCCAATTACTTTTCTAAGACAGGTTGAACCAACTAAACTTCAAGAGGGTATTTACCTATAAACTCCATGCAAACCTATACCTAAGGTCTTGTGTGTTTTTCTTGTGTGTGATTAATTTTCTTAAACATGACATCATGCATCATAACATTCGTTTTTCATTACACTGACCATTTCAAGGACCAAGGGAATTTATCTTTGTTCTATTTTGTAGATATTGTCTTTCGCTCATAGAAATACTATCCGAATCAGATTTGTAAAGATGCCTCTCCAACTCAAAGAGCTAGTTCTCAATCTAGTTACCTCGAGCTTTGATGAGAAGATGATGAGTGTACTCTTTCAATTCTTTGACCCTAAACACTATTACTTCACTTTCCCAGACTATCATTTGGTACCCACCATGGAAGAATTCTCTCAAATATTTGGTATACCTATTCTTGATATGATGCCTTTCACCGGTTTAGAAGAAGCTCCAAAGCCAGAAGTCATTGCAACAGCTTTGCATCTGAAACGGTCCGATATTGTATCCAACTGGGACACAAGAAGCAGAGTCAAGGGTTTTCTAGTCACATTCCTATTAGAGAAGGCTCAATTATTTTTGGATGATCTGGATTTCCAAACTTTTGAGGAGGTTATGGCCCTTCTAATCTATGGTTTAGTGATTTTCCCTAATCCAGACTCACTCATAAATGTGAATGCTATCAAGGTTTTCCTCTCTAGTAACCCTGTGCCTACTCTACTCGGAGACATCTTGTATAACCTCCACACTCGCACCATGAAGAGAAAAGGGATTCTTATGTGTTGCGTGCCATTGCTATCAAGGTGGTTTATTTCTCACCTCCCTAAATCCTTGTTGAAGAATGAAAAAGTTTTGAGTTGGTCGCGAAGGATAATTTCACTTTCTCACTAGGATATTCTCTGGTATTCCCGATCTATGAGAGATATTTATGTCATTGACCGCTATGGGGAGTTCCCTAATGTCCCACTACTTGGAATTAGGGGAGGCATAACTTATAATCCTTCTCTGGCTCTGCGAAAATTTAGTTATGCCCGAAGAGATGGTCCCCACGATATGCTTATCCAGGGAATTGTGTTTAACTACGAGGATGATGCTCAAGGGTATCGTCAGAGGTTCATACGAGCTTGGGGCATGGTAAACAGATTTGAAACCAAGACCTTGGGGCCTAAGACTTCCATCCCTATGGAACCTTATCTCAAATGGGTACGAGCTCGCACTCAGAACCTTATAATGCCATATATATCCATCTTACCAGTGGTTGTGGAGCCTGTCACCGAAGGAGATATTCCTCATACAGTTCTGCATCCTGATATTCCCACTGGTCTTGAAGAGCTGCAGAGATCCTGGATTCAGTTAAAGGAAGAGTGGGATACCTTTAGAGATCATTTATATGCCAATGAGAAGAAAGTTTTGGAGCTCACTAAGCAACTTCATGAAGAAAAAAGTATTAACGCCTATCTCGGCAAAAAGAGGAAGCGCCCATGGGAAACCTGATTTCTTGGATTTTAGATTTTTTTCAATTGTAAGCCTTAAAGGAAATTGTATTTTGGATTCTACTAATAAAATCATTATTTCATTGTGGTTCACAAATTTAAATTTCCCGAAGTCCTTGAAAACATCGCATAAGCATATCATACATTCCCTTGCATAAGCAGGTATTTAAAGACATGTTTCTTATTCTTTTCGTTGTTTATTTCAGCAAAATAAATGGCTCTTGAACAGACACTGAAGGACCTCCAAGCTCAAAATGCTCAGTTTCAGCAAATGTTCATAGCTCTGGAAAAGGGGCAAGATGATCTTAAAGCTTTGATCATCAAAGAGAATACCAAGAATCCAAAGAAACTGACCGGTGTCTTGAATTAGGGTAGAAGGTTCAGAGGTCCGACCAAGCGAGCTCTAGATTTCGCAACCACGTCGAATGAAGGGGACAATCAATGAGAAAAGCCCGCAAAAGAAAATAACAACCCTTAGGTCTGAGGAAGATAGACTTGATTATTCTGAGGAGCAGTATCCTCCTGCTGATGATAAATACAAACAATTGGAGGATCGGCTCAATGTTATGGAGATCCAGAGGGTACCCGAGATGGATTTTGAAGAGCTAGGGCTGATCTCAGGGGTGTTCATCCCGAAAAAATTCAAAGTCCCTACATTTTCTAAGTACGAAGGTGTCTCTTGTCCTAAGCTGCACTTAAGGTCACATGTCAGGAAGATTCAACCCTACACTGCTGATAGTAATCTGTGGGTACACTTTTTCCAAGAGAGTTTGTCAGGGACTCAGTTAGAATGGTTTTATCAACTAGAAAGAACCAACATTCGTAATTGGGAAGATCTGACTGTTGCTTTCTACAAGCAGTACCAATATAATGATGACCTCGCCCTAACTCGTACACAGCTATAAAGCATGTATATAGGTTCCGGCAAAGGTTTTAAAGATTATGCCCAAAAGTGGAGAGACCATGTGGGAAGAGTCCAGCCTACTTTGTCTGATAGGGAGTTGGTGTACATGTTCTTGGGCATGTTGTCTGGTCCGTTCTTTAACCATCTGATTGGAAGCTCATCTGTTAGGTTTACTGAATTGATCTTGACTGGTGAATGGGTAGAAGTTGGCATCAAAAGTGGTAAAATACAGAGAGATGCATCCTCCAGTACTGCAAAGAAACCTTTCACTGGAAAGAAGGAGGTCAGTGTTATTTATGGCCAAAGAACTCACAACAAAACTGAGCGTCGTCCGACGGTAGGGTATGTTATGATTCCAATCCTGCATCAAACCAACAATGAAACAATCAACACAGACCAGATGCGCCCAAAAGACAATTTTCCCAGATCAACATGACCTTATCCCAAGTTTTTCCACATATGCTAAAGTCTAATTTGGTTACTCTAAAGGATGCCCCTAAAGATCCCAATACTGCATCTCCTTGCTACAACCCAAATGCTCAATGTGCTTACCACTCAGACAGCTCGGGGCATGATACAAATGACTGTTGGGCCCTGAAGAACAAAGTGCAATATCTCATTGAGGCGAAGGAGATTGAGTTTGATCCTTCTAAGACCCCCAACGTCATAACTGTACTAATTCCCAAGCATGAACCGGGAATCAGTGCTATTGATGTTATTTCTGCTACAAAGGATGTTGACGATGACTGTGACCTGGACAAGTGGATCTTTCTGACTATCAGTGGTGGACTCAGCAATTGGGAAGCCAAAGATTTTGTTCCCGTCTCTTTTATTCAAGAGTAATTTGTCTTTTTGTTTTTGAGCATATGTAATATTTGAACAATTGAAACTTTAAAGCCTTGTGTCTTACCCGAGGCACAATGGTCTATTTGTGAGGGTCATTACTTCATTTCCATATGTCATTAATAAAACATTGGATGTTTTGCATGCAAATTTTATGCTCTTTGTTTTTCTTTTCTGCATCTTTACTTTATCAAAAAATATGCAGCTATGCTCTTACACACACCCACATATCAAACTGCAGATCCACATCCACTCTGGATCCCATTGATAACGGTTATGTTATTACCAGTTATGACTTTTAAAATATGATCTACCAAGTCGAGGACAAAGGTGAGAAAGATTGTGAGGTACCAGGAGAACATGCCAGACTGTTACAACAGGAAGAAAGGGAAATACAACCTCATGAAGATCTGGTTGAGACAGTAAACTTGGGTACTGAAAAGGATAAGAAGGAAGTTAAGATAGGTGCCGATCTGGAGCATAGTGTTAAAGAGTGGTTAATTTATATGCTACATGACTATGTTGAGGTCTTTTCCTAGTCATACGAAGACATGCCAGGACTTGACACTGATATTGATGTTCATCGCCTACCTATAAAAGAGGATTGCCCTCCAGTGAAACAGAAGGTTCGTCGCATGCCGCCTGAGATGTCAGAGAAGATCAAGGCTGAAGTCATGAAATGGTTCAACGTTGGTTTCTTAGCTGTTACTTCTTATCCATAATGGGTTGCCAATGTTGTTCCAGTACCTAAGAAGGATAGTAAGGTATGTATGTGTATGGATTACAGAGACATGAATAGGGCAAGCCCCAAGGATGATTTTCCGCTTTCCCATATTGATATTCTGGTTGACAACACCGTACAACATAAGGTATTATCCTTCATGGATGGTTTCTCCTGATACAATCATATTAAAATTGCACCCGAAGGCATGTAGAAAACGACATTTGTCACACAGTGGGGCACTTTCTGTTACAAAGTTATGCCATTTGGGTTAAAGAACATCGGGGCAACCTATCAGCGTGCCATGGCAGCTTTATTTCATGATATGATTCATCACGAGATAGCGGTCTATATTGATGATATGATAGCCAGGTCTCAGACTGAAGAGGAGTACCTTGATAATCTGCAGATGTTGTTTGAAAGGCTGAAGAAGCATAAATTGAGGCTAAACCCGAATAAATGCGCCTTTGAAGTAAGATCTGGTAAGCTCTTAGGTTTCATTGTCAGCGACAAAGGAATTGAAGTAGACCCTGCAAAGGTTAAATCTATACAAGAAATTACAACTCCTCGCACTGAGAAGGAAGTCAGAGGATTCTTGGGACGCCTAAACTACATTGCCAGATTCATTTCCCATCTGACTGCTACTTGTGAGCCAATCTTCAAGTTACGGAAGAAAGATCAAGCAGTAAAGTGGAATGACGATTGCCATAACGCCTTTGACAAAATCAAGGTATATCTTCAAGAGCCTCCAAATTTAATGCCGCCAGTTGAAGGAAGACCTCTGATGATATACTTAACAGTATTATAGAACTCAATGGGGTGTGTGATGGGGAAGCATGACGAGTCAGGTCGAAAAGAGCATGCAATATAATACCTTATGTTGTACCCCAAAATATTCCCTCATTTTTTCAATATTCTTCATCACAAGACTCCTTGAACTCAAGATCCAACTAGGGTTTGCTCTGCTCAAGACATCTCCTTGCACTGTTGACCTAAATTAGGGTTTGAGTTTGCAAAGGGATTTTTGGACTTCTAACGCTCAAAGTGACTTTCATACTTCATTTTGGACTTACAAGATTACCTCTACCAACTTTCAAGCCTTGAATCAAATTTTTGCCCAGTCAATTTGACAATTGACCTAGAAATCAGCTGTATTGGGGAAAAAGTCAACTATGGCCAATTTACAGTCAAACCTCATAAATTTTGACCCACATAAACATTATAGACTCATATAAACCATTTGATCAAGTTTGGACTACAACTCCACAAGAAATTTGATCAGATCACCAAAAGGGCAAAATGGTCATTTTTAGGGTTTTGACAGCACAAGGGCAATTTCTGATTTTTTGACCTAGCCAATGGCAAATTGGGTTCAAGTATGGATTCAAGGACTCAATGGCATCATCTTGACATGTTCACAAGGTTCAAAAGATCTCAATTGAATTGGATTGACAGATGAATTTCTCAGTCAAGTGAACAAAATTTGACTATACACTGAAAAGTAAAACTTTGACTTTTTGGTCAAAATCAAGTGCCAAGGGTCATTTTTCATCAAGATATGTCAAAACATGAAACTTTTTCATCAAGAAACCCATTTTTGCAAATTAGGGTTTAAAGTTGAAAAATTTCATAACTTAGAATTTTTCTAAGTTATGAAATTTTCTTAATTTTTCCTAAATTTGCCCAACATTTTCACCATGATGCAATTGGATTCAAAAAAAACTTCCAACATAAAGGTTGTAGTCCTCCACAAATTCTACAACTTTTATTCACAAAGTTTTCCAAAAAGAAGCTTGGATCTGAAGTTATGATTTTTGGAACAAGGGTCCCTAAAACTTTTAACTTAGTGAAATTTTGCCTTAGTTTAGGCAGGATTTTGACCTATCTTCATGGCCATTTTTCACATAGTTCCACTTGGAATCTCAAATTTCATTTCAAATATGGATTGTAAAGAATGTTGTAAGCTTTCCAAAATATCCAGGAACTCTCCAAACTCATTTATGGTTAGGGAGAATCGAAGGCTTGAAGTTGGCAAAAACTCACTTTTCATCCATGGCATGTTCATTGTGATACAAGTTGCAAATTCAAATCAGCTTGCTTTGTACTAGATTACAGGCCTCAAAACCATTCCACACTCAATAATTAAGTGCAAAAACAATGGTCTAAGGCGTTGTTTTTGTCATTAGAACATTTCACATTAGATTAATCCTTAAATAGAAAAAGCAACATTACCATTTTTGCTTAAATTTTGCTTTATGTCAAAACTGATTTCTTGAGCATTGGTCCATATCTTATGCAGCAAATCAAATCCAAAAATGAGAGAGGCCAAGATCAGAGGGTGAAAGCATATGGATAACCTGTACAGGCCTGTTTCACATCACTCCTCACACTTTGCTTCATAATCAAGAAATTTGTCCAAAACACAAAAACTTGAACATCTGTGAAAACCAACCTTTGCAAGCATTTGAGACAACTTTCTCACATTCCCTTGAGCCTAAAACACGACCCTTTGAGCCCTCAAACATACCATAGCTCAAAATCACCCTCCATTGGCAAAACAGGGCAGCATCTGCATCTTGACTTCCATAGCACAATTTGCTCGTGTGTTTTGCCACAAACCTGTTAAAACACCTTCCATACATCTCATCCAAGCTATCCCAAACCTTAAACACTAACTGTAACTCCATTTACAGGGTTTGCCATTTTCAATTTTAGCTTGTGCAGGTTGAGTTCTGTAGGATTGTTCAAGCACATTCAAGGCAAGCTAGGCATTGGAGAAGGTCAAGGGAAGTTCAAGCAAGCTCCCAAACATCTCTGGCCTTGTTGAAAAGCTCCACATTGCCATACACGATCTCAACTGAAACAGGTTTTTTTCAACTTCCTATCTCTATCTATTTAGGATCATTTAGGCTTAGGTTTGTGAATAAGAAATGTAGTATTCACTGCCCTGAAGTTGTACATATGCTCAGTTTTCATTTTAGTTAAGCATGCTAAGAGAATTTGATCCATGAACATACTGAAAAAATTAGGTTAGGATTTGGGGCCAGAGAAATTCTCTCTGGTCTTTTAGAGTTAGGACAATTTTTTTATATGGTTGAATTCGTCTTGAAGAGCTCTACAACTTTCATGTTATATGTTTTTGCAATAGAGCTCGTATACAGGTTGTTCATGTTTGGAACCTGGCGCGCGCGTTTTTTTGAAGACAAAGGTTGAAGATGAAGCGTGGTGGGCTGGGCTTGGTCCTGGCTCACTATTGACATTCCCTTTTACTGAATGCACCCCCTGGACCAATTTCTTTACATTTTTATATTTTTATATTTATTTTCATTTTTTGATTTTGTTTTATATTTTTCAAATATAAAAATAACCAAAAATATTTTAATAAAATTTTCACATTTATTTTTATTATTTTTATTATTTTTTTAGACATAAAAATAATTATTAGGTAATATATACTTTTATTTTATTTAATAAAAACTTATAAATATTATAGAAATATTATATATTTTATTTTTATTATTCATACCTATAAAAATAATATTTTTCTCATATACTATCATTTTTCCTAAATACTTGTATATATTTTATTTTATTTATTGTACATAATTAATATAATTAATACATATATACATACTTTTATTTTATAAATACTTGAGAATAAAAACATGAAAAAATATACTTTTATTTTCATTATTATTTATACTTAAATAATAATTTTTTTTTCTAAATCTTTTTTATACACATTATTTTATTTTATTGTATATAAATAGTATGTTTAATATATTTACTTTCTTAAAAGAAATGTAGGGTTTTACCCTTAATAAAAAAAATAATCCTTTTTATTTATTTCTTTTTGCATTAAATATTTTCACATACATAAAAAAAATAAACAAAAACATTTTCTTTTGCATGTTCATATTATTTTGTATATTTATTTAATTTATTTATTTAATTTATTTATTTAAATATTAGTCATTTGTTATTTATGCCATTTGATTCAATTTAGATGTAATAGTAAAACTAGGGTTTTAATTTCTTGTCAAATAATCCCCATTCAAAATTGTATCCCCCTTCCCATAATCAAATGTTGTAATAGTGGTAGATTTATTTTACGCATTTACGCTTTCAATTATGCCATGATTAGAGATTAGGGTTTGTATGCAAAAATCCAAAATTAACAAGTAGCTTGACCTAATGAAAAGACAAAAATGCATGAAAATCAATATACAATGCACACTTGCACCCCTAGGGTTTCATCCACTTGTTGCCTTTAAATGGGCCATGTTATGCATGTTGGGTACTTTGGCAAAACAAAAACAAAACAAAAGATCACAGTCCCTCGATGACGCTATCTTGGTTGCATATACAAAATGATCTAGTCCCTCAGAAAATTTGCCAAAAATACTTTACACAATTGCTATCATGGTCTATACGATGACCCGCGCCCGTCCCGTTTAACATCCTAATACAAGGTTGTTTACCAAATACAATGGTAAAACAACACTGTCAAAAGGGTTAAAAATGTGTAGGAAATACCTTAGAGTAAAATAGGGTAGATAACTCTTAGTTACTTGATCAAAGCTTACAAAATATCCTTGCTATTTTCAAACACACTTCACAACACAATTTCAAAACATTTCCCAAATCAATCTTTCAAACATTGAAATCTTTTCAAAAGACAATACACCTTTGTATATATTCAAACAAGAATCATTACAAAGGTTGCCACAACGATGGCCTCTTTTTCAAAGCATTTTCAAAACCACACACACAAAGCACCATTTCAAACAATTGAAAAGCAAAAGCAAGTGATCTAAAGAAGTAACTAAGAGCCCATGGATAACCATGGATGAAAAGGGTGCTTGCACCTTACCTTTTCATAATCTACTCCCCGAACCCAAGAAAACATCTCAAAGGTCTTTCCTGTGCTTTTTGACCTTTCCTTAGGATAAAATAAAAAGTCGGTGGCGACTCTTGCTAAACTGAAACATTTGCGAACACAAACACAAAACCTCAAGTCAGTTCTCCCACCGTATCACAGAACTGGCGACTCTGCTGGGGACTAATCTAAAAGTGAGGTTACCTTAGGGTTTTTAGATCACCTTTGCATGCTTATCTTGTTTGCCTTGATTGCTTTACATTTGGTTCTATTGTTTGGGTTTAAAATCCTCTACCCGGATTTGGGAAACATTCGAAGGTAAATAGAAATACGTTGTGGAAACTGTGCGGGGTATACCGACATGGTTGAAGCAATAGCTATATTAGTGCGACATATTTGTGGGTACTGGTAGCCTTTGAGTCAATCAAAGAGAATACGGGGCCGCTGAGTGATGTCATGAAGCACTAATAAACTCTTAGAACCTTACTTGACCATCTTGGCCTTTTTAGGCGTAGTGAGATGACCGGCTTTGGTGCAGTCCGAAGTTGGTAGATACTCGATACTACACTCATTGAGGGTTGTTTTCTTGGAATATTTCGGTCGCCATTTAAGTGGCTAAACTGAAACAATGAACACGGAAAATAATCCAGTGATATTGAGCTCCTTAGAACCCGGTTACTATTTATAGGACAGGTTGAGCCAACTATTTATAGGACAGAATTTTGACCTATCTTCATGGCCATTTTCACATAGTTCCACTTGGAATATCAAATTGCATTTCAAATATGGATTGTAAAGCATGTTGTAAGCTTTCCAAAATATCCAGGAACTCTCCAAACTCATTTGTGGTTAGGGAGAATCGAAGGCTTGAAGTTGGCAAAAACTCACTTTTCATCCATGGCATGTTCATTGTGATACAAGTTGCAAATTCAAATCAGCTTGCTTTGTACTAGATTACAGGCCTCAAAACCATTCCACACTCAATAATTAAGTGCAAAAACAATGGTCTAAGGCGTTGTTTTTGTCATTAGAACATTGCACATTTGATTAATCCTTAAATAGAAAAAGTAACATTACCATTTTTGCTTAAATTTTGCTTTATGTTAAAACTGATTTCTTGAGCATTGGTCCATATCTTATGCAGAAAATCAAATCCACAAATGAGAGAGGCCAAGAGAAGAGGGTGCAAGCATATGGATAACCTGTACAGGCCTGTTTCACATCACTCCTCACACTTTGCTTCATAATCAAGAAATTTGTATAAAACACAAAAACTTGAACATCTGTGAAAACCAACCTTTGCAAGCATTTGAGACAAATTTCTCACATCCCCTTGAGCCTAAAACACGACCCTTTAAGCCCTCAAACATACCTTAGCTCAAAATCACCCTCCATTGGCAAAACATGGCAGCATCTGCATCTTGACTTCCATAGCACAATTTGCTCGTGCGTTTTTCCCCAAACCTGTTCAAACACCTTCCATACATCTCATCCAAGCTATCCCAAACCTTAAACACTAACTGTAACTCCATTTACAGGGTTTGCCATTTTCACTTTCAGCTTGTGCAGGTTGAGTTCTGTAGGTTTGTTCAAGCACATTCACGGCAAGCTATGCATTGGAGAAGGTCAAGGGAAGTTCAAGCAAGCTCCCAAACATCTCAGGCCGTGTTGAAAAGCTCCACATTGCCATACACGATCTCAACTGAAACAGGTTTTTTTCAACTTCCTATCTCTCTATTTAGGATCATTAAGACTTAGGTTTGTGAATAAGAAATGTAGTATTCATTGCCCTGAAGTTGTACATATGCTCAGTTTTCATTTTAGTTAAGCATGCTAAGAGAATTTGATCCATGAACAAACTGAAAAAATTAGGTTAGGATTTGGGGCCAGAGAAATTCTCTCTGGTATTTTAGAGTTAGGACAAGTTTTTTATATGGTTGAATTCGTCTTGAAGAGCTCTACAACTTTGATGTTATATGTTTTTGCAATAGAGCTCGTATACAGGTTGTTCATGTTTGGAACCAGGCGCGCACATTTTTTTGAAGACAAAGGTTGAAGATGAAGGGTGGTAGGCTGGGCTTGGTCCTGGCTCACTATTGACACCCCCTTTTACTGAATTCACCCCCTGGCCCAATTTCTTTACATTTTTATATTTTTATATTTATTTTCATTTTTTGATTTTGTTTTATATTTTTCAAATATAAAAATAACCAAAAATATTTTCATAAAATTTTCACATTTATTTTTATTATTTTTATTATTTTTTTAGACATAAAAATAATTATTAGGTAATATATACTTTTATTTTATTTAATAAAACTTATAAATATTATAGAAATATTATATATTTTATTTTTATTATTCATACCTATAAAAATAATATTTTTCTCATATACTATCATTTTTTCCTAAATACTTGTATATATTTTATTTTATTTATTGTACATAATTAATATATTTAATATAATTAATACATATATACATACTTTTATTTTATAAATGCTTGAGAATAAAAACATGAAAAAATATACTTTTATTTTCATTATTATTTATACTTAAATAATACTTTTTTTTCTAAATATTTTTTATACACATTATTTTATTTTATTGTATATAAATAGTATGTTTAATATATTTACCTTCCTAAAAGAAATTTAGGGTTTTACCCTTAATAAAAAAAAATAATCCTTTTTATTTCTTTCTTTTTGCATTAAATATTTTGACATACATAAAAAAAATAAACAAAAACATTTTCTTTTGCATGTTCATATTATTTTGTATATTTATTTAATTTATTTATTTAAATATTATTCATTTGTTATTTATGCCATTTGATTCAATTGGGATGTAATAGTAAAACTAGGGTTTTAATTTCTTGTCAAATAATCCCCATTCAAAATTGTATCCCCCTTCCCATAATCAAATGTTGTAATAGTGGTAGATTTATTTTACGCATTTACGCTTTCAATTATGCCATGATTAGAGATTAGGGTTTGTATGCAAAATCCAAAATTAACAAGTAGCTTGACCTAATGCAAAGACAAAAATGCATGAAAATCAATATACAATGCACACTTGCACCCCTAGGGTTTCATCCACTTGTTTCCTTTAAATGGGCCATGTTATGCATGTTGGGTACTTTGGCAAAACAAAAACAAAACAAAAGATCATAGTCCCTCGATGACGCTATCTTGGTTACCTATACAAAATGATCTAGTCCCTCAGGAAATTTGCCAAAAATACTTAACACAATTGTTATCATGGTCTATACGATGACCTGCGCCCGTCCCATTTAACATCCTAATACAAGGTTGTTTACCAAATACAATGGTAAAACAACACTGTCAAAAGGGTTAAAAATGTGTAGGAAATACCTTTGAGTAAAATAGGGTAGATAACTCTTAGTTACTTGATCAAAGCTTGCAAAACATCCTTGCTATTTTCAAACACACTTCACAACACAATTTCAAAACATTTCCCAAATCAAACATTCAAACATTGAAATCTTTTCAAAAGACAATACACCTTTGTATATATTCAAACAAGAATCATTACAAAGGTTGCCACAATGATGGCGTCTTTTTCAAAGCATTTTCAAAACTACACACACAAAGCACCATTTCAAACAATTGAAAAGCAAAAGCAAGTGATCTAAACAAGTAACTAAGAGCCCATGGATAACCATGGATGAAAATGGTGCTTGCACCTTCCCTTTTCATAATCTCCTCCCCGAACCCAAGAAAACATCTCAAAGGTCTTTCCTGTGCTTTTTGACCTTTCCTTAGGATAAAATAAAAAGTCAGTGGCGACTCTTGCTAAACCGAAACATTTGCAAACACAAACACAAAATCTCAAGTCAGTTCTCCCACCGTATCACAGAACTTGCGACTCTGCTGGGGACTAATCTAAAAGTGGGGTTACCTTAGGGTTTTTAGATCACCTTTGCATGCTTATCTTGTTTGCCTTGATTGCTTTACATTTTGTTCTATTGTTTGGGTTTGAAATCCTCTACCCGGATTTGGGAAACATTCATAGGTAAATAGCAATACATTGTGGAAACTGTGCGGGGTATACCGACATGGTTGAAGCAATAGCTATATTAGTGCGACATATTTGTGGGTACCGGTAGCCTTTGAGTCAATCAAAGAGAATGCGGGGTCGCTGGGTGATGTCAGGAAGCACTAATGAACTCTTAGAACCTTACTTGACCATCTTGGCCTTTTTAGGGGTAGTGAGATGACCGGCTTCGGTGCAGTCTGAAGTTGGTAGATACTCGATACTACACTCATTGAGGGTTATTTTCTTTGAATATTTCGGTCTCCAGTTAAGTGGCTAAACTGAAACAATGAACACAGAAAATAATCCAGTGATATTGAGCTCTTTAGAACCCGATTACTATTTATATGACAGGTTGAGACAACTAACTTCAAGAGGGTACTTACCTATGAAACCTCATGCAAGCCTGAAACTAGGATCTTGTGTGATTTGCTTGTACATATACTTGTGCATACATCATGAACATCATGAAGCATCATATGCATCCACTAACCATTTCAAGGGTTTGGATCTTCATCTTTGCTTTTGTTTTGTAGGTCATGGAATATCTTCGCAGGAAAACAATTCAAGTCAACCTTGTGAGAATCCCTCATCAACTCAAGGAGATTACTTCCAAGATTCCAGAGAATTCTCCCTTCAGTGAAAGACATGGTAGACTTCTCAACTTGGTCAACTCCAACATTGAATAAGACATGGTGAAAGTCCTCTTCCAGTTCTTTGACCCACTACACCATTGCTTTACATTTCCTGATTATCAACTAGTACCTACTTTGGAGGAATTTTCTCAACTCTTGAGGATTCTTATTCTCCATCAACTACCCTACAACGGTACGGAAAGAGAACCAAAGCCTGAAGATGTTGCTCAAGCATTACACTTGCAACCATCTGATATCAAACGTCATTGGGAAACCAGAAGTGGTGTCAAGGGTTTCTTGGAAAAGTTTCTGTTTGAGAAGGCACAAGACTGTTGGAACTCTCTAGATCTACAAGCTTTTGAGGAGATTGTAGCACTTCTCAATGGGTTGGTCTTGTTCCCATACCCTGACTAGCTTATATGTGTGAATGGTGTCAAGATTTTCATATCTCGGAATCCTGTGCCTACTTTGCTTGGGGACATCCTACACTCATTTCACACACGAACAATGAGGAAAAGAGGTGTTCTCATGTGCTGCACTCCTCTTCTAGCAAGGTGGTTTATTTCTCACCTTCCCCAATCAGTCTTGAAGAATGAGCAAGGCTTGAGGTGGTCATAACAATTAATGACTCTCACACATTCTGATGTTCATTGGTGTTTTCGGTCCAGAGAAAATGTCATCATCATTGATCGTTGTGGGGAATTCCCTAATGTCCCACTACTTGGCATTAAGGGAGGCATTACCTACAACCCCTGTTTAGCTCTGAGACAATTTGGATATGCTCGAAGGGATGACACTTATGATATGCTGATTCTAGACTTGTGGGTACCGGTAGCCTTTGAGTCAATCAAAGAGAATATGGGGCCGCTGAGTGATGTCATGAAGCACTAATGAACTCTTAGAACCTTACCTGACCATCTTGGCCTTTTTAGGGGTAGTGAGATGACCGGCTTTGGTGCAGTCTGAAGTTGGTAGATACTCGATACTACACTCATTGAGGGTTATTTTCTTGGAATATTTCGGTCGCCAGTTAAGTGGATAAACTGAAACAATGAACACAGAAAATAATCCAGTGATATTGAGCTCCTTAGAACCCGGTTACTATTTATAGGACAGGTTGAGACAACTAACTTCAAGAGGGTACTTACCTATGAAACCTCATGCAAGCCTGAAACTAGGATCTTGTGTGATTTGCTTGTACATATACTTGTGCATACATCATGAACATCATGAAGCATCATATGCATCCACAAACCATTTCAAGGGTTTGGATCTTCATCTTTGCTTTTGTTTTGTAGGTCATGGAATCTCTTCGCAGGAAAACAATTCAAGTCAACCTTGTGAGAATCCCTCATCAACCAAGGAGATTACTTCCAAGATTCCAGAGAATTCTCCCTTCAGTGGAAGACATGGTAGACTTCTCAACTTGGTCAACTCCAACATTGAAGAAGACATGGTGAAAGTACTCTTCCAGTTCTTTGACCCACTACACCATTGCTTTACATTTCCTGATTATCAACTAGTACCTACTTTGGAGGAATTTTCTCAACTCCTGAGGATTCTTATTCTCCATCAACTACCCTACAACGGTACGGAAAGAGAACCAAAGCCTGAAGATGTTGCTCAAGCATTACACTTGCAACCATATGATATCAAACGTCATTGGGAAACCAGAAGTGGTGTCAAGGGTTTCTTGGAAAAGTTTCTGTTTGAGAAGGCACAAGACTGCTGGAACTCTCTAGATCTACAAGCTTTTGAGGAGATTGTAGCACTTCTCATTTATGGGTTGGTCTTGTTCCCAAACCCTGACCATCTTATATATGTGAATGGTGTCAAGATTTTCATATCTCGGAATCCTGTGCCTACTTTGCTTGGGGACATCCTACACTCATTTCACACACGAACAATGAGGAAAAGAGGTGTTCTCATGTGCTGCACTCCTCTTCTAGCAAGGTGGTTTATTTCTCACCTTCCCCAATCAGTCTTGAAGAATGAGCAAGGCTTGAGGTGGTCACAACAATTAATGACTCTCACACATTCTGATGTTCATTGGTGTTTTCGGTCCAGAGAAAATGTCATCATCATTGATCGTTGTGGGGAATTCCCTAATGTCCCACTACTTGGAATTAAGGGAGGCATTACCTACAACCCCTGTTTAGCTCTGAGACAATTTGGATATGCTCGAAGGGATGGCCCTTATGATATGCTGATTCTAGACTTGTGGGTACTGGTAGCCTTTGAGTCAATCAAAGAGAATACGGGGCCGCTGAGTGATGTCATGAAGCACTAATAAACTCTTAGAACCTTACTTGACCATCTTGGCCTTTTTAGGCGTAATGAGATGACCGGCTTTGGTGCAGTCTGAAGTTGGTAGATACTCGATACTACACTCATTGAGGGTTGTTTTCTTGGAATATTTCGGTCGCCATTTAAGTGGCTAAACTGAAACAATGAACACGGAAAATAATCCAGTGATATTGAGCTCCTTAGAACCCGGTTACTATTTATAGGACAGGTTGAGCCAACTAACTTCAAGAGGGTACTTACCTATGAAACCTCATGCAAGTCTGAAACTAGGATCTTGTGTGATTTGCTTGTACATATACTTGTGCATACATCATGAACATCATGAAGCATCATATGCATCCACTAACCATTTCAAGGGTTTGGATCTTCATCTTTGCTTTTGTTTTGTAGGTCATGGAATCTCTTCGCAGGAAAACAATTCAAGTCAACCTTGTGAGAATCCCTCCTTAACTCAAGGAGCTTACTTCTAAGATTCCATAGAATTCTCCCTTCAGTGAAAGACATGGTAGACTTCTCAACTTGGTCAACTCCAACATTGAAGAAGACATGGTGAAAGTCCTCTTCCAGTTCTTTGACCCACTACACCATTGCTTTACATTTCCTGATTACCAACTAGTACCTACATTGGAGGAATTTTCTCAACTCCTGAGGATTCCTATTCTCCATCAACTACCCTACAACGGTACAGAAAGAGAACCAAAACCTGAAGATGTTGCTCAAGCATTACACTTGCAACCATCTGATATCAAAGGTCATTGGGAAACCAGAAGTGGTGTCACGGGTTTCTTGGAAACGTTTCTGTTTGAGAAGGCACAAGACTGCTGGAACTCTCTAGATCTACAAGCTTTTGAGGAGATTTTAGCACTTCTCATTTATGGGTTGGTCTTGTTCCCAAACCCTGACCAACTTATAGATGTGAATGCTATCAAGATTTTCATATCTCGGAATCCTGTGCCTACTTTGCTTGGGGACATGCTACACTCATTTCACACACGAACAATGAGGAAAAGAGGTGTTCTCATGTGCTGCACTCCTCTTCTAGCAAGGTGGTTTATTTCTCACCTTCCCCAATCAGTCTTAAAGAATGAGCAAGGCTTGAGGTGGTCACAACGATTAATGACTCTCACACATTCTGATGTTCATTGGTGTTCTCGGTCTAGAGAAAATGTCATCATCATTGATTGTTGTGGGGAATTCCCTAATGTCCCACTACTTGGCATTAAGGGAGGCATTACCTACAACCCTTGTTTATCTCTGAGACAATTTGGATATGCTCGAAGGGATGGCCCTCATGATATGCTGATTTCAGACTTGGTTTTTGACTTCGACAACGACGCTCAAGGACTTCGACAAAGGTTTATCCGAGCTTGGAGGATGCTCAACAAAGTGGATAGTAAGACATTGGGACACAAGAATTCCATCCCCCCTGAGCCTTACCTCAAGTGGGTGCGAACCCGTGCCCAGAGTCTTATGATGCCTTATCCCCACATTCTCCCCGTGATCAAAGAGCCTGTTATGGAAGGAGAGGTTCCATACACCCTCCTACATCTAGACATGCTAACATCATTGGAAGAATTGCAAAAGAGTTGGAAACAGCTCAAGGAAGAACATAATACTTTTGAAGCCAGCTTCTATTCCAGTGAGAAGAAGGTTTTGGAACTTACCCGCCGACTTCATGAAGAAGAGACCCTTAACACCTGCATCGCACCAAAGAGGATGCGCAATGTCTTTCTACATTAAGAATTTTGTAATATTTGGCCCATGGGGTAGTTATGTACTGACAAATTTCTTCTTATTAATATGATGTGTGTTCTTTTTGTTTGCAACAACTTTGAATTTCTAAATACTTGAATGCATTACATGAATACATATCATTCATCATATGCATAAACAGGTCTTCACACCAGGTTTCCTTATCTTTCTGCTGTTTATTTCAGCAAGATGGATATAGAGCAGACGGTCAAAGATCTGCAAGCACAAAATTCTCAGTTCCAACAACTCCTCATGACCTTGGCAAAGGGTCAAGAGGACCTTAAAGCACTGTTAGAGAAAGAGAAGGAAAAAGATAAAGAGAAAAAGAAGAAAAGGACTGGTATGGCCACTATGGGAAGAAGGTTTGAGAACCAGGCTAGAAAGGTCCTCGAGTTCCCCTCAACGTCTGATAAAGGGGTTGGTAAAGGTAAAGAAGTTGCAATGCCCTCCAAGTATGAAGCTGAAGAGGAAGAAGAAGAAGAGGAGGAAGATTACTCAGAGCAGTAGTACCCCCCTGCGTACGATAAGTATAAAAATATGGAAGAGCGGTTGGCAGCCATGGAGGTACAAAGAGTACCTGGGTTGGATTTCGAAGAACTAGGGTTCGTTGCTGGAATCGTCATCCCCCCCAAACTCAAAGTGCCTACATTTGCTAAATACGATGATTTGTCATGTCCGAAGATGCATCTGCGGTCCTACGTCAGAAAGATCCAACCTCACTTTTCATATAAGGATCTGTGGGTCCACTTTTTTCAAGATAGTTTGTCGGGTACGCAATTGGACTGGTTCTATCAACTTGAGAGATCTGATGTACATAACTGGGAAGATTTAGCTGATGCTTTCTATCGACAATACCAATATAACGCAGATCTAGCGCCTACTCGTACTCAACTGCAGAGTATGAGTATGGTCTCTAATGAAGGCTTTAAGGAATACGCCCATAAATGGCGGGATTTGGCTGGAAGGGTGAAGCCACCATTGTCGGATAGAGAGCTGGTTGATATGTTTTTGGGGACCCTGTCAGGTCCATTCTTTAATCACTTGATCGGGAGCTCATCTGCAGGGTTCACCGAATTAATTCTGACAGGTGAAAGGGTCGAAGCTGGCATTAAGAGTGGTAAAATTCAGAAGGATGCAGCTACTTCCACTACAGTCAAGAAGACCTTCCCAGCCAAGAAAGACGCTTCTGCTGTTTACTCCCAAAGAAACCAAGGAAGAACGGAGCACCGACCAATGGTAGGGGCTGTGATGATCCAGAACTCTTCAACCGATCAACCTCGAAGAAGTCAACCTAGAGCTAACCAGAATAGGGTGGAAAGGCCACAACGACAATTCACTCAAATTAATATGACACCTGCTCAGGTTCTCCCTCATTTGTTAAAGTTAAACCTTACCAACTTGAAAGAGGCGCCAAAAAACCCAAATACCTCTTCTCCCTATTATCATTCAAATGCAAAATGTGCATATCATTCGGACAGTGTGGGGCATGACACCAACAACTGTTGGGCCCTTAAAAACAAGATCCAAGATTTAATATATGCCAAGGAGGTAGAGTTTTATGCTCCCGAAAAACCTAATATGATATCCGCTCCTATGCCAAAACATGGTCATAATGTCCATGCCATTGTAGAAGATCTTCATGTTACTGCTGTTGATGACTTATTGACTCCATTGCCAATGATCAAGATGAATCTGTTGAAAGCTGGGATTTTCCCGGGCTGTGAAAAAGATTGTTACTTTTGTTCAACCTTGCAATCCGACTGTCCGCTATTGAAATCAGGCATCCAACGCCTGATGGATACTCAAGAGATCCTCTTTCAGAAAACTCATGTTGATAGTATTACTCATGTTACTCATGTAACTTCTGTTACTCCAATCAATGATATTGCTATAATCACCATTTCTGACAATCTTTCCAAGACCTACAAAAGGCCTGTTAAGATTAGACCTGATCCAAAGTTTGTACCCCTTAAGATTACGATGCCGGGGCCTATCCCATATAAGTCCAACAAGACGATACCGTGGAATTATGGAGAGATTTTCTACCATGGTGTTAAGCAGATCGAATCAGTCGAAGAGAATTCCGATGAAGAAACTCTTGATGTGGGAAATATTGCGGGGACGAGTAAGATAACTCGTAGCGGAAGAATCTTCTCTCCGGAGATTGCTCCTCCAAGGGCAGTATTCGGACCCTTAAGTGCTCCTATGCCTATCAAGATATTTGTGTGAAGTCTAGTGATTGAAGAAATTGTTACTCCCAAAGTTGTACCCTCTACTGTTACTGCTGATAAAGGTAAGAGGATCCAAGAAGCGCCTGTCAGGACGAGGGCTTAGACTTTGGTTATCCCCGAGACCACCCAAAAGGAAATGGAGGAGATCTTAAAGATAATTAAGAAGAGCGACTATGATGTCGTAGAGCAGCTGGGGCAAACCCCTTCAAAAATCTCTATGGTTTTTGATGGAGCTTCAAACGCTCTTGGCAATGGCATCGGCATTGTGATCATATCTCCTAAAGGCTGTCATACTCCTTTCACTACCAGGCTATGTTTCAATTGTACCAACAATATGGTCGAATATGAAGCATGTATTATGGGTCTCAAAGCTGCTATCGATTTGAGGATCAATTTCTTGAGTGTATTTAGAGACTCGGCTTTAGTAATCAGTTAGATAAAAGGAGAATGGGACACAAAGAACCCTAATCTCATCCCGTACAAAGAACATGTGTTGACAATGTTCACACACTTTGAAGAAATTACCTTTGAGCATTTTCCACGAGAGGAAAATCAACTAGCGGACGCGCTAGCTACTATGTCATCCATGTTCAAGGTCAAGTGGGATAATGAGGCTCCTCAGATCACTATTGAAAGGATGGATGAACCAGCATACTGTCACGAGATTGGTACTAAAGAAGTAATGGACAAGACTTGGTTCCATGAAGTCAAAAGATATCTCGAAGCCCAAGAGTATCCTGAGGGAGCTTCATTCAACGATAAGAAGTTCCTAAGAAGGTTCTCTCCCAAGTTCTTCCCCAGTAACGGAATCATTTGCAAGGGCAATCATGACTCTACCTTGCTTCAGTGACTAGACAAGAGTGAGGCAGAAAAGATTATGGCCGATTTGCATGAAGGTACCTTTGGTACCCATTCTAGTGGGCACACGATGGCTAAAAAGATCCTACGGGCAGGATACTATTGGTCCACTATGGAAGCAGACTATTATGAACATTCGCGGACTTATCACAAGTGCAGATCTATAATGATAAGGTGCATGTACCTCCAGTTCCTCTAAACATGTTTACTACTCCTTGGTTGTTTGAAATATGGGGCATTGACATGATCAGAGATATCATACCTACGGCTTCTAATGGGCACCGCTTCATCCTCATCGCCATTGATTACTTCACAAAATGGGTCGAGGCGGCTTCAATTGCTTCTGTTGCCAAGAACGTGGTGGCCCGATTCATCAGACATAACCTTATCTGTCGGTACGGTATTCCAAAAAGAATCATTACGGATGATGGTATCAATCTCAATAACACTATGATCACCGAGCTCTGCATGAAATTCAATATCCAGCATCATAACTCTTCTCCTTACCGGCCGAAGATGAATGGCGATGTAGAAGCTGCTAATAAAAACATCAAGAAGATCATACAGAAGATGAAGGTGACATACAAAGACTGAAACGAGATGTTAGAATTTTCTCTTCATGGTTATCGTACCACAATATGCACATCAACATGGGAAACTCCTTTCTCTCTTGTATACGGTATGGAAGTTGTCCTACCCATTGAAGTCTAGATCCATTCCTTGAGAATCATGAAGGATGCAGGGCTGAGCGAAGACGAATGGGTTCAGACTCTACTTGACCAATTAAACCTGATTAATGAGAAGAGGCTCACGACTGTCTGTCATGGTCAGATGTACCAGAAACGTATGATCAAAGCTTTTAACAAGAAAGTCAGACGTTAGGTATATCAAGCTGGTGACCTCGTAATCAAGCGCAATATACTGCCACAGGGTGATCCCAGGGGAAAATGGACTCCCACTTATGAAGGGCCATTTATGATCAAGACCATATTTTTTGGTGGAGCCATGATCCTAACCACGATGGACGATGACGACCTTCCGCATCCGGTAAACACGGACATAGTTAAAAGATACTACACATGAACAAAGACCTGCTAGGTTGACTGGCCTAGGAAAAAATAAGGGCATCCCGACAAACTAAAAGGGTTTGGGCAAAAATTAGGGATATACATATGGAAAAAATTGGTACACCCGGCAAGTCGAAAACCTGAAAAGGCGGTTTGGGCAAAAAAGGGTATGACGGTGGAATGAAAACCCAAAAGGATGGTCCAGGAAAATTTTAGGGATTTAAAGCGTATAACTATGTCCCGTTGGATCACCTTGCAGCCAATCTTCATTATCAACTATCAAGCTCAAGTGGTACTAATCAATCTAGTCAACTTCGGACAAGCAGCAGAAGAGATGAGATGCTCAAAGACATAAAGGCAATAGCAGAATGGGAACCCATTGGGATCATTTCACATAGCTGTTTTTATTTGTATACTATTTTTATATAGTTCTCATTCTTACGGCATCATTCTCTTACTAGGATGTTTTTCTCCTTGTACAAAAAAACGCTTCTTCAAAATTAATACAAAACATTCTCCTTTAAAGTGCAAAACTTTTTTTTTATTTTTCTGTTTTGTTTGCAAAAACGTCCAGTGATTATTTTTGAACATATGCATTTGAATATGATTACTGCTTACAAATATATGCATACAAAATAGAAAGATAGTTACTAATGACTTTAAGAAACAAGACAATATCTAAAGGCGATCCACAAAATCCCTGCAGATACTTTCTCCAGCATGTACGGAGGCAAAGACATCCTACTATAAGGTCACTGCCGTACTCTAAACATAGAGCCTAATGATGTCAGGTGTTCTTATATTCCCAGCGGAGAAAGAATCTCCAATTACTGCTCCAATTACAAAAAATTCCCCAGTGAAGTCGCCAAGCTTCTCAAGGTTCCCCAGAAGGATTTCCACAAAACCCCAAGCAGTACACAGAGCTTCCCTTCCCCAACAAAGTTTATTTCTCTAACAACGGAAGTTCATCTCCCAGCATATCAACTTCAACATATCTAAAAACCTACATTCTTCATCCCCGGCTGCAATTTGGGATTTATTTTCCCTAATTCAACAATATTGCAATAGAACAATTGATACGTTCATACATTTCATTCACACATCACTTTACAAACATCATAGCATATGCAGCACAAATGCATATATCACAATCTCATTTATTTTGAGAGTATCATGCAATTCATACATCATGACATTGCATTAAATTGACTTTACCTTTCCAGGTTGAGTTTGCAGATAGACAAACATTATCAACTTATACAACATGTTAAATATAAATTCCTGAAACCAGACGGGGAAACTATCTACACGACCAAGTGGGATGAACTCCCGAAGCAAGACAAGTTGACCACGAAATACAACAGGCCCCAGATTAATGCCCAAAACCAAATGAGGAAACTATCTATGTGACCTGTGCTGCCAAGTTCCAGATTAATACCTATAACAAGCCAGGACAACTATCTGTGGACGATCGACTGTAGGTTAATACCTATAACAAGCCAGAAAAACTACTTACATGATCAGATTGAAGATTAATACCTGTAACAAGCCAGGAAACTATCTTTCTTTCAAAGGTCAGAGATTAATACCTATAACAAGCCAGGACAACTATCTTAACGACCGATAAAAAAACAAGTTTCAGATTAATACATGTAACGAGCCAAGAAAACTATCTACATGAGCAGATTGAAGATTAATACCTTTAACAAGCCAGGAAAACTATCTTTCTTTCAAAGGTCCGAGATTAATACCTGAAACCATCTAGGACAACTATCTCTACGACCAATAATTTTCAAGTACCAAATTAATACTTGAAATAAGATGGGACAACTATCTGTGAAACAACTGATTATAGATTAACACCTGAAACCAGACAGGAAAACTATCTACATAACTAGATGAAGCAATCTTACACGGGTTCCTTCTCAACTTTCCAGATGCAGTCTAACACAGACTCATGTTGAAGCAGCCCCACACGGACTACTTCTAATATATCTCCGGATGCATTCTAACACGGACTCATCCTGAATCAGCCCTACACATGCTCTTTTTATTACATTTTCAGATAATAGTTAATTCCATTATCCCCAGCAAGTTACCGTGAAGCCTGAATTTCAAATATAAAGAAGCCAACTCCCATCTCTCCAGTACAGAGATAGCTCCTCAATAGAGCCTTGGACAACTAAAGTTCCTAGATTCTATTCCCCACAGAATTTTCCTCAGGCGAGAGAACAACAGAAACCCACATTCCCTAGCGGACTCCTCCTCAAACAACAGGAATAGGAATCCCCACAAAGAGACCTCTTATGAAGTCAGCATCTACTTTGGATGGCATCTTTATGCCCATCTCCGACGAATCTCAGTCATCTTCTCCAAATGGAATATGTAAGTCCATTCCCGACGTCATCAACCAACTGTGTTACTTCAATCGAGTGCAAATTTCTAGGCACTCTAGTGTTCAATCATCTTCCACCTTCAGATTACGAAAGGCAAACAAGCCAATTTAAATCCTCAAGTTTAAGAAGATTGAATAGGGGCAGCTGTTGTACCCCAAAATTTTCCCTCCCATTTTTACTCAAGACATGCTCCTAGAGGTCCTCAATTGCTCAAGGTTGACTAAGAATTGACCAGACAAATTCTTCTCCTAAGCAATGAACCTCTAATTAGGGTTTCACTTTTCATCAAGATGTATGAGCTCCAAAGAGCTCAATTATTTTCCATAGTCCTAATATGCCTTCAAAATTATCCATCCCAAATTTCATTCCCTACGATACAAGTTTGCTCAGTCAATTGCTCAAATGCTTGAAAATTAACTATGCTAGGTCAAAAGTCAATTGTGGCCTATATACAGTCAAACTTCAAGATTTTTGGTCAACATCAACATTTTGAAGTGATATCCATCATTTGATCAAGGTTTGATCATGATTCCTCAAGAAATTCTCCTAATCTATCAAAGGTTAAAATTGCTAAATTAGGGTTTCTATAGGAAAAGTCACTTGAACTTTGAACAGGCATAACTTTCACATACTTCATCCATTTTCCCCCAACCAAAGCTCATTTGGAAGAGAATCTAATTCCCTACAACTTCTCTTATATCCTAAAGTTCAAGAAATGCACCATTTGAGAGATACAAGCTCATACATTACAGGTCATTTTCAAAAAGTTAACAAAAGGCACTTGTTGTCAAGACCATTTACATCAAGATAAAGTCTTCAAATTCAAAATTGATCAAAATGGGGATTAAAGTAGACTTTTTGGGCTTTCGAAAAAGTCAATGATCATCATCATGAGATAAAAATTGAACAATTTATGGCTTTCCCAAGTTGGAAAATTTTGGAAATTTCAATAATTGTGCATTGAGCAAACTTTAACTTTTAGGTCAATGGCTTAATTTCTTGGACTTCAAATATCTTCCTAAACTTGTAGAGGACCTCTAATATCATTCTTACCATGCCTTGCAATTTCTAGATATTTTATGCACATTTTATTTCATTTTATTCAAATAAATATAAAATAAAGTGCATAAAATAATGGATATTTGTTTTGGGCATGTGGCCTGACATTTTGGATCAGGTTTGAGCCCACAAATTAGTGCAAATGTGACCAGGTTCATCCAACTTTGAAAATGGCATGAAATCTCAAGTTATGGCAAGTTTTCAAATGTAGGATCATGGCTTCAATACAAATGATTAAGGCTTGATTCTTTGCTTCTTACCTTATCCCCTCCATCTCCTCTATATAAGGGTGGTTTTTGCAAGCCAAAATCACGCATATACCATGCCTAGAGAGCCATGAAAAATTGCCAAAAATCCAACAAAGTTGTGAAATTCAAACAACCAATTCCAGCCATACTCATTCTGTTCAAGGAGTTTTATCATCACCCTAATGTTCCCAGGAGTTTATTCAAACCCTCGATCTAGTCAAAACATGCCCAGAATCTCTCCCTTGAGTGTCACCGGTTTGGTATACATCTTTGAACTCAAAAATTTTATTTATGCAATATAAATGATTTCTCTGTGCATACACATGTTCATATTGATGTTTGCGTTTGTTTAGAATCATTACATGCAAGGTTTGGCGTGAGGATTGATTTTTGCCATTCTTAGGGCAAAACTCCAGGCGAGCTTCGTTCTCATTAATGCAGGCCATTTCAGGAGAAACTAACCCCATGGTTAAATTCGCAGACCCCAATTTAGGAGGAGGGGGGTAGCCTAAAGCCTGAACTTTGATTTTTCCTTTTTTGCAGATTTTAGAAATTTTGATGGCCAAAGATGGTGACCGGAGCTTGACTCCGGCACCCCTGCAAATGGTTGACTTCGGTGGAGTCCGCATGGCAAAATGATATAATCCTATTGGTCCACCGGATCCATCGTGCATGTTTTATTTTCAAATATATTTCTGACTTTGTTTTACAAATTATATTATTTTGTTATTCATATAATTGAATGAAACAACATCTCAGTTGGCAAGGAAGCGTGTGTAAAAAGGGAGAGGGTCTGGGTTCGAGTCCCAGGTCCAGCAATTTTATTTTTTTAACAGATCCTGTGTATTCAATCCAAGCGCGCGTATCATACGTTCCATCATCATTGCCATTGGATCTCATCAGCGCCGGATCAAATGATCTAAATCCAGATGTCCATGATGGATCCTTAAGAGCCAGTAACATTGGATTGTGCACAGAGCTGGGCTGATCTATCGCCTAGCGAATTTCAAACACACCCCCTTTTTTGTTTTGAAATGAGGCCTAATTTTTATGTTTTCATTTATTTATTTTATTGTTTATTTGTTTATTAATTTCAAAAATCATTTTTTTAATAATATAAAAATCAGAAAAATAATAGTAATTAGACTTAGGCTTAATTTTAATTTTTTAAATTAATTAATTTAATTATTTTGACATTATTTTATAATTTAAAAATAATTAGAACTAGGTTCATTTAATTCAAATATTTTCTTAACAAAAACACAAAAAGATAGTAGAATTATTTTTATTAGAATTATTTTTTAATTAACAATCATTTTTTTCTTATTTAATTAATTAGGACTAGTTTTAGCTTTCCTTATTTAACGTAACCAATTTTTTTAATAATTAAAAACAACCAAAAAGATTTTCTCGCTTACTTAGAATTATTTTTTAGGGTTTTAGACGTCTCTTTTCCATTTCGCGCGCGTTGTTTACTTTTGCATTTTTTATATACTAATGTATCGGCTGACGGTATGTAATAGCTTAAACTAGGGCGTTACTTTATCGCTTTCATTATTTTTCCCCCATTTTTTGGACATGTAAATACCACCTCCCCAAAAACATTGTAATAGCGTAGGATTTACGATTCCCGCACTTTAAATTTCTGCCAGATATTAACTGTTAGTAACTAGGCTTGTATGGAAAGACTGAAAACAAAGCACTAGAAAACCTAATAACAAAGATAAATGAACTTAATTGAATCACTTGCACATATACACCTCTAGGGTACACCCACTTTGGTTGCCTTTCGGAAAGTAAAACAGTCATGTCCCTCAAAAGTGGGGACACTTTAGCAAAGACCCATAAATCAAAAGATCATAGTCCCTCGATGACCATACAATGTTTCCTTTCGGTAAATGATCTATTCCCTTAAACAAAATTTTCTAAAGCGTCTCCATATGTTGCCTTTATGACTATACGTCCCTTCGAATGTCCCTCAAACATCCAATGATAGGGCTACCTACTCACTAATAGTAGGATAGAACTGTCTAAAGGATAGGAGGAAAAGAACAAACCTTTTTGAGTATAAGTATATAGTATATAGATGCTTTCTCAAAAACAATCTTTTTGCACTTACAAAAAATTCTTTCAAAAATACTTTTAAAATAGGCTTTATCAACAATCTTGAGGACTGATACAAGAGTATTTAAAAAACAAAAAGCACAATGTATTTAAAAAATGAGCTAAGCATCTAAGATCCCGTAGAAAACTACGGATGGAAAGGGTGATAAAACCTTCCCTTTCCATAATATACCCCCTTACTCAGAAAACTATCAAAAAGGTCTTTTTCTGTTCTTTTCACCCTTTCCTTTGTTGGATAAAAGAAAAGTCGGTGGTGACTCTTACTTACCGCAACATTTTCAAACACAAACGCAAAACCAGTATAAAAGTTGGTTCTGCCACCGTATCACAAACATGATTCATCGATAGTTGAGCAACATTCTCCTATCCCCATGGTTATAAAGGTGTCGACTTTTCCACTTGAGTACTAAAGGCATTCTCAAACCCTCACTCTTGCTGATGCAGGGTCTATCTTTCTCACACCTTGTGGGGGTTAGTAGAGATTTATCTCCTAACAATGAAGACTTGTCTCTTCGTTTAAAACAATCAACATACAAGTATTTTCTAGTAGAACTATGGTGCTCTGACTTTCCTATTTCACGAGGGAGTACGTAGGCACTAAGTCTTACGACCCAAGGAAATAAAAAATAATAAAAACATTTTATTTTGTTTACAAATACTCATTCATTCTTTTCCTTTAGCAAGTAAAACTTTACATAACACTCCTTTTAAAAGAAACCAAATAAAGTTGATCCTACAGAGTACCGTAGATGCTTAGGGTGTTAACACCTCCCCTTTGCGTAACCGACCCCCATACCTCGGTCTCTGATCTTTTATTTCATTGTGGGTTTTGTTCGCTTTTTTCCCATTTCCATTTGGAAACAATAAAGTGCGGTGGCGACTTCATTGTGTTGAGATAAGTCAATTGATGGCTTAAATCTCAAATATTTACCGCTACATCTTTTTCTATTATTGTCTCATTTCATCTTTTCGTTTTTGAGGACTATGCAACAGTGAGCAAGCATTGTTGATATCTTATTTGTCTTCCTTTAGCATTGTAGAAGCTGATGAAGCTACTGTTAGAACTCAGTTCCAAGATTTGTCTATTGATAATATAAGGAAGAATGAAGATTCTATCATCTCATTTAAGGATGCACAACAGGTAGTGAAGAAGGGCCCTAGCAAGGTGTGGGGGAAGATTATTAATCCACTTGTGAACAGGAATGAGATTGGTTTGGGTTTGTCCGTGAAGAAGGAAGTTGTGAAGCCAAAGTATGCTTTGAGTAAATATCAAGACATCTTTCACAGTGCAGTATATCTCCATCCGACTACTCCAAGGATTAATGTTATTCTCGATGTTTGTGACACATGGAGTCAGAATCCATAGTTGGATCACTATTGATGTCCCTTCTTGCATTCAAATTTCAAAGTAATTTAATTTTTGTTTGTCTTTTCAAAAATCTTTCACTCTGCCCAAGGTGAAAGTAATGATGTTGTATGGGCGTGTCTATTATTTTAGATTTTAAAATCATTAATAAAAGTTGTTTTTGATTTCTAAAATTGTGTCTTTATTTTCTGCTTTTTTCTTGGAAAATGGTAATCAGAAAAAACGTTTCAAAATAAATGATAATTGTAAATAAATATGCATAATCACTTTTTACATGTGTAAGTTTCTAAAATCAATCATAAATCATATGTGTAGATTAATTAAAAAAAACCATTGAGTGCAATGACCCTACACCCTCTCCCAACTTTGAATATCCTGTGTATGTGGCTGAAGAAGAAGAATATGATGAAATCCCATAAGAGGTTTCATGGTTCCTTGAGCAGGAGGAAAATACCATTCAGCCGTATAAAGAGTTGTTGGAGACAATTAACTTGGGTTCAGAAGAAGATTTGAAAGAAGTCAAGATTAGGGCACTAAATCATCTCGATGTGAAGAGCAGATTGATTGAGTTGTTAAAAGAGTATATGGATATATTTGATTGGTCTTATCAAGATATGCCTGGTTTGGACACTGATATTGTGGAACATTATTTGCCGCTAAAGCCAGAATGTCTAAAAATCAAGCAGAAGTTGCAAAGAACTCATCCCGACATGGAAGTGAAGATTATAGAAGATGTTTTGAAGCATACTGATGCTGGTTTTCTTGTAACATCAGTGCAAAAGATGATTTCCCATTGCCACATATTGATATGTTGGTTGATAGTACAAAAAAATTCAAAGTGTTCTCGTTCATGGATGAATTTTCTGGATACAATTAAATTAGGATGGCTCCTGAGGACATGGAAAAAAACGTTTATCACATCGTAGAGAACATTCTGTTACAGAGTGACGCCCTTCGGGTTGAAGAACGCTGATGCAACATAACATAGGGCTATGCCAACTTTATTCCATGATTTGATGCATAAGGAAATTGAAGTATATATTAATTATATGATCTTCAAATCTCAGACCAAGGAAGGGCGCATAGAAGAATTATTGAAATTGTTTCATCGTTTGAGGAAGTATCGTCTCCGTTTGAATCCAAATAAATGTACTTTTGGAGTTCGTTCAGAAAATTTGTTAGGTTGCATTGTCAGGAAATCTTCAAAAGGCTATATCATGGGAAAAATTCAAGACCCATTGATTCTGAGATTTATAGCCTCTTCAAGACCCATGATACAAGCTTCATTGTCAGCCAATCTTCAAAAGTCATATGGGTAAAATTCTGGAAGAACTCCAAAAGTACACTTGTCATGGCGGAGTATGAAGCTTGTATCATGGGTCTTGAAGAGGCTATAAATCTGAGAATCAAAATTCTTGATGTATATGGTAACTTAGCTTTGGTAATAAATTAGATCAAAGTAGAATGGGAGACTCGTAACATTAGCTTGATTCCTTACAAAGATAATGCAAGAAGATTATTACCTTTCTTCAATAAATTTGAATTTCATCACATTCCCGGAGATGAGAATCAGATGCCAGATGCTTTAGGAACTTTGTCTTCCATGTATCAAGTGAATGCTTGGAATGATGTACCTCAGATTACAGTTTGACATCTTGATAGACCAGCTCATGTGTTTGCTACAGAGGGGACGTCAGAAGAAAAACCTTGGTATTATGATATCAAGCACTTTCTTAAGACTCAGGAATATCCGACTGATGTGTCTAACAAAGATAGAAATACATTGAGAAGGTTGGCAAGTCAAGTTTTCCTCAATGAAGATGTGATATACAAGAGAAATTATGACATGGTCTTGCTCAGATGTGTGGATAGACATGAAGCAAACATGTTAATGCATGAGATAAATGAAGGTTCTTTTGGTACCCATGCCAATGGACATTCAATGGCAAAGAAGATGCTTAGGGAAGGTTACTATTGGCTGACAATGGAATCTGACTGTTACAAATTTGCAAAGAAGTGTCATAAATGTCAGATTTATGCTGACAAGATTCATGTGCCTCCATTGCTTCTCAATGTTATTTCTTCCCCGTGGCCTTTTTCTATGTGGGGTATACATATGATTTGAATAATTGAACCCAAGGCGTTGAATGGACATCATTTCATCTTAGTGGCAATGACTAATTCACCAAGTGGGTGGAAGCAGATTCTCATGCTAATGTCACTAAGCATATGGTAGTATCTTTTATCAAGAACAATCTTATATGTCAGTATGGTGTGCCAAGTAAAAGTATCACTCATAACGGCTCAAATTTGAATAACAAGATGATGACATAAATTTGTGAAGAATTCAAGATTCTCCATCACAATTCGTCTCCTTATAGGCCTAAGATGAATGGGGTTGTTGAAGCTTCTAATAAAAACATTAAGAAGATCATCCAGAAGATGGTTGTTACCTATAACGATTGGCATGAGATGCTTCCTTTTTCTTTGCATGGGTATCGTACATCTGTCCACACTTTAACAGGGGTAACCCAATTCTCTCTTGTATATGGCATGGAAGCAATGCTTCCCGTTGAGGTCCAGATTCCCTCTTTACGTATAATAATGGAAACCGAGTTGTCATATGCTGAATCGGTCTAGAACATGTTTTACCAGTTGAATTTAATTGAAGAAAAGAGAATGATAGTCTTGTGTCATGGTCAGTTATATCAGAAAATAATAAAGAAAGTTTTTGATAAGAAGGTCAAGCCTCATGGATTCAGAAAAGGCGACCTCGTGCTCAGAAAGATCATGTATTTTAACACTTATTCTAGGGGAAGTGGACTCCTAGTTATGAAGGCCCATATGTTATTAAGAAAGCCTTATATGGCGGTACATTGATTCTTGAAACTATGGATGGTGAGGAGTTCCCACTTCCTATGAATTTTGTCACATTCAAGAAATACCTCACCTAAATAAATAAAAGAACAACTCGCTAAATTGAAAACCTGGAAGGGCGGCTTAGGCAAAGAAGAGCGTCCCGGTAGGTTTGAAACCCGAAACGGCAGTCTAGGCAAACATTAGAGACACAAACAACATAAATTTTCCCGGTAGGTTGAAAACCCGCAAGGGAAACCTAGGCAAAAGGTATGGAATTCTTGGCAAGTAACTACGACAGACAAGACTTGATCATTGAAGCAACAATCTTCTCGCATTTTCATCACACTTCAATTGAAGCCTATGCTCAAGAGTTCAAAGTTATTAGGGAGAACAGTGGTCATTGTATTTAAGTGTATCTTTTCCATGTACTTACCATTTTCTAAAACTTTATAATCATCTATGGAGTCTCGCCATTCGCAGACTACCATTCTATTAATAAAGTTTGAGCCTTTATCCAATTCTTTATAGTTCTTATTTTTATCTGTTTACAAAAATTTCATTTATTATTGATAGTAATTTTCAAAACAAAAAGACATTATAATAAAAACATGTTTTTGAAAATAATTTGAAAATTACTTTTTACCTCAATTTTGTGATTCAAGTGGGACAAAAGTAGTGGTTCCAGGGAGGGACGAACTCTGAAGTTTCATAATTTTCCCCCAATAAGTATCACGGGTTACTCTTGATGATATACGCATAGTACACTTGTGATTTTTTCCTTGGATTGATGGATTTCACACCAGTTGATATATGGTGTGGGGTTGGGTCTGTAATCCCATTTTCCTCATCTAAGTCTTGATTCGGGTTTCTCTAAGCTTAGTGTGATTCTTTCCCCAGACAGGTGGTGATCAGGAAGAGATTGCAAAATTATGTAGTATTTGCTTAATTTATTGGATTATTTCTTCCTTTATCTTGAGAATTAATGTGGAATATCTTGTAGAGCATTCCTCCCTTCAGTCACGACATTGTTGTTGTTATGTGCTTCCCACGTAGCCAGATAAAAGCAATATCGTTTTCTAAGAAGTATTGAAATAGCTGTCAACTTTTTGGGTTTTCTATCTCAAGTGTTGAGTTTGATTTAAAACCCCTATAATTTTGACTTATTGTTGTGATGTTAACTTCTTAACTCCCAGGATAAAGCGGAGATGATGCTTCTATCTAAATTTGTTATCCCCGGTAAGTTTCACAAATTCTCCCCAGAGAAGTATGCGCAACCACTACTCTTGGTATTGAAGAATGTATTTGGACTCCTCTCAGCGTGTGTGGTTTCATCTCCCCTAGTGAATTTAGTGCACAATCCCCAGTTGAATCCTAGACGATGTGGCATTGTCTTCCCTAGCGAAGTTTGTATGATATTCCTCGGTGAAGCCTGGAGGACGGTGTTATATCTCTGCAACTGTATTGGTTTATTGATATCAGATTGTGCTTTGATTATATTTTCAAGCCATATTTCTTCCCAGTGAAGTTAAGAATTTAAGTAAGACTTTGTTTCCTCAGTTGGTGCTTACTCTCTTTTGGAATCTTCATCTTGGATGTGATTTAGCCGAGTGTTGTCTTTACCCAAGTTGGTTTTGCCTAGTTGTCCCCAATGCAATATGTCTGTTTTGTCAGCATATACATTACAACATTCATACATCCACACATACATCACACATAGCTGAATTACAATTCATTTCTCATTTGTATTCTTTGATGTTTTTGTTGGCATATTATCCTCTTTGTATAATTATGCTACCCTATCTCCAATAGAGTGTCAACCTTAAGAAGAAAGTGATACCCTTTCAATTTCCCCACTGGGTTATCCCTTGTGGAAGAGTTTTGCTTTAGCCTTCCTACCCAGCTCACTATATGGATGGAATTTGATCCCAATTTTATTTTATTCCTAATTGGATGGTGTTTTGGTTGACTGTTTCAATCCGGTTTGTTCCTGGTTTGAATTTTGCAGTCCCCAGCAGTATTATTTTGATCCATCTAGGCTGTGAGCCCTGGATTTAGAATGTGCATTTTATTTTGCATGTGAAGACTTTATCTCCGCAGCATGAATGTGTTGGTATTTTCCTAGGAAGTCAAAATTCATTTCCCAGCAGTATTATTGCAATGCTTCTCATAACAGCAAGTGGTGGTCTCTATATTTGAGCAACATGTACTTCCCCAATAATTTTTATAATGTTAGAAATTTTTTTTTAATCCGATGGATGGTAGTCTCTTCATTATGGGAGATAGTTCATTCTTGAGATTTTACTCCAATGGATGGTAGTCTCTTCATTATGAGAGATAGTTTTTTGTTGAGGTTGGCTTTACTCCTATAATAAAAACTGTTTGTTGAATTATTCTTACAGTAGTTTATTACCCTTTTCAAGTGATATATTGATCAAAGAAGAAGTTGAGTTGGTAGTTCACCGTCATTCGTTGGCCAGAATTTTTTGGAAACTTGTTTTTGTTCTATGTTTTTTCTACCTTCACCTCTGAGTTGCTAGTTCACCGTAATTCATTATCGGCATGTATCTCTTTCTCCTCATTGAACTTTACTCTAATGGAGTTGAGTTGTTCCCAGCCATAAGTGTTTATGTCAACTCTTTGTTCCCAACCATGAGTGTTGATGTCAACTTTTGTTCCCATCTATAAGTGTTGATGTCAACCCTTGGTTCCCAGCCATAAGTGTTGATGTCAACCCTTGGTTTCTATCCATGAGTGCTAATGCCAACTTTTGTTCCCAGCCATAAGTGCTGATGTCAACCCTTTGTTCCAAGCCATGAGTGGTGATGTCAACTTTTGTTCCCAGCCATAAGTGGTGATGTCAACTTTTGTTCCCAACCATAAGTGTTGATGTCAAACCTTTTTTTCCCAACCATAAGTGTTGATGTCAAACCTTTGTTCCCATCCATAAGTGCTGAGGTCAAACCTTTGTTCCCAACCATAAGTGTTGGTGTTAACCTTTGGTCCCAGCCATAAGTGTTGATATCAACCTTTGTTCCCAGCCATAAGTGTTGATGTCAAATTTTGTTCCCAGCCATAAGTGCTGATGTCAAACCTTTATTCCCAGCCATAAGTGTTGATGTCAAACCTTTGTTCCCAACCATAAGTGCTGATGTCAAACCTTTGTTCCCTGCCATAAGCATTGATGAAAATCTTGTGTTTCCATTCATAAGTACTGATATCAATCATTCATTTACTAGTCTCGATGTAGATATTTACTGTCATCTCTGAGCCAATTTTATCATACTATTTCTATTTGCATCCTACAGGTGGTTAAATCACGATCCCTTGTGAGTCGACGTTACTCTTCTTTTGCTATCTCCTCCATGAGTGGGTAGTTTATAGTTATCTATTGATCGCTTTTATCCATTTCTTTTTCCTCATTTGTTGAGTCGATGGAAATTTGTATCCTCTTTGGGTCTTACCCCAATAGAGTTGAGTTTTCTTTTCCTCTATTGGAGTTGAGTTTCTTTCCTCAAGTCGAGTTGGTAACTCTTCATTTTGGTTACCCCTTTGATAGTTTGTTGCTTGCATTGTCAAGAGTTTCTATTGTTGAAGTCTTACTATGCATTTGGTTTCTTTTAATCGTGGTTTTGGCTTTACATGTTTATAGCCATCCAAAGAGTCGTGTTATTCCCCAGTGATTTATTTTCCTGGTCGAACTCTCTTTTTGGTCTGTTGGTTTCATTTTCTTCTACCCTAGGGGTGTTTTGTGTCACCTTTGGAGTAGGTCATTTGCATTTATAATCATAAGCATTGCATGGCATCTTAGGGCCAAAATAGGGTTTGTTTTATATTTAAGTATCTTCAATCGCACCGAGATGAATATTTTAACCTTTGTATCTCCAGATAGAAGACAATTAAATAAGGGCAGCTGTTATACCCCAATTTTTGTCCCTAAGATCTCTTATCATCTCATTTTTATCAATACATCAAGATCACACACTAGGTTTGGTTCTCTCTTTCTACTTCATCCTATCTTTAAGTTTTCTCTTGAGAGATCACCAAGCACCTTGAATTATGTATCTTGTACATGTTTTCTTAGAATAACATCAAAATATGTATATGTGTCTCTTTTAATGTTCATATTGTAGGTGATGATACAATTTCATTCATCTCACCATCCAACCTAGGGTTTGAGGGGTTGTCCTCAGTTAAATGGTTCTTCAATGGATTGCAAGAGTTCAAGCTTCAAGGCTATGTCTATGATATCAAATATTTATGGTTCAAAGAGCTCCCTCACTTTATTTAGGTTAAATGTTCCTCAAAATTAGTGGTGGCATTCATAAAGAAGAATTATAGGTTCATGTGTTAATTTCCATGCCTTCTTCAACAAGTTTCTTTGAGACTTAAGCTCCATCTTTGAGTGTGCTTCAAGATAACATCATTTCAATTCCTATTATGATTCATCATGTTTTATTTTGTCAAGAAGTTTCAAAATATTTAAGGTCGATTCAACAAGTATGACCTAATTGAGCAAATGTTTAATTCAGTGATCACATGTGCATAACTCTTTCAATTTTCAACATTTTTAGTTGGTTCTTTTTTTTGGAATCTTATCATCATCTAAAACAACCTCTCTTCACATAACAAGATCCATTTGTTCAAGAAAAATCATCAAAAGTTGAAAGGGGTTTCAAGTTATTTTGACACTCTCTGAGCTAGGGTTTCTTGAGTTCCAAGGACCATATCTTTCTCAATATTTGAGATTTTGGATTGACTCTAAATCCATTATTCTCTTTAAAGGGTCCTTAACAATCTCTCTTCAAGGTTCTAAGGCTAATTTTGAATGGAAGGTCACTAATTGTTGAGAAATATTACAAGTCTCCTTGAAAATCCTTTAAATCTTAGTGTTTGACTTCAAATTATCATAACTTGGTCAATTTTTATCTCCTTAAGTCCATTAATTTTCCACAAAAATCTTTGGTATGTCTACTACAACTTTGTTTCAATGTGCAAGACTTGAAAAGGCCTGGAAAGTAGTTTAAAAATTGAAAAGATTACAGGTCTTTTGTAAATCATCCCAAATTTGTTCATCATCTTCCAAAGACTATAACTCTTTCAATTTTTATGATTTTTAGTGATCTCAATTCCACAATTCAGTTCAAGTGGTCTACTTCATCTCATTTTCAAATATCAAGATCAAATTTTGAGTGGAAGGTCATGTAATTTTGAAGAACATTATAGGTCATTTTGAGGTCTGATACTTAGAAATTTTTCTAAGTACAAAAATTAGTTTGTTTTTCACGATTTCAAGAGGACATAACTTTCAGCTCAATTATCCAAATGAATCCTTTCTTGGCACATTGTGAAGTTTGTTGTGAGATCTTTCAAATGCTTCAAGAATCATCCCGTAAAGGTCCGTGAGTAGTATGTTATGCATTGTTGAAGTTGGCTCCATGAAATCTATTTTTGCCTCGAGTCAGAATTTTTACCATAAGTAAACTTGGATTACAGGTCAAATTACTCAAAGTTTAGTTGCTAAACATGTTTAACTAATTGTCCATATGCGTTTTGATAAGAATTGCACTTGGTATGAGGCCGTTTTGATGTATTTCAAGTCACATGTTTGGCATGATCACAACTGGCTTGGTTTGCATGATTTGCTCACAATTCCTCTCATTTCTCATCATCATTCACTTCTCTATAATTATAGGATGATATTTCATTCATTGGCCAAACTTTAGAGAGCCAAAAAACCTTTGTTGAACTTCCTCCATACCTCTCATTTCTGTAAATTCAAATTTGGTTCTAAAGCATCTTTTAATCCAATTTCTTTGCTCATTCATCATCCTTAAATTTCACTAAAGCTAACATAATAAGAACCAAGCCTTGAAGTGCCCTAAATCTTGCTAACCAAGTCAAGTTTCAGAGCTCTGAAGTTGAGCTTCAACTGGTAGATTCCTCCATTAATTCTCTCCAAACTTGTCACTACAATATAGCTCTCATCACTCTGATACTCATTGCATCGTTGGTTTTTAACTGGAAGTGAATTTTCCTCATGAATTTTCAAATCCGCTTACATTCTTTTCCTTATGGATTTTTTCCAAATCGACTGAGCTATAAGTTAAATAATTTTTTCGCGAGGGTACAATTGTTTTCGTCTTGATGAGACGAACCGAATAACGTTGGTCTAAACCTCTAATTTTACAGTATGATGAACCTAGTTTTGAGGTTTCCTAGAGGTTGAAGATGACCACGGTGGCGTCTTCAACCAATGAGAAATTGCCATGCGTTTTTCAAATCTGTTTTAAAAAAATAATAGATCCAGTGTGTTATTCACTAATAACCATGATATACACAACACGCCAGATCCCTTGGATTTGATTACTAACGCATTTTGACATTGATCCAATGGTCTACATCTTTTTGGCTTTATTTTTATTTTCTGATTTTTATATTTTAATTGTTTTAAACTTCAAAAATTCATAAAAATTCATTTCAACATCTAAAATTCTAAAAAAAATCTCAAAAATACTTTTGATTTTTCTATTTTTGATTTTATTTTTTCACAAATTTATTTTGTGATTTGATATTTTTTATGATTTTTCATTTTATTTGACTTGTCTTAATTGTTAAAAAAATATTCTTCTTGATTTTTAAATTCTAAAAAACTTATGGAAGGATCCAATGACCTCTTGACAAATATTGGTGACCTCATCTTATTTTTATTTTTTATTTTACTATTTTTCAAAAATATTTTTTTATTTTGCTTAAAAATAGTTTCTGACTTTAAGAAATCTTGAAAAATTTTGTCAACACTTCTTGACTCATGTTTGCTTCTTGATATTTTTTGGAATTTTATTTGGTGTTTTAATACATTTTGTGTATTTTACCAATTTTTTCTCTTTTGTTAATCATTTAAATATTGTTTCATTAAACATATTTTATTATTTTTGTTCGCTCTTGATTTGAGTATTATTTTGGGACAAGTTCCTCAACCTCATTAGATCTTGGGTGTTGATAGGGTTGAAAAACCAAATCCACCAAAATGGATGAATGATTTTGATGATATTTGAAACCCTAATTTCATTTGATACATCACTTCCCACTTCATCTTATCTCTTTCTTGTTTTTTCTTGTGCTACATGTTTTTTTTGGAGAATGATCTACATATCATTTCTCTAACATGTTGGTATATAGATTGCTATTGACTGACCTCAAAATAAGTGTGACTTCTATATAAGTCCACTTATAATTGCTTAACATAGCGCTAAATTTGTTCTGATTCTAAAAATGATCATTCATGGCCCAAACCTATGTTTGCAAGCCCAAGTATGTTTAATTTGAAACCTTTGATCCAATAACTTTGAAGTTCATTGTTAGGAGATTTTGATTTTATCAATCCTCTAATGAACTTCATGAACTTTGGTATAAGTGAATCATTTGAACATCATTGATCATATGTTGTTTGCTTTGAGTATTTGAAATGAATGATATACTTGGCAAAAAAAAGCAAATGATACTTGTTGTTGAGAAGCTTTGATTTTATCAATCTTCTAATAAGTTTTAAACTGCAAGCTTCAAGATGGTCATTCAAATAACCTATAACTTCTAATTCACTAACAATTAACTTTACTTTATGCCTTTATTTTGTGCCTGTATTTTTTACGTACCATTTACTTCATCATTTACATTCCATGCTATTTTTATTTTACTCACTTGAGCATTTATCTTTATGCCATTTTATCTTTGCTCATTTGAGTTTTTATTTCTTTTTTTGAAAATACTTAATAATCAACTTGAACATTAAATTTTTTAAGGTTACTTGGACTATTGGGATACTATCCTTGCCATTATGTAGTTGTGGACCTCTCGGACTTACAATTTGAAGCCTTGATATTTTGGGACATTGTTCCTCTATTGTTATTTTGTCTGAAGTTCTTGGGGTTTACCCCAAGATATTGGGTTGATTTTATTTGTGTGCAGGTTATTTTGGTTATATGTTTTGTCTGTGATTGAGAATTCTTTTGTATACAGCCGTTACTCTGCTCAATTTTTGCGAATACCTAATTTATCTAAAGCTTGGTATTTCTCAGAGGTTTAGTATTTTTCCTTGCTTGGTTTCAATCCAAAGGATGGGAATTTTACATTGACTTCATATGTCATGTTTTGGCTTCTTGTTGATTAGATCATTCTTTTCCTTGGCTTTTAACTTATGCTTTAGGATAGTCCATTCATCTCCTCCTATCTTCTTTAATTTCAAAGATCTTCTCTCTCATTTTCAAAACTTTTCTTGATTTCTAACTTGAACCGCTTTCATAATAAACTTGGATCTAGGTCCATGCATTTTCAAAAATCTTTTCTTAATCAAACTTTAATCAACTTAACTATACTTTAACATATTTTGAAAGACTAAAAGTCAATTATACTTATTCAAACCATTTTTCCACTTTGGCTTTTCACTTTAAAACTTTTCTCAAGAGATTATACTCTTGTCGATTTTTATAGTGATGTGAGATACTATACTTCTATGATATATAGTGAAGTGAGATGTTTTCCACTTGGGTGTTCAGTGAGGCTTTGTTGAATTTAAAATCCAAGTTATATCCTCCACTTTGAGATCATGCAAATTCTCCATTCTCATAGTCGTGGGTAGTAAGTATGTTCTTCCACTCGGATATGATGATGATGCCTCTTCTCTTAAAATTAACTAACACACATGTTTTTTAAAAATTTTGAGGTGAACTAAGAGTACCTTGATCCCCTATTGTATGAAAGGTGGTACGTAGGAACTAAAGGTTCGCAAACACGGTGGGTGCAAAATTGTAAAACAAGACTTTTTTCTTATCTCCACCATCCTATTTTTGTATACACTTTTTATAGAAAAAATACACATAATTTCAAAGAGGTTCTTGCAGAGTACTGTAGATGTTTAGGGTGCTAATACCTTCCCTTTTCATAACCAACCCCCGTACCAAGATTCTCCCCCTCTTTTTGGGTTTAATCGCTCTTTTCCCACTTCCTTTAGAAACAATAAAGCGCGGCCTCAATTTTTATTTGATCTGTACGAGTTAAGTCAATCCAATGGCTTAGTCTCAACATTTCTATCGCTACAATAAGATAACACTCAATCGAAGAAATATCAACAACATGTGAGTGATCCTCTTGTTCAAAGAACGACAAAGAAGATGAAGAAGAAGATGAAGAAAAACGACAAAGAGATAAACATCAAACTTAGAGAGAATCATGGAAAGATCATCTACAAACAACGAAGAATAAATATGCACAAAGGAACCCAATGAGGAAGATGAGATCTTCGGATTAGAACACATAAAGCTCAAAAAAGATAAGTTTCCAATACTTACTAACCCCTATTTGTTTTTGTAGGATTACTTTATAGAACAAGTGATTATTTAAAAGCTATAAAAGACTTGATATATTCTAATTTTAATTCCTTGATTCCGAGGATAAACGATGATGAAAGATGTCAACCATTATGATCCAAGCAAAACGTTGGAGAAAAGTCTCAAGACTAAATGATCAGAAATGATCAATTGAATGAAAAGTCTATGTAAGTTCCATAGTTCTATGGTTGGGTAAATATAGGCTAAGCATGGTTATAATTAGGGTTCTATGTTGGTGTTGAGTAAGATGTTGCAAAATCTTCATCATTGTCATATCAATTTTATTGTTATATGTTTTTCAGTCAGATGTCGAAGGAAGATGTCATGACATCTTGATCTGGTTCTCTAGTACAATAGGTGCTGCTATTTTAAATTTTGACAGGTTTATTTTGATTCTAAAATATTCCTTCTGGATATGTTTCAATATATTTCATAGGTCAAGAAGATTTTATATGGAACAAGTTTATATCTTCAGCCGTGCATTAGATACAAATTTGGTTGATTGAGACTAATTAGGAAACTTTGTATTGGTCGTTCCAAGATTTAAGAAGATTTTGCTACAAAACAGATACAACTCTCAACTTGTGGAGCAAAAAACTTCTGGACTTAGAATAACGAAGCCCGTGGATTGAAGAAGTGTATTTAAAGAAGAACTAACCTAATGTATCTTTAATCTTTCAACAATTGTAAAATTAGGGGAAGAAAAATAGTCTTAGGTTTTGAGAGTCTCTTGTGTATTATGTAGGTGTTTGTCACCCTTGTATCAATCGATACATGTGTTTGTATTATTTTTCTCACTCAAAAGCCTTTAGGCAATGATTTGAGTATTGTTCTTGGAGTAAGCTTTTAAGCAACTCTAAGAATTGTTCTTGGTCAAGAGTCTTGGCCTAGTATTTAATTTGGAAGTTTGTTCTTGTTATTTTTATTGTTCAGGTTGTTGTGACTGTAATCTATTTTTTAGACTGCTCTGTGATTGGGATATGTCTTTTATCACCGTGGTGACTGGAATTGGGATGGAGATTTCTCATACTTAGGGAGGACCTAGGTAGAAGTAGCATTGGGTAGGGATTAGGTGATAAGTTGTAAACTTGGGACTGGTTTAGCTTTGAACTAATTCTGCTTATAGTGGACTTTCTTCCTAGCTTGCTAGCCGCCAGAGTAAGTGAGTTAGCACCGAACTGGGTTAACATGTCGTAGTGTTCTTTATTTGTTGCACCCCAAAATTTAACCTCTCGATTTAGGCTTATGTTTCATCATGAATATCATATTGCATTGCATTCATACATTGTGATGGGATCAAAATACTTTGGTTATCAAGTCTTCCTCAAGTTTTGAAGGTTTATTGCATTGACAAGTTGCTCAAGTAGAACCTTATCATCTAAACCTATGGATCTTTCAAGCTCAAGGGTTATTGCATATCTCAAGATATTTTATCCATCTCTTTGGATCATCAGAGGATTGAAGTTTGTGATTGATTATAAGAGGAATCACTCTTTTGATTCACCAGTCAAAATTAGGGTTTTGTTTGATCAAGGAGATTGATTAATGTACAAGTCTTGATTTGGAAGCTACAACATCTTATTGGTATTTGAAAAGTCTTTGTACAAGAAATTGGTCAAGATGCCCAGAGGATTTGAAATTTTGGAGATAATTCATCAGTCTCCTAAGGTGTTAACCAAAACTAGGGTTTGGGATTTTATCAATATTTCTTGAGAATTTTGAAGTGAAACTTTGTACATGGCCTCTATATATTTGGAAGATAGTATGTTTGAAGTTTTGACCATCAATTTTGAAGGGAAGTGGATCATTTGATTCAAAGGGGCAAAATGGTCATTTTGGTCAAAATCAGTCAAAGTAAAGGGTGACCAAGGGAACTTTTGGTCAACCATCAATTCAAGGATGTAATTTTCATATTTCAAGTCCATTTTGATCATTGGATCAAAAAGATTGAGGTTTGGGTTGAAACTTGTTCGTGAAGAAACCCTAAAAGTTTCTAATTTTGGAAAATGAGGACTTAACTTCAAAAATTCATATTTTATTCACATTTGATCAAAAAAATGCAAATGAAATATGCTTGGAAATATAAGAGGGTGATATTTCATCTCCTTTTGGTATCATGTCCAAATTGGCAAGGAGTCAAGAATTATGGTCTTCAGAAGTTCATGCCTCAAGTTAAAATTATAGGTCATTTTCCAAAATTAGTAAACTTCATGTCATATTTTGAGGGCCTTATTGGATTCAATTGTAAAAACTTAAAACTAAGGGATTGTATATCTTTTCAATACCTTCCCAAATTGTACTCATTTGTGTCCAAATTCAAAAATATGAGCAAGTTATGAGCTTTGGAATTTTGAGGCATTTCATTGAATTTTAACCAAGCAAGCAAAATGCAATTTCTTGAGAACTCGAGTTTCAGCCATTCCTTTTGTTTCTAATCAAGCCCATAACCAATTTGTAACATGCTGAGGCCCATTACACTCACCATTTTGTGCCCCATATGGTATTGTACTTGCTTGATTGAAAAAATCACAAACATGCTCAATTTTGCAAATTCACCAACACTTTTTCATTTCAAACAATCATGAGCTGGCATTTTGAGCATGTATTTCTGACCTCATTTGGCTCACAAAACGCACAAAAGGCAAGCAAATGCACGAGTGAAACACAGGCTCCATGTGCATCCTCATTTTTGGACCAAATTTCCAAACTTGCCCTCTAACGGATTTATGAGCCAAATTCTTCTTCTATCCCCCTCCACTCACTCTATATAACGAGTAGCAAGCCTTGGTTTAGAAAGAGGGTGCTTCCATTGCAAGAATTCTAGATCTGAAATTTCTGAAGTGTCTCTGCAAACTGCTTCGAATCTCTCTTCTCCTTGGATCATTCTTCAAAATTCCTGGTGTTTCAGCTTCAGTGAAGTAAGGAGATCAAGCTTGCATCGTTGGTTTGCTTCTAGAGTGAGGGAATCGTGTTTCAAGATTTTTGCTCAAGGTGAATTTTCTGGATTTTGATTTGTATGATTCAACTTGAATTGATGATGTAGATCATGTGTTTCGTGTATTAGCTGGCCAGACAAATAGGTTTGAGGTATACTTTGTGCTTGATTTGAGCTTGAATCGTGTTTTGGAGTTTCTGAAACTCTGTGTGCAGAATTTTATTTTGAGCTTTTATGAGCTTCATGTTGGATCTATACTTGATAATGTTGTTTGATTCGAGTTGATATGGATTCTTTGTTATGCTAGCTTTAATTTGCCCTTGATTTCATGAAAAATGGTGTGGAATTGAGCATGTTATGTTGATCTGAACATGAGTGCTAGGATTGAGTATTACGCACGTTTTTAAGTTTTTCCAGAGGTTGAATATGATGTGGTGGCACGATATGATTGGTCCATTTGAATTTTGTCTTATTTGAATTATTTTTTATTTATTTTGTATATCGTTTGATTTTATTTTCAGATCAAAACAATTTAAAAAAATTTAAAAAAAAATGTCATAGGCTCAGAATTTCATGTAGTATTTGATTTAAATTTTTCTTGAATTTTTTAAACATCATTTTATTGGTTAAAAAAATTCGTGAGTTTAATTAATTATTTGTTTGATTTTTATTTTTTTAATATTTTCTTTGATATAAAAATCCACAAAAATTCATGAAACTTAAAAATAATATTTATGACCTTGTGTATTTTTTTTAGAATTTTTGAAAATGTTTTGATTGGTTTAAAAATTCGTGTGATTAATTAATTGTTTGTTTTGATATTTGATTTTTTTTTATATTTCCTTTAATCCAAAAATTCAACAAAAAATCAGGGATGTGTATTTTTAATTCTAATATTTAAATATAATTTTGGTTGGATATTTTTCTGGTGTTTTATTAGAATTTTTTTTTGAGATGTGATTATTTGTTTAATTGATTAATGGTTTGAATTTTTATTTTATTTTTGCCTTTTCTTTAATCCTAAAAATGTGAAAAAATATGTATTCTGATATTTAGGGTTTCCTTGTGATTTGCATGATCTTGGTTTGAATTGTTTGAATTTTGATCTTACCTAATTAATATTTAAGATTAAAATTCAAACAATTAGGGTTTTGTAGCTTACATTGTAAGTTTCAATTTCAAAACCAATTTGCCTTTGGTTTCCATTGGAATTTGGATCTTATTTAAGATTCATGGATGTATTGAGGATCTGAAAACCATTTTTCTTGAATTATTTGACTTGATTGGATATTTTTCCACAAATTATTTTGAAAGCTTGTCTAGTTTGGTAGTTTTGCCAACTAGTTTTGATCATTGGGCCTCATTAGATCCTCTCCTCTACTATCCATGAACTTCAAACTTGTTTTCTGACCTATACACATCTCAAATATGTTATGGAAATTTTTTTTTGAACTTTTGAAATCCTTTTCTATCTTTGATGTATTTTTTAAGTAAAGGAACCAAATTAATGTTGCATATCTTGTTGCAATTTGCTTGATGGCTAATGAAATTGAGTGAGGCCTATAATTGGGCACCTAATGATCATGTTGGTTCTGTTTATCCACATAAACTTAATTCCTTTCACTTAATGCCCCATGCTTGAATGATTGAACCTTTTGATGCATGATTTATGACTTTTTGCTTTCTTGTTGATCTTCACTTTGAAACTTGAGTTTTCAATTTGAGTTTGAGGTCATTAAATGGCCAATGATAACATGATGGGAAATGATACTTCAATGATAGTCTCATGAGGACTTAAGAGTAATTGATCCCTATTACTTAAGTTAGTTCTAATCGTGAATAGAGCTTGGCTTCTTTCTTTTATCCTTGTTGAATTTTTGAGGCATTTTGAATGCACTTGTGCAGCATGTTTTAAAATCAATACTTTAACCTTTTGATCATGTCCTAATCATGTTTTGAAATCTTTACTTCAAATCATTGATTGTTATGAGCTCTCTAATTTTGTTCTTGTTTGACTTTCTTCCATGGTTAGCTTGAAATCTAAGTCTTTGATGCATTGTGTGGGATTCTTCTTCTATTATGCTTGTGAGCTGTGATGAAGTAATTGAGTATGATTGAATTTTGGTTTCTACTGACCTTCATGGTCTTTGATTGTTTTCTTCTCAAGCTCCCATGATCCTTGATTGATATTCAATTGTCAACTCAACATGGTGATAGAAAGGAGCAACATTCCTCTAATTTTTGACCAAATTGTGCATATGCTTGTTTCTTTTTTGTCTATCATATCTAATGTTTTGATAGTTGCTATAATGTTTCCTCACTTCATTATGGTGTCATCATCCATACCTTATGTGAGTCATCATTCAATTTATGGGTATACTAACTTGGTTGTTGAATGTGCGAGGTACTTTGAGAAAAGTTTTCCATTTTTTACTTGAGGCTACTGTGTTTCACTTTATTTGTGGAACACAATTTATTATATTGGCACTGCTCTTGTGTTTGGCATATTTGATAGTCTATGCAGTATATATATATATATATATATATATATATATATATATATATATATATATATATATATATATATATATATATATATATATATGTGATTATGAATGCTATACATTGCCCATGGGATCTATTCATATCTAAAAATCTCAATACTTACATCCTGATGGCGTAATTTCTGACTTGATTTGTCTGCTGATGCCAGCTTGCTTAAAGTTCTTTGGATTTCTTTTATTCTTGTTCAGTTGCTACGGATAGTTATCCGTTTGGTATTGCACTATTTCCTTTCTTCTATTTTCATTTTATATAGTTCTATGTTGCATGATGGGACCTCTGTTGCTGATATATGTCAGGAGGCCCTTTGTTTTGTTTGACACATGTGTTGTGTTTGTGTTTTTTTCTTTAATTGTTGATCGATGAGTCACTCAATTTAGAAATTGAGATCACGACTTCGCTCTCAGTGCATGTTCCCTATAGGATGTTTATTGTTTTTTTCTTTAATTGTTGATCGATGAGTCACTCAATTTAGAAATTGAGATCACGACTTCGCTCTCAGTGCATGTTCTATATAAGATGTTTATTGTATATTCTCTTTAATTGTTAATCGATGAGTCACTCAATTTAGAAATTGAGATCACGACTTCGCTCTCATTGCATGTTCCCTATTGGATAGCTTTGTTAAGCTTCCTTTGACATGTTTATTAAGGTAGGAATCCATGTATGCTAGCATAGGGTAGGATTTTCCTTTATCCTCGACCTTAGGGTCAATCATTGTAAGATAACACTAGGGATAGTGCTAGGCTAGTTTCCCTTAGTTGTTTTTTCTTTCCTTTTCATTTTGCATCTTAAAACGAAAATTGTTTTCTTGGCAAATCATAATACACCTCTAATAAATTCAAACCCTTCTTCAAGCTAAAATATACAAATAAATCTTATTTATTTGTGCGCCTCTTGGTTTTGTTTTTAAACCTGGTTAGCCGATGTTTTGCCATCGCACATTTGTTTGAAGCCGATGTTTCGCCATCGCACATGTTTGTTATCCTACTTTGAATCTCAATATCATTGTTAGGTGTGATTTTTTGTCATCTGATTTATTGGTATTTCGCTATCTTTGACATGTTACTTTGTTATTATTTATCCGATGTTTCGCCATCGTACATTTGTTTGAAGCCGATGTTTCTCCATCGCACATGTTTGTTATCCTACTTTGATTCTCAATATCATTGTTAAGTGTGATGTTTTGTCATCCAGTTGATTGATGTTTCGCCATCTTTGCCATGATACCTTACTACCTTTTAGTCGATGTTTCGCCATCACACATTTGTTTGAAGCCGATGTTTCGCCATTGCACATGTTGGTTATCCTGCTTTGACTCTGAATGTCATTGTTAGTTGTGATGTTTTATCATTTGATGTTTCACCATATTTGAAATGTTACTATGTTATTATTTAGTCGATGTTTTACCATCTCATTTGTTTGTTGTTTCATTTGATGTTTTGCCATCTTGACTGTTTTTGTTGTCTTAACTAAAAAACACAAACCAACCAGAATATATGAGTCGAACTACGACTGCTCTGATTCCTTAAAAGGGATACGAAGGCATTGAGGTAGGGCCCAACCGAGCACAACTTTTGTTTTCCCTACATTGTTTTCTTCTTTTCTTTCGTATGCATTCCCTTTTTAGCTTTAAGCCATAGACATAGGTTTTGACCACACCCATTAGATTAGACAACAAGAGTGGATACCGTAGAGTACTACGGGCGTGTGGGGTGCTAATACCTTCACCTCGCGTAACAGACTCCCTTATCCGATCTCTCGGTCGAAAGACCGTGATTTCTCCCTTTCCATGTTTTCTTGATGTTTACCTTTCCCTTTCGGCGGGATAAAAGACGTTCGGTGGCGACTTCATTGATGTTTCATTACAAGATGACGGTTCAACCATGTGGTTTTTCATTATCTTTCTATGGTTTTAAGTTTATTTTATAAACATTTCTAGGATGTCATAGAAGAAGTTATAACATGTGTCTTGACATTGGCCTGATGTTGGAATTTAATTATTTCCATGTGTTGCATGTACCTGAACTTTAATTGGTATCAGAGCATACACCATGGTCCATTGGGTGATATTTCAGGGAGATATAATTCTGGTGCTATTTGTATTATGGGAAAGATGGAGTGATACCATTCTTGTTATCATTGGAAAGTAGAGTTGTGAAGAATATCAGGTTTGAAGAAGTCTGCAGTTTGGAAGACTGAAAAAAAGATCGTGAGTTAGGTCTCTAAGTATTTGAAGTTATCAACACCATAATCTTGCTATTAATAAGTGTTTTATCCCAAATTGTACATCACTTGAATTATGGCCAATGATACTTGGGAGCTTCTCAAGTCTACTCATAAAGGCGCATCTAAGTGTATTTGGAGGAAATAATTCATATATGAAACTGATCAAGAAGAAGATTCTCGGGTCTATTTTCAAGAGGGTTGGCATAAAACTGACAAGCATTAAAGAAAGACAATTGCAATTTATTTTTGATATTAACTCTGGTAGAACTTGGTTTCTGGTATATGATAAAGGATTTCCTATTACTTGTATGTTCCTTGGAAAATGATCTAATCAAGAGTTGAGAAAATTGGATAGAATGTCTAAACTAAACGTCAAAGGTTTATGTACTGACTTCAACATGTCTCTGATGCTAAAAGAATGTTGGAACTGGAGTAAAGAGCTATCAATGTCAAAGAACTCTCATGAATGTGAAGACCTTGGATTGAAGCAGAATGCACTGCTTTTTCTCAAGAACAATTGTGCAAGTTGTATTTTACTGGTCTGACTGGAAGATTGACGTCTTATGAAGATTTATGAGCTGAAGATTTATCTCATAATGAGCTGGAAGTTTGTTTCTATGTTTTGTATCTCGAATGAGGGAAGTCCTCAATTATGAAGAAATATGAGGAGATTTATTTATGATATTATGTCTTAAGAGAATGAAAAAGTATCTACTCTATGTTTTTGCTAAGGTGAATTGACTTTGTTTTATATCCTAAAAGCTTGATATGTTTATCAAGTTTGTAAGGATGATCCTGATCAGATGGAGGAGTTTCTTCAAGAAGGAAGATAATTGGAAGTTTAAGGAGGTTAAGTTTTTCTTCTAAGCTTATGTTCAAAGATAAAACTCAAAGTGATGAAAGGCTATTATTACCAAAAGGCTAGATGAGTCGAGAATTTCATAACATTATGCTGGACATTCTGCTTACTCATACGGATTTACTTGCACTGAAGATATCTCTATGTGTTGAGCTGATGTTAACAATTTTTGGTTATTTTCTTGAAGGTCAAGTTCAACGTTTCTTAACCTAGCAGTGGTTAATGCTCAAGAAAGGTGTTTATTGCCTTATCTTTCATACCTTTCTTAGGTCTCTAACTAATATGATTGGTATTTTGATACTAACTGTTCCAAACACTTAACATCTGTAAAAGTGTTTCTGGTAGTTTGTATAAGTCTCATTCTAACCAGTGTTACTTTTTGGATGATACTAAAATAAAGTTTTAAGGACATTGGATTACTAAAGAGTTCAAGGTGGATTCTCAAAGTTTTGTTAATTGGTTTTACTTAACGAATGATTCAGTTGTGCCATCGAGGAAGAGTGTTGTGTCTCTTATGAGATATTTGGGGTCCCTCTGAGGACTGATGAAATATTTCTATTTGTAAAACTCACAAGTATTCAATTGTTTATTCTCTTAGTTGGTGTTCAAAGGAAGAATAAGTTAAGATTAGTCAATTGCAAAACCTCAAGAACCTATTTTATGGATCTAAATGGGTCAATGCAAGGTGAAGGTTCTTGTGGATAGAAAGGTGTATATTATTTTACTTGTCAAAGTGAATTTATTATCTATGAATTATTAAAAGGTATTATCTACTTCTTTTATTAGAACAAGGTATGTTTCTGAGTTACTTTATTGAGAGAAGTACTTTTAGTGATGAGTAACTTCATGATCAAGATCAGTGATGTGTTAATTGATAAAGGTACTGATGTTCAACCAAATGTTGGAACATCATCTTAGCAGTTGGTTGTTATATTGCTTGAAGATTATAAAGGGCTATGAGACACCGAATGAGGAAACTCTAAAAAATAAGAGGGATTTAATTATTTGGAGTTTGTTTTGGTCTGTGGTCATCAAGTGTTTCTGAAATGGAATACTCAATGATTAAGAATCTTGTGGTAAAGAGATTTTTGCCAAATCTAAAGAAGGTTGTATCATTGGGGGATATTTTGATCATTTGGGTTAGAATTTATCAAATCCTAGTATATTTTGAAGATGAGGTATTTTGCTAAAAGAAGATGCATTTCAACTAGGTTAATTACTATAAGAGTAGAATATCAAACTGAATGTCGTGACATTGTAGTGGAACATGCTACTGCAATCCAAATACAAGGATTTTATTTTTCTTGTAGAATGAAGTCATTGGTTCTTTCATCTCCATGTTATTAATCTTGCTACAGGTTTATATTGACATGCCTATACTTTGTACGGTTTAGAAGATCTACTAGTATTTTCATCATAACTTGAGGTACAAGTTACATTGAGAGAATGATGGGTATTTTTGTAATTGCACTACTGAAGAATTATTGGAGTAATTATTTGGATGGGTTTCCAACTATATTCTTTTGACTAGTGGAGTATGCAACCTTAGAAGAATCATTTTCAATGTTATAGTAAATTTCATTTCAAATGTTGTGGCATTTTTCAAGGAGTCAAAAGCTTGCAAAGAGAGAAAGTTGAAGAATAACGTGTATCTCTCTGATAGTGAGTGGTTCACTGTTACTAAGAGTGATCTTATCTTCCTCCATAAAAGCTTTCATTAATTGGAAGTGTTGTTACAAGAAAGGTTTCGTTACAACTTAAGTAACCTTCCTTGTATTTAAAGGCTTTACATACCCACAAGTTGCGTTTCTACAGTATTTGATGCAAAGGAAAATGCTCCCTCTATAAATCAAGAAGGAAGTGGGTTCTGTTTTTTGAAAGTAGTTTTCAATACTGTAAAAAATGTTGTAACATATACTGAAACATCCAGGAAAGGGAAAACACCTAATCAAGGTGAAGTCCCTCAAGAAGAACCATGTGATCTTACATGATTCAGACTCAGTGGCTGATCAAGATTGTTTGTGTAGGATAGATGTTATATGCTATATGTGATAATAAAAAATGTGATTTTTTAATTTTATTTGTTTTGTTTGGAAACTTAGACTTAATCCTATTTTCCTTGGGATTTTCTTTGGGGATGAATCTTAGAGTTACTCTTTGTTTCTTTGGGTTTTCTTTTTGTTTTGAGTCAATTTTGGTGCAACTGATCATGCATCAAACATAGAGTCCTTATTTTGCTATTAAGTCAAGTGTTGTTTATTTTGTGAAGCATGGTTGTCTGTCATGTGCGTCTAGAGTCCGTTACTGTTGTTGGTTTTCAAGAATGTGTCAATGGATGCTCAAACATTATGGGTGGTTTTGTGTCGTCTATTCTGAGTTATGAGGCAGAATTGTGCCATGTGCTTAGAGTTACATATTTTGCATACTCTGAGTTACGTATTATGCATTTATTTCTTCTTAAGGGTTCTCTTGTGCTTCTAGAGAAGGGTCTTCATTCTTCTGTGATGAAAAATGGTTCTAGAACATAGAGGAAGTGACAGGCTATCTTATTCCTCAAGTGCAAGTTATTGGCCCGTGTTTGTACAAAGTCTACATGTTTGACATGTAACATGTGGTTGTTTCTATGGTTCCATTGTGTATATTTACTTTGTGTCCTTTTGTCAATATTTTGGATAAAAAGGGGGAGTAAAGTGTTTTATCCTGATGTTACATCACATGTCTTAACATATTGATTTAACATTGTGATAGGATTGTGTGCTATTGTTTATGGAAGAGTAGCTGTGTGTTTAGTTTCTTATGGAATCATTGAGGGGGAGTATGAGTGTTGTTCCGCTGCAGGTGCTCTGGTGCAGGTGCTCTGGTGTGAGTTATGTCCTTGAGGGGGAGAACCTATTATGTTTAACAGGGGGAGTTTTATTCCTGTTTGTGTATACAAGTTTCTTAACCGTGTTTTTACAAAGTTTACATGATCAATATGTATCTTGTGTTGCAGTTTTATTCCTCTCTCCAATTGAATTTGGATTTTGGTTGTTTTAACCAAAGTTTTCCAAAGGGGGAGATTGTTAGTTCCATGGTTCTATGCTTGGCTAAATTTTGTCTAAGCATGGTTCTGAGTATGGTTTTTTGTTGGTGTTGAGTAAGATGTCGCAGCATCTTCATCATCTATCATAACAGTTTTACTGTTATGTTTTTTTCAGTCAGATGTCGAAGGAAGATATCATGACATCTTGATTTGGTTCTGCAGTATAGTAGGGGCTGCTGTTTTAAATCCTGACAGATTTATTTTGATTATGGAATATTCCTTTTGGATATGTTTCAATAAATTTCGCAGGTCAAGAAGATTTTATCTAGAACAAGTTTATATCTCCAATTGTGCATCAGTTACTAAATTGGTTGATTGTAACTAATTAGGAAACTTTTTATTGGTTGTTCCATGATTTAAGGAGATTTTATTGCACAACGGATACAACTCTCAACTTCTGGATCAAGAAACTTTTGGACTCAATATATCGAAGCCCGTGGATTAAAGAAGTGTATTTAAAGAAGACCTAACCTAGTGTATCTCTAATCTTTCAACAATTGTAAATTTAGGGGAAGAAAAATAGTATTAGATTTTGAGAGTCTCTTGTGTATTGTGTAGGTGTCTGTCAACCTTGTATCACACAATACACATGGTTGGCCTATTTCTCTCACTCAGAAGCCTTTAGACAATGATTTGAGTATTGTTCTTTGAGGAAGATTTTAAGAAACACTAAGTATTGTTCTTGGTCAAGAGTATTGGCCTAGTATTTGATTTGGAAGTGTGTTCTTCCTATTTGTATTGTTCAGGTTGTTGTGATTTTGATCTGTTTTTTAGACGGCCTTATGGAGGACCTAGGTTAAAGTAGCATTGGGTTTGCATTAGGTGAGAAGTTGTAAACATGGGACTAATTTAGCTTTAGACTAATACTTCTTATAGTGGACTTCCTTCCTGGCTTGGTAGCCCCTAGAGTAGGTGAGTTAGCACTGAACTGGGTTATCATGCCATTGTTCTTTTTATCTTTCCGTTGTTTTAAGTTTCTGTTATTATCTTGTTCAGGATGTCATAATGGATGTTGTAACATCTGTCTTGAAATTGGTCTGATGTAGTAATTTAAGTATTTCCATGTGTTGCCTGTACCAGAATTTTAGTCTGTAATGGACTTATTTATTCTGTTTTTTACCAACTCTCGCATCACACAATGTGATGATAAGGATACTCTCTAATGTGCTCATCCCACATGGGAAATGTTTATCAAGAATTATTTCTTGTGACAGGTAAAATTATTTTATGGCTGAAATAGTCAGATAAATTTGATTAACCCCTTAAAATAATTATTTTTACTTGGTTTATGTTTTAAATAAATTATTTAAAATTTAAATTAAATGTCTCTAACCCATAAAATAAGTTTTGTTCAAGTATTTTAAGTTTAAGGGTCTAAAAAGAAAATTTGGTGGTGCAAACAAAGAGAAATGAGGGTACATAAAGATGGAGAACCAAACACAAGGTCCAACTAGCAAATATGCTAAAAAAGGAAAAAAAATAATCTATTAACATATTATGCTAACCGATTAGAGAACATAGAAAAAAAATTTAGAACAAATCAAAGTCTATCTTAGGCGCCAAGAAAAGAAAATCTCAACAATTATGAAGATCTCCCATAGAACGGAAAGATTGACAAATCTAACCGATTAGAAGAAATCTTAATCGATTGGCCGAATCACAAAAAGCAAGTTTAGATCTGATTTTTCGGACATCATAATATTCTCATTAAATCCTCTGGATCCACGCGCTCAAAAAGTCTAGAAGGTATCACTATAAGTAAGTATTATATTCTTCCTTTTACTTGAATCTCACATTTCTTTTCTCTCTGCACAATAGTACGATCACTTCTTTTCTCATATTATTCTATCATGATGCTCTCAAACCAAAAGCCTAAGATTCCCCAACAAAAGAGAGGTAGCAATTTCGCCTCCATAAGAAATAAACATGAAGAAGGTAGATAGATGATCCTTGAAAATATAATCTTAGAATCATGGTAAATTGAAGAAACTTTCATGAGAGGATAAAAGCCCTACACCCACATCTGTCAAGCATCCCTAAGAGATTTCTTCACTAAAACTCTCGATAGAATATATCCCAACCTAGTAAGAGAATTCTACACCAACCTAATTGATTTAGGAAAAAACCCTAATATTATCAGTTAAGAATGTGAGTATAGAAATTCAAAAAGAACAATTCGGGAAATTTTTTGAAATACCTTTCATAGGAGCCTCTTACAAATCAGACAACCCTACCTTACTTTAAAAACTTCAAAAGAAATATATCTCTAAACTCTCTAGTATAAAACCCCATGGAGGACAGAAAAATTCCATTTAAAACATATTGTTAGTACCATAGTTTTAGGATTTGCATAATTTTGCTAAAACATAGTTTGCAACATGATGTTATGGAAGGTTTTTTAACATGCTGGTCATATTCATTTGAAGGCAGATGTTCTGACAGATGTTGTGACATCCTGTACCAGAACATCAGTATAGGCTGTGTTTATTCTTGATAAGATTTAAATTGATTTTATGAGATTCCTTTTGGATTTATCTCATTGATTTTCACAGGTCAAGAATATTTAATTTGGAACAATTTATTTTATCTCCAGCTGTACACAAGTTACTAAATTTGGCTTTGAGACAATTTAGGAAACTTGATGTTTTTGTTCAAAGATTTAAGGAGAATTTTCTACACAATTGGTGCAGCCCTCAGCTTGAGCAATAAGGAATATTTGGGCGAGGATTCAAGGCCCATGGATCACTGAGAAGTATTTAAAGAAATTATCTAGACCTAATTTCATTCAAGAACTTTGTAAAATATAAGGGGAAGCCTATTTTTATTAGTATTAGGATTTAAGGGTTCTTCAAGGGAGTTTCTGTTTTCTTTGTACGTCCTTATGTATCTTTTGATGGATTTAAGTTGACTGATTGTTACTTGATAGTTTGTCAAGTTATTGTTCTCACTCTAAAACTTTTAAGCAAGAGTTTGAGTATTGTACTTGAAGTGTAAACTTTTGTTTTAGTTTGGTTTCCAGTCACTGGGATTGTGGTGGTAGATATCACTACGGTGATTGGAAGTGAGAGGGGATTCTCATATCTAGGAGGTTCATAGGAAGAAATTGTATTGGCTAGGGATTAAGTGATAAGTTCTAAACTGGGATTATTTAGGCTTAGAATTAATACCGTCATTAGTGGATTTCCTTCCAGGTTTTGTAGTCTCCAGATGTAGGTGAGTTGCACTAAAATGGATTAAAAATTCTTTATGTTCTTTTATCTTTTGCATTTAAATGTTGCATAGTTTTTATTTTGGTAAAAATTCTGTCAGACACCAGATGTCAAAACATATGTTGTGACAATGTGCTTGTGTATTGAGACATCAATCTTGACATTTATATTGTGTGTGCCATAATTTTACACACCTCTTAAAACCTAAAGTTATAATCCTTCATTAACTTCTTACAAGAATCTTTCTCCTAAGAAACACAGGCAACAATTATGTCATCAAAGATGACATTACTCCTCTATGCCTTTTAACACGTAACATACAAACAAATTAGATAGAATAAGTGTTTTCTCACATGACCAAATCAAAAGAAGATCCATCAATATATTTACCATATGGAGAAATTATCACCACCATCCTAAGAGTATTTAAAGTCGACTTCCTAGGAGAAAAGTCAATTTGATTCAACAATATAATCAACTGCATTCAAAAAACAATATAGTCAATTTGATATCAAGTTTTCTGAACTTAGAGATGATTGGATATATGAGAGAGGAGAAGAATAAGAGGAAAGTGAAAATATCAAACTAAAATAAGTTTGGGAACTTTGTCAAGCTCTGGCTAAAGATGTTAAGAAAATTAAGTCAAAAATAGGGTAAAGATAAATTAGGAGTCTTTCACATTTTATATACTTTACTTTTCGCTTTTTTCATTTTTCACTCTCTTTGATTCCACTCTATATTATTTTTTAAATTTTTCTATAAAATAAAGTGTGTTTTTTCATTCCTAAATGTATTTAGTATCTTCTGGTTTCATGACACTTTATTATTAAATATGATGATTTGTTACCAAAAATTAAATCCTTGTTTTGAATAAATTTCCTTTCTTAACATATTTTGAAAATTACCTTAAAATAAATTATCTTCTTCAAATAAATATAAACATATATCATCATGTTGCTAAATTTTCCATAGATAAACTAAGAGTTACTCTTGGCATGCATTCACCTAATACAATATATTTTCTTAACACATACCTTATAAACAAATGATTTTGCTAAAAACACTTATGATAGTCGTTGAAAATTAAAATCTTATTTTGCATGCAAAAATATATGATGCTTAGGTCCAATAACACTCTATTACATATCTATTATGGCATCTCTTTGTTTACAAATACTTTTTGACTAGGGAAATAAGCCTTTAAGCTGTAAATTTCTTTGACTAAAAGGCACGAGTTTATAGGAAACAACAGGATATGTTGACCAAGTTAAAGGGTATCGACCAGAAAAGCTAGTCGATAAGGACATGGGATTCGAAGGTAGTCATCGACATGCATAGAGGTCGATGAGCAAGGATATATAGTTGCGGGAACGATTATCAACACGCAAGCCAATAAGAATGTGGGAAGGTTCAAAACGGTTTTTGGCAGTTCTCCGCAAAGCCCCAATGCGGGACTACTAACTGTCGATGGTTACACTTTTAGATTTTCTATTTAAGAAAATGTTTGTGTTTGTGTCAAAGGTCGCATTTCTTCACATTTAGAGCAATACGCTCAAAGTATCCGCATCTAAGAGAGAAACGAGTTCAGGCTTAACAATGTAATGCTTCCACATTTAAATCCATAACAATTTCCAATTTTCACATTTAAAATACAAGTCTTGTTATTTATTTCATTTACTTTGCAATTGTCTTTTACTTTTTCCCCTTTTATCCAATATCAACCAGTTTCAAACCAAAAAAACACTCAAAATACTAAGTCTAGGATTATTATAGTTGATCCTATAAGTAACCTTTAATAAGAGACTAGTGATTGTTTCGCGAAGAAACAAATTGGCATGCTCAGTGGGACCTGTTTGTGTTTGAGTCTTCTTGTTTCGTGCATGAAATTAAGAAGTGGTAGAAAAATGGTAGATCCTAGAACTCCTGAAAGGGATAAATACTTGGGAGGAAGTACGAATGCAACAACGGGTGTGGGTTCTAGTTCGATGATCGTATCTTCGACGACACCGAACATAGTTACCACAACACAAATAGTAACTACAAGACCACCAATGGTCACAACTTTTGGGCAGTATGTGCCTAGTTTTGCAAGAGAGAAACACAATGGTGTGAGCCCAACTTTTTGGCAGTATGTACCTAGCTTTGCAAGAAATACGCATGAATACAGAATGGAAACAATGATGATGGCAAGGCTACATAATAATAGCCTAATATTTGGTGAAAAATCTGCGTCATCATTTCTCTGATCTCATGCTTCAGGGCTTATGGGAAATTAATTTTTTCGTTCAACTAGATTGGGGTTTTCCCACCAAGTCATGCCTACTTTAACACCAAGTACCATTCCTATCATGAGGCAACAGATGGATGAAAGTAATCATGAAATGGTCAATATGCTTACTCAACATATGAGTCTCATATTAAGACCTTTTACTGAGAATTCGATGTAGAGTTATTAGAGTTTAGAAAATAAAATGACTTACATATGGGATTTCCTTAGTACCCCAAGAGTGCTAGTTTGACAAGTTGTTCCTCCCCCACGTGAGGAACTGGTACAATACGAGGAGGTGGTTGACAAAGAAGTCGAACAAGAACCACCGACTCCCCAGCGTGTCGACCCTATACTTAGGTTAGTACAACAACCCCCTGTAGTAATAGTAAACCAAAACCAAAATGTCGACCAAATGGTCAGGTAGGTTCGACGAGAAGCAGTGGATAGGGAACAAAACCTAGAAGCCATTGTCGAAATAATTATGGTTAGGAATGGAATGAATAATGGAAGTCATAGAACTACATATGTCTCGCCATTTCCTGGTTTTGTTTTACAAACAGAGTTACCAAGAGGTTGGAAACTCCAAAAATTCACCATGTTCACAAGGGATGTCAAAGAATCCACTATCGAACAAGTTTCCAGGTATCAAACAGAACTTGGTAATCTAGTAGTGAACAAAGATTTAAGGATGAAGTTTTTTCCCAATTACGTCACAAATATGCGTTTAATTGGTTTACAACGCTTCCTCCACAATCGGTCCAAACATGGATTCAGTTGAAGAAATTGTTCCATGAACAGTTTTACATGGGGTAGTAAAAAATAAGCCTAACAAAATTATCCAGTGTTAAACAAAAGAGAACTAAGTCGATAGACCAATACCTTAATAGGTTTAGACTTATGAAAGAGAGATGCTTTACACAAGTCTCTGAACATGAATTGGTCGAAATGGCTGCAAATGGGTTAGAGTATTCCATCAGAAAGAAATTGCTAAATACTCAGTCCTTGAAAGACATGGCTCAGTTAGCTATCAAAGTTCAACTGATCGAATATTTCAAATCTTAAAAAACCAAGCCAAACAAATACCACAAAAAAGAATAAGTTGCTTACGTAGAACTTGATGAGTATTCTTATGAAGAAGACGAGTTAGGAGAAGAGACAAAGGTTAATATGGTTTAAATCCAACCAGGACCTCCTTATGCATGTAATCTATTGAAACCTTTGAATGGGAAAAACCATATCGAAACTAAAAAGAATGGAAAAGCCAGCACCTAGACCTATACTTTTGACATAATCAAATGTGATGAAATATTTGATTTATTAGTAGTTGATGGTCAAATTATGGTCCCTTAGAGCCTGAAGAGTCCCCCCACTTGAACAAAGGAAGAAAATGGGATTATGCAAATTTCATATTTTCTTGGTCATAAAACTTCTCAATGTCTTATTTTCATGGATTTGGTGCAGAAAGATTTTAAAGAAAGCAGACTTCAGTTTGGAAAAAATCCAAAGATGAAAGTCGACACTGATCCTTTGAAGGTGAAGGAGGATTTATACTTAGAGACTCTGGATTGCATGATGGTCGAAGCTACAGAGGGCCTCGATAGAGAAGTCATAATGATTAGTGACATAGAAGTTATAATGGTTGGAAATAATGATAGCTTCGGCATGAAGCTGGAAGAGGGATTACAGGAAGTGTACCATCAACCTGAAGAGAGTTTGGCTGACTTTCAGAAAAAATGTAGAGTGAAAGGGTCGAAGGCCAAAGTATATCCAAGATGCAGTGTTGTGTATGATGAAGAAGCAACTCAAAAATATGAAGCTTTCAAAAGAGAGGCTCTTCAGCAAGAGAAGCTTCTAGTTCCAAGGTTTTTTTTCAACAAAGAAGGAATTAATCGACACCACAAAGATTATAGAAGATTGTTCCAACAACCTCATCTGAAAACCTTTCACCCTCCATCGAACACTCTTTTACCCCAAAATTTTCCCTCCCATTTTATTCAAGGCATACTCATTGAGGTCCTCAATGGCTCAAGAGGCTTCAAATTATTTCCATGGCACCCTATATACCTCATCATAATGGCACAGCTAAGAGAAAGAAAAGAAGTGTACATAACAAGGTGTAGGTCGAAATCTGGAAATATGCCTAAGAGCTTTTGGGTCGAAGAAGCTTCGACAATAGTATGCAGTCTAATTTGATGCCCAACGAAGCACTAGGATCGAAGGAAGGATGGTTCAAAAGGAAGCGTGAGAAGGCTTTTTATGAAGTCTTCAATTTGAAGAGCTAGTAAAGAGTGTCATCGAAGGGTTCATCTTTGAACCATGTAACTATGATTTGTTCGAAGCATTACACGGAAGGCACATTTCAATTTCCATGTTAGTTGAATTGACGCTTCTAAAAGAAGAAGATGTTGAATTCGAAAGCTTTGATCTTATGGTTCAAAGGACATACAACTTTCAAACGCTAGGATCGAAGGAGGGCTAGTTCGAAAGAAAGCGTGAGAAGGATTTTATGAAGCCTTCGATTGGGAAAGCTGGTAATGAGCGTCATCGAAAGGTTCATTTTTGAACATGGAGATGTAAGCCATTCGAAGCGTTACAAGGAAGACACCTTTCGATTTACATGTTGCCTGAATGGGCGCTTAAAAAAAAGAATATTTGGAATTCAAAAAGCTCTTATCTTATCCAAAGAAACACGTCGAAATCTATTGGTTCAAAGGATATGCCATCTTCAAGCATGGCGTGATCGAAGGACAGTTAAAGATGAATCATCCAAATATAAGTTATCTTAGAGTTTTGGGGATCAATGTGTTTCAGGAATGTTCCTGAAAAGGAAAGGAAGGAGTTGGGTAATCAAGGTAAAGGCTTGGTGCTCATAGGTCATCCTTCGATTGGCGCATATAAGCTATATTCACCAATCGAAGGTGAACTAGTGATCAGCAAGAAATATATTTTGTAGACATAAGAAAAGGGTGGGAGTTGGAATCGAAGAACCACCTACTCTACTGTATTCGAAGGAGATGACAAAATGAAGCTTCGACAGACCAAGAGTAAGAGGTGGTCGAATTGAAGGAAAGGAAATTGAAAGGAACAAGAACTGTTCGATTGGGATAATTGGATAGTTTTCAGATCAAGCAAATAAGGCAGATAATGGCTCAATCGAAGAAGCCAAAATGATGAGGCCTTGGACCATTCAAATTGGAGCATTTGAAAAGTCAAGATGTGGGAGTGAAACCAGTCCAAGTTCACTCAAAAACCCAAAATAGTAGAAAATCATCAATAATGGCAACCTTTTAAAACTTTTGATTCTGCCATCAAAGCCATGGTTAATGGATGATTCTTGCCATTTTAGTTCATCACTACACCCCTATAAATATAGAGCTAAAGCGCAAGCAAAAGAGGAGACACACATTTCCTAGACACAACGAATTTCCTACACGTACAGATTGCCTCACTAAAAACTCCACAAAACCATGAAGTTGTTTCATGTTTTTTGAACTCAGTGTAGGCGCCTACAGTTCGATTCAACCCATTTCCATCCAAACCAAGTGTTGAAATCATCTATGTAAGGTTCATAGGGTAAGAATGGGTCGTTTAAAAACGCACGCATATGCATCGCCGGTTCCAATAATCATGTGAATTCGTATTTGTATTTTATGTGTTTCAGTGCATATTATCCATATTATTGTGTTGCTGAGATCCAAATATGCAGGTTCGAGCCATTAGATGAACCCTCATACTTCCTGAACCATGAATCACCATGTTCATGCATATTTATGCTTGACTGAAGGTGGTGGATTTGCATTCAATATTTTATTGCATTTTATCATATAATCATTGTTTTGTGTTTGGATCAACGAATGAACAAACAAATCAGATGGTAAAGGGGAATGTGTACAGTGGAAAGGGCTTGGGTTTGATACCCAGGTCATTTATTATGTTTTTTCTAACAATTATCTTGCAGATCTAGTGTGTTGCATTTCAAACACTTCCCATGCACCTTCGAGTTCCAGCCAACGGATGATAAGGAGTTCAAATCCAGTACCCTCCACAGGCAATCCATCATACACCATCAACAACCTATCTCCTTGGATCGGAGGACAACCTCCTTCCTTGGATCGAAAGGAAACCTCCCTCCTTGGATCGAAAGGAAGCCTTCCACATTGGATCAGAAGGCAACCTGGGCCTCTTCTTTGACATGGGCCTGCGTTTTTAAACTTAGACCCCCCTTGTTTCTATTTGCTGTCCTGGCCCATTTGTACTTTTATTTTGTTTTGTTTATTTCTTTTAATGGCTTTAATCTTTTTTTTAACCAACATTAAATAAAAAACATCACAAAAAATATTAGGTTAGCATTTTCTCAAATTAATTAATTAATTAATGACTTTAACACTTTCTTAAAATTAAAATTATGTCTAGACTTAGATTTTTATTCTCTTTTTATTGAATAAAAAAAAACAAAAAGATTTTTTCCTTTTAGTTTTAGACGTTATCTTCAATTCGCTTGCATTTAGTTATTTTTGCATTATTATTATTGTATCTGATTCCGGGTTTGTAATAGAATAACTAGGACTTTCTACTGCTTTTCCCCAATTATGGATATGTAATTAATCCCCCTCCCCGAAGCCATGTAATAGCGTAGGACTTAATTTCCTCACTTTATATTTCCGGTACATATATTAACTGTTTATATGTATGGTAATAGGATTGCATGACAAGAGCTTAATAATCAAAACACTAGCAAACCTAAAGGCCAAGATAAATAACTGAATACAACACACTTTCACATGCGCACCTTTAGGGTACCCCCACTTTGGTTTCCTTCGGGAAAAAAAACAATCACAACTCTTGAAACGTGAGAGATTTTAGTGGCTACCCTCCAGTTTAAGATCATAAGTCCCTCGATGACCCTCTCGATGTTTCCTCGGTAAAAAATGATCTTAAAAACCTAGGGTAGTTACTAAGATTTCTGGCCTAGTTGCCTTTGTGACTATAAACTTCCCTTCAAATGTCCCTCAAACATCCAACGACTAGGGCTACCTACTCACTAATAGTAGGCTAACACTGTCTAAAGGAAAAGAGGAAAAGAATGACCCTTTCGAGTAAAAGTAGATAGTTCCTAGATGCTATGCTCAAAACAAATTTTTACACTTACACAAAACAACTTTTAAAAATATTTTAAAAAAGCTTTATCAACACTCTTGAGGACTGATACAAGAGTTATCATAAAGAAAATCGCCTTATTATTGGCATTTCAAAAATACTTTTCAAAACACACAAAGTATAAGGTATTTCAAAATGAGCTAAGTATCTAAGAGCCGGTAGAAAACTATGGATGGAAAGGGTGCTAAAACTTTCCATTTCCATAATCTACCCCTCTTACTCAGAAAACTCTTGAAATGTCTTTTTCTGTTCTTTTCACCCTTTCCTTTGTTGGATAAAAGAAAAGTCGATGGCAACTCTTGCTTACCGCAACATTTGTAAACACAAACACAAAACCAGTATAACAGTCAGTTCTCACACCGTATCACAAACACCCCACAAGAAAAATGGTTGAAACCAGTAAGCCAAAAAATGGGCAAAAGGCCAAAGTGGAAAGTGATTGTACAAGAAGTTGAGGCCCAAGAAAAGAAGGCTGAATCGAAGGGTTATCAAGTTTCTTCTAATTATAAGGGGAAAATCCAACGACAAGGACATAGTGGAGGCGTTATAAGAGGAACAAAAAATATGCAAAGGAGGCTTCGACTTCCCAGCCAAAACCTTCTGAAAATACTAGGCATGTCGAAAGCACGCAACAAGCAGTTGTTGCAAAACTTGGCAAAGCTCTAATTCAAAAAGGATCCTACCTAAGGTCAAGATTGACTGAAAAGGATAATATCACTACTGATCAAAGGTTAGCTATGAGGGTAGCTTCTTTAGGTAACAAAGAGCTGTTAGCAACACAAAGTGTTGGATATACTCCAACACCTAGGTATACTACTACGTTTTAAGGCAAAGAAGAGGAAGAGCCTGATTATGAGCCTTCGCCAGAAGATGATATAGTTGATGATGATCACGGTGAATACTTCATTGTTAGTTGTGCAATTGTGTCAATTCTGCCTGCATATTATGACAGAGTGTCGGAGGTATCAGAAAATGAGGAAGACTTCACCTCCGATGAGGAGGCTGATGAAAATCCTATATGCTACTATGTGATGAATAGTGGCGTGGTTGAAGAATAGAAGGATTTGTTTGAGAAACCAAGCCCAGGGATTCTATATCATCTTAATCCTTTATTTATAAGGGCAAAGGTAGATGGCATACCGGTAAACAAAGTGTTTGTCGATGGTGGGGCAACTGTAAACTTAATTCCACATGCCCTGTTTAAGAAAATGGGGAAGTGTGGGTCTAACCTTCGACCTCACAACATGGTTTTATCAAACTACGAAGGAAAAACCAGTAATATACTAGGGGTCATTAAGGTCGAATAGTCTGTCGGAACAACAACCAGGTCAACAATAAGGATCGTCTCCCTTTGATTCTCTGCGAATAAGATTTTCCTGTTTGCGTTTCTGCATTATTTCAGGCCTCTTTTTCCTGCGATTTTAGTAAGTTATAGTCCCTAAAAGACTATTTAATGATGGGGGATCATCACCTAACAACAATTTGATAAAATACTTCAATTATACAATAATTACGGGTCATCCATCATCATAATTCAATCAAATCTTAAGCCAACAACATCAATTCACCATTGCCAATACTAAGGGTGAATCCTACATATATCTACCACTTAGATCAAACATAATAATGAGATAAAAACCCCTTACCTTATTGTTTCGAGTAATTGATTATGTTCTCCGTGCCTTTTACGGTGATTCTCTAACCCTTTGTAACCTAGCTTCACTTTTCTCCATAATGTCATTTCTCTTTCTAAACTTTTCACGACCGTTTATGAGAGTACGGTTACCTTTTCATCTGTTATCACAAGGACCCTTAACTTCTTCTTTAATCGCCTCACTTAGTCAACCTCTATTTACCATCATGTCCTCACTCTTCCTACTAATTACCAGCATACCACTCTAACTAAAATAATTCTATTTAAATAATTTATTCATATTATTCTATTCTAAATAATAATCCAAATAATCACTAAATAATCATCTAATTTATTCCAATGCATCTAATCCCTCCATTCACATAAAAAGTTCCACATCATAAGCAACCACATGCCATCACATCACACATATACTCATGTAAAACAACAATTATTCGTAAACACTCCTAATAATTCATTAAATAAATAACTTCTAAAAGTTGGGGGGGTTACAACTCTCCCCCACTTACAAAATTTTCTCCCCCAAAAATTACCTGAGGAAAACAGAGTCGGATGTGACTCTCTCAACTGATCCTCACGCTCCCAAGTTAAACTTTCACCGGCTTGTCCACCCCATAACACCTTCACTAAGGCAATATCCTTACCTTGCAATTTCTTCACTTCACGACCTTCTATTCTCAATGGTAATGCTTCAACAGTCAGGTTATCTCTCACATGTACATCATCCATCTGACTCACATGTGAATGATCCGGAATGTACCTTCTCAATTGAGATACATGAAACACATCATGAAGATTCACAAGTGATGGAGTTAAAGTAATTTGCTAGTCTATCTCACCTATTTTCTCGGATATCTGACATGGACAAACAAAATGCAAAGTAAGCGTCTTTGATTTTAGAGCTCTACCAACACCTATTACCGGAGTAACTCTAAAAAACACATGATCATCTTTCTGAAACTCCAAGGCCTTCCTCCTCTTATCATTATAGCTTTTCTGAAGAATTTGATAAGCCTTCATCCTCTCTTAGATCATCTTAGTCTTCTTAGTTGTCTCTCACACAATCTCAGGTCCGAGTACAACACTCTCGCCCGACTCATACCAACACAATGGAGTTCTACACCTCCTACCATACAATGCTTCGTACGGTGCCATTCCAATACATGAATGGAAACTATTATTCTATGTAAATTCAATCAATGGTAAGTGACTATCCCAAGATCCTCCTTGTTCTAGCACACAAGCCCTCAACAAATCCTCCAAAGACTAGATGGTCCTTTCTGTTTGACTGTTCGTCTGCGGATGATATGCAGAACTCAACTTTAACTTGGTATTGAAAGCATTTTACAAACCTATCTAGAATTTCGATGTAAACCCCGGGTCTATATCCGACACGATACTCAAAGGTATCCCATGCAACTTTACAATCTCTTCAACATACATCTTAGGCATCTTTTTATCGGATGATTGATTTTCATCGGCAAGAAATGAGCCGACTTAGTGAACCTATCCACTATTACCAAAATTGAATCAACACCATTAACAGTTTTCAGTAACCCCGACACGAAATCCATAGAAACATTGTCCAATTAACACTCTGGAATACTCAAAGGTTGCATAAGACCTGTAGGCTTATGATGTTCAATCTTCTCCTTCTAACAAGTCAAGCAAGAATACACAAACTTAGCAATTTCTTTCTTCATACCTGGCCACCAAAACATTTTCTTTAAATCCTGATACATTTTCGTAGCACTTGGATGAATACTCAAATCCCTTCGATGCCCTTCCTCAAGAATGCTCTTCTTAAGTTCTTGAATATCAGGGACGCATACCCTATTACCAATTCTCATCACACCACTTTCGTCCACTTGGAATTCACCTCTGTTGCCTTGGTTAATCAACGTTAGTCGATCCACCAAACTCAAATCAGAATTCTGACCTTCTCAGACCTCTTCAAGAATCCCACTAGTCAGTCTTAACATTCGCATCTTTACACTGTTGGATGTCTCTTCACATACCAAGATCATATCTCTAAACTGATCGATCATCTCTAACTCTCTAACCATAAGCATTGACATATGCAAAGATTTCCTACTCAAAGCATCGGATACTACATTTGCTTTACCAAGATAGTAACTCAAATCAAAATCATAATCCTTTAGTAACTCGAGCCATCATCTCAGCCTCATGTTCAACCCCTTCTGATCAAACAAGTATTTTACACTCTTATGATCATTTAACACTTCAAATTTAGATCCAAAAAGATAATGTCTCCAAATTTTCAACACAAACACCATAGTCGCCAATTCTAAGTCGTGCATAGGAAAATTCCTCTCATGAACTTTTAATTGTCTAGAAGAATAAGCAATAACTTATCCATTTTTCATTAGCACACCACCAAGACTCATCTTAGAAGCATCACAATAAACTACAAAGGATTCATCCGAATTTGGAAAAATAAACACCAGAGCAGTCGTCAATCTCTTTTTCAGCTATACGAAACTTTCTTCTCATGCAACATCCCACACATAAGCTTGACCCTTTCGAGTCAACTGAGTAAATGCTAATGCCAACTTAAAATATCCCTCAATGAATTTTTGGGAGTAACCTGATAAACCAAGAAAAATTTGAATCTCAATTGCAAACTTCGGAGTCTCCCACTGTAACACTGCATCAACTTTAGAAGGATCTACCGCAATTCCACCACTAGAAATCACATGGCCAAGGAAACTCACTTCCTTCAACCATAATTCACACTTTGACAATTTCGCATATAATTCCTTCTCTTTAAATATTTACAACATAGTTTGCAAATGCTCAACATGTTCTTCTTTTGACTTTGAATAAATCAAAATGTTGTCGATGAAGACCACCACAAACTTGTCCTAGTACTTCTGAAAGATACGATTCATGTATTCCATGAAAACACCTTGTGTGTTGACACACTAAACGACATCAAAATATATTCATAGTGACCATACCCTATTCTGAAAGGTGTCTTCGAAATATCATCTGGGTTGAATCGAATATGGTAATAACCTGACCTCTAATCGATCTTGCTAAAGAAAACCGCACCCACCAACTGATCCATCAAATCATCGATCCTTAGAAGTGGATAATTATTCTTAATAGTTACTTTATTCAACTTTTTGTAGTCCATGTATAACCTCATACTACCGTCTTTCTTTTTAACCAACAACACTAGAGCACCCCACCGAGAGACGCTCTGTAACACCCCATTTTCCCATATGAATATTTATAATGAAATATACGACAAATGCATCAAAGTTCATAATTGGATGCCACATAAATCATAAAATCCACAAAGTTCTCAAAATACTTTATTAATTCGTGTATTCAAAAATGGTTATTCGGCAGCGGAAAATCAACATAAAAGTAGTTCATTGGCATTCTAGCCTTAACAAAAATTCAAATCCATAATACGTGGTCCATCATAAGAAAATGTGCAACATTTGAAATCATGCAAAACATAATGAAAATCCCAAATCCCGTGTTACATATCAGAGCGACTCCTAAGACTCGATCTGGTAACATCACTTCAAGCACTACTCAGGTACCTGGTTATCTATACACCCGAAGAGTACATACACAACAATATAAAAAAGGTGAGAATTTCATACAATGATTATACGGTGAAATAAAACATGCTAAGGAGTAGTAAATCACAACATATAGAAAATTCATCACAAACAACCATCATAACATCATACAACATCAATTCAGTGTTTATGCAATGCAATAGTCGTACCTCAACATGCATGTGGTACCATCAAGGAATAAACGTTCAACTCAATGCCAATTAGGCAATAACAGAGCATAAGCCCTCCACACAATGCCAATTCAGGCCAACATACGGAAATAAGCCCTCATCCATGAATGCATGTAATATGAACATGAAACAACGTGAAATAATACAACCACAAGGTATAGGCCTTCATCACCATGGAAATTTAAGCCATCCACATCATCCTCATCATAATCACCAACATTCCCTCATAACGACATAATCAGCTAAAGAACATCGCAAGAAAACAACCAATCGTTTCGGTGTAACAATGGGGAATAACTCCTATTTTAACTTAGTTACTATAATTATTCTTATAAATCTTCATTTTTCTCATATAAATATAGTTCATCGCGTTAGCTATCCAACGCTTTGAACGGCGCATCAAATAGAGTTATGATTTAAAAGTTATGGCCGTTACAAAAATCTGTCAAAAATTGGATTTCTTGAGTCGACGCATGACCCCTTTGAGTCTACGCATATGTATTCTGTCTACGCCAGATGTGCTCAGGTAGACCCAATGAGTCAAAGCATACTAAGTCTTGAACCTGCATGAGTCGATGCATGACCTCTTTGAGTCGACTCAACTTGTTTTGTGTTGAATATTTCTGCGATTTTTCTGCGATTTCACTACCTTTTGGGTCCTAAAATATCATCTAATCATAGGAATTCATCATCTGTTATTATCCTATGTTTCTATATCAATTATACATCATTTGGGCATTATTATTCATCTTATACTTCATCAAATTCTCATCCAAAATCCTCAAAATCCTAATTCTCATTACTTATAGGTTTTAGATTGGGGTTTTATGCAACAATCATCATATCAACGCAAATCACAACAGCAAACACAACATAGCATCACCGATCCATGTATAATCATATACAACACATCAATTCAATCAAACCAAACAAATTATGCATCAATCATATAAAACAACCTAAGAGGGAAAGGAACCCTCACTACCCTCTCATGTAAGATAACCAATTAGAGAATCCATTCACCCCCTTACCTTATGATTATTGTTAGCTTTCGATTCCTCTTATTGTTCTATAAATTCCTCTTTGCCTCCATGTCTCCTTATTCCCTAGCATCTCATTTTCTCTTCTCCCAATATCTCGATCGTACCAAATGATCGTACAATTCTCTTTCCCTTAGTTATCACAAGGACCCCTAATATTTTCCTCAATTGCCCTCACTTAGCATTATACCATTTACCATCATTCCCTCACTCTTTTTACTAATTACCATCTTGTCCTTATTTTCTCTACACTTCTATTATTCTATTATTCTAATTACTTAAATCCAAATAATTCCAATTAATCACTAATAAATATAAATAATTCTAAAAATAATTATTTACATTCCAAACCTTCTTACTAACTCGTCCTACACCACACAACTCATCATCTTAAACACCTTATTCATCAAATCATAACTATTTGCATTACAAATGCATCACAAATACATATCATATATCGTCACAACGACTCACACAAGGCACCAAAGTATCCTAAATAAGCATCAAAACATCAAAACACCATCTACTTCACATAGACTCATATAATCATACTAAATTAATTAATTAAATAATTAATCTAAAATTCGGGGTGTTACAACTCTCCCCCGCTTAAAAGAATTTCCGTCCTTAAAATTACCTGACAGAAACAGCATTGGATAAGACTATCTCATCTGATCCCCGTGTTCCCAAGTCCAACTCTCACCATCTGGTCTACCTCACAAAACCTTCACTAAGGAAATCTCTTTGCCTTGTAATTTCTTCACTTCTTGACCTTCTATTCGCATTGGCAACGTCTCAATAGTAAGGTTATCTCTCACATGTACATCATTCATCTGAATCACATGCGAAGAATCTGGCATATACTTAATTGAGACACATGAAACACATCATGCAAATTCGCAAGTGATGGTGGCTAAGTAACTCGGTAAGCCACCTCAGCTACCTTATCTGGTATCTGATATGGTCCAACAAATTTCAGCATAAGTTTCCTCGATTTCAATGCTCTACCGACACCGGTTACTGGAGTAACTCTCAAAAACACATGATCATCTTTCTTGAACTCAATGTCCTTTCTCCTCTTATCACGATAACTATTATGATGACTTGAAGAATCATTCATCTTCTCTTGGATCATATATATCTTCTTAGTTGTTTCTTGCACAACCTCAAGTCCGAGCACAACACTCTCGCCTGACTCATACCAACACAATGGAGTTCTACACCTCCTACCATACAAGGCTTCATACAGTGTCAGCCCAATAATAGAACATAAACTATTATTATAGGTAAACTCAATCAAAGGCAAATGGTTGTCCCAAACACCTCCTTGTTCCAACACACAAGCCCTCAATAAATCTTCCAAGGATTGGATAGTCTTCTTCGTCTGATTGTTCGTCTGCGGATGATATGCAGAACTCAATCTCAACTTAATACCAAAATCATTCTGCAACCCATCCAAAATTTCGAAGTAATCCTTGGATCTCTATCCGACATAATACTCGAAGGTGTTCCATGTAATCTCACAATTTCTTCAATATATATCTCAACTAGCTTCTCCACCAAGTGCTATATCTTCATCGGCATAAAATGAACTCACTTAGTCAACCTGTAAACTATTGCCCAAATCGAATCATTTCCATCATCAGTCTTTGGCAATCCTATCACAAAGTCCATGGAAAAAATATTCCATTTCCACTCAGGATTACTCAATGATTTCATAATACACATCGGCTTCTGATGCTCATATTTCGACTTCTGACAAGCCAAACAAGCATAAACAAAATTAACAATTTCCTTTTTCATTCTTGGCCACCAAAATAACTTCTTCAAGTCTTGATATATTTTAGTAGCACCTGGATGAATACTTAATCCACTTTTATGTACTTCCTCAAGAATACTCTTCTTAAGTTCGGGAACATCTGAAACATACACTATATAGCCAAACCTCATCTCACCTTTCAAATCAATTATGAACTTATCTCCTTTACCTTGGTTAATTAAATTCAACTGAACAACCAACTTCAAATCAAACTTTTGACCTTCTTAGATTTCTTCAAGAATTCCACTAGTCAGTTTCAACATCCCCATCTTCACACTATTGGATGTCTCTTCGCATACCAAGCTCATATCTCGGAATTGTTCGATCATCTCAAATTCTCGAACCATAAGCATCAACACATATAGCGACTTCCTACTCAACACATCGGAAACTACATTTTCTTTATCAGAATGGTAACTGTTGTACCCCAAAATTTCCCCTCCCATATTCTTCAAGATTTGCCAAGAGCATGCTTCAAAATCTCCCCAAGGGTTGCACAGTCCAATGGCCTCCTAACAGTCAAAGATAGGGTTTTGGTTCTGGCAAAGAAATTGAAGTTTCCAAGGGTCCAAACAAGTCCCACATGCCTATAAACATTGTCAAGCATCCTCATGCCAAGTTTCAAGACTTACAGCACAAGATTGCACAGTCAAAAAACCCTAATTGCTCAACAGTCAACTGTAGGGGCAAAATGATCATTTGACAGTCAAAAGTCAAAATTTTGGTCAACATCTTATTTTGAAGCCACAAACATCATTTGATCAATTCTTGATCATGATTCTCAAGGCATGGCTCAAAAAGTCTCAAGATGCAAAAGTTGCTATATTTGGACAGTTGAAAAAGTCAACTACAAATTGACCAGGGCATAACTTCCACATGGTTTATCAGAAAAATTCCATCCAAAGCTCATTTTGAAGAGAATGACATTTAATACAACTCCTCTTCACACTTCAAGTCCAAGAAATGCTCTCGCAAAAAGTTATCAATCTCAACATTATAGTTCATTTTCAAAAGTCAACAAAGAGGCACTTTAAGTCAAAGACCATAACTTGAGATTGGTAAATCAAAATGACATGGGACCAAAGGCATTGATTATAGGACTTCAAGACCTTTCCAAAATGTCCCAGAACATGATCAAAGCTTAAAAATTGAGCAAGATATGCCTTGTGGAAGTTGGGAAATTTTTGGGAATTTTGAAAAGTCAACTTTGCTTCAAATGCCTCAAAATTGCTAATGGGCCTCAATTTCTTCCAAGAATCGTCACCCAAAAGCTATGCACGACCCATTGACCCAAAGGGGAGTTATTTTCTTATTTTTAATTTATTAATTGAATTTTTAAATCCATTAATTCATTTAATTAAAATTAAATATGAGAAAAATACTAAACAAATGTTTTCAAATCTTTTTATGCAGCATTTCAACTCATCATTCACTCAAGATTTCGTGCATACTCAAAAAGGCAAGGATTGGCAATGATTGGTATCAAAAAGGTATGAAAAAGATTGAAAAAGATTATGCAAAATCAAGAATTCAAAATCATGAATGCAAAGGATTATGGACTTGGATTTCTACCCTAATTCATTCCATATACATACATAAACCTAAACCTAATCACAAGAACCAAGGAGCTGCGCCCAAGAACACAAAAACACTTTGCACTTTTCTCTCAAAAATTTTCAAAACTGAAATCACACATAGAGCACGTTCCAAGGCCTAAGAAGCATTCTAATAGCTTGCTTTCACATCCAGGAATCTTTCCCAATCAAAATCACATCCCCTAACCTCGAGAATTGGTATAACCGTGTTCCACTTTTCTTGAAAAATTTGACATTCGTATTTGATTTTTCATGCATAATTATTGAGTTTTAATGAGTGATTTATATTAATATGAGTATGCTGAAGCTATTGATATCTTCTAATTAAACTAACGTGCCCTGTATGAGAATCTGCCATGGAAATTTTCTAGGGTTGCAGAAGCTTTGATTTGGGGTTTCATACATAAGACAAAATTGGCCATCCTAACCTACACCATTGAAATCAGAAGCTCCTAACGATTCAAAACCACACCTCGCGCCTAATTTATCATTACTCAGTGCTTGATCGCTATTATTCACTGTACTATTTAGTGGGGGTTTAAAACCCCCGCTACTTGTTTGACATTTTTGCAGGAAGAAGAAGATGAAGCTTGCGTGGCGTAACATGATTGGGACGTTAAAATTTTCTGGCGCGTTTTTGTGTTAACATCACTAGCGTGGTTTATATTTTATAATATTTGTTTTCCATAATACATACAAACGCGTTGCTTGGTACAGGTGGTAGAGGACACGCTTGGTGAACATTGGGACCTGGGTTCGATTCCCAGGTCCCCCACTTATTTCATATATTTTGTTTTAACATGCTTCTGTGCACCGTACTCTCAAAGGTTCACCATATGCCTTCGCCAGCTTGCCTGCCACATGTCCCGCAACGCCAATCCAAGGGCCATAATGGGAGGACCACCATACGCATCAGTCAACACCTCCACACACAAGCCAGAAAAGTCAAAAAGGCCTCATCCAAATGGGCTTAATTGCTGCAAATTCACCTCCTCCATTGGGTCAACACCCCCATCTGTTTGCATTTTCTTTATCTCTTTTTATTCTTTTCTTTCATTTATTTTATTTATGATAATTGTTTTATTTAATTCATAAAAATTAATTTTATAAAATACAAAAAAATCAGAAAGTCAAAAAAATAAAATATGTTTATTATTTAATTCACTAATATTTATTTTGTAAATAGATTTAATAATCAATTTAGTTTTTTAGGTTTTTTAACTTTAATGCTTTTTCTTAGATAATTAAAAAAATATAAAAACAAGTCTTTTAGCATTTTTTAATAAATAATCTTTTTTCTTGTCACTATTAATTATTAATTATTTTTTGTAAATAACTTATAAGTAAATAATTAGTAAATTAGGTCAAACTTGAATTTATTTCTTTAATAATTAAAAATGCTTAGAATTAGGGTTTAAATTCCAATTAATTTTCTTCATTTCTATTAAATACAAAAATATCAAAAAATAAGTTCTTTTCTTTATTTAATTTAATTAAATTTAATAATTTCAATTTAATTTCTTTAAAGGGTCCAACGCCCTCGCATTCTCGATTTTTATTTCTTTTCCCACATTTACTTTTATTTCCTTTTTTAAATTTCATGTAATTGCCCCAAAGCTTTGTAATAGATAATTAGGATATTTACTTTCCGCATTTTATTTATTTCAAATCGGGTCTTGGTTTAATTTGGCGATGTAGACCCGCGCCTTTGTAATAGCGTAGGACTTTTATCTTCCCGCACCCTTTAACTGTTAATAAACACATGAAAGAATGTATGCCAAAAATAAAATCAAGCGTAGCTCATCCAATGCATGACAAGACAAATAATATCTGAAAACGACACACAATTCACACACCACTCTTAGGGTACGCCTCATTGTTGCCTTGCCCCTCGAAATGTGGTCGTCGAGTAGAGGACGCTTTAGTAAGTCCTCATGTCCATGAACATGGCATGGGGGTAGCTTTTAAGGTGTCTTCCTATTGCTCTGGTGACCACACTTTCCCTAAATTCGAATTGACCCGAACACCTCCAACGATGGTGCTGCCTACCTCTCAATGGTGGGATGGCACTATCTTAAGGACATTTACACAGACAAATTCCTTAGGGTAGGTAGATGACTCGTAGATACTTGCTCTAATTTAAAACAAAAATAAAAAACTTCTTTTCACACCGACACTTTGCAAAAAGCTTTCAAAAACAACTTTTCAAACACTCTTGAGAACTGATACAAGAGTCGAACTGAAATTTTAAACGAAACTTTTTTAAACCCACTCACCTTGAAAAACAAACAAACATTTTGAAAACACAAATGAGCAAGTATCTAAGAGCCCATGGATAACCATGGATAGAAAGGGTGCTAACACCTTCCCTTTCTATAAATCTACCTCCCGAACCGAGAACTAATCTCAATAAGGAATTTTTCTGTGCTTTTGTCCTTTCCATATTGGAGAAAATAAAAGACGGTGGCGACTCTTGCTTCCGCGACATTTCGCGAACCAGCGTTAAACAGTCAGTTCCAGATCCACCGATCACAGTAACTCAAATCAAAGTCATAATTCTTCAGTAATTCAAGCCACCTTCTCTGTCTCATGTTTAATTGCTTCTGGTAAAACAAATACTTCAAACTCTTATGATCACTAAACACCTCAAACTTAGAACCAAAAAGATAATGTCTCCAAATCTTTAACATAAACACCACTGCTTCTAAATCTAAGTCACAGGTAGGATAATTCCTCTCATGAACTATGAGTTGTCTAGAAGTACAAGCAACAACTTGTCCATTCAACATTAGCACACCACTAAGTCCCATCTTAGACGCATTCATAATACACTACAAGTGACTCACTCGGATTAGGAAAAACCAAAATCAGAGTAGTCGTCAATCTTTTCTTTAGTTCTACAAAACTTTCTTGACATGTAACATCCCATACTTGAAATTATGAACCACTATCCATTCGATAGAACATCAATCACTTTACTCACCATCAATCTAATAAGACAAGTATACCCCGTCCAACACGATCCCGTCTACTATCAACAAGAGATTAAGGGTGATCAGTTCCACAATTTGTCAATAGGTAGCTGACAATCATGATGGCGCATAAAACATCGTTACTAAACGAGAATAGTGTTTCTTTAGAACTTATGCTCAAAGTTACCTAAAGCACCAGGGTCCAATTAATCTTCCTCAAACCATGATCTACACCATGACAACTTAGCATAAATTCCCTTCCTTTTCAACATTATAATTCAAAATACAATGTTCGACATTCCCTTATTCTTACTTAGATTATCTCATAATGTCCTCAATAAACACCGCAACAAAATAACCAAAATATTTGTAATGCATAGACAAGTTCTAAAATTTTTCCTCTAACTACCTTCGCCCTTCATCCAAATATGAAGGTAACCCTCCTTAATTCGATTATACTGTAGACATACTCACCTAAAAGTTGCTCCATCAAATCGTCAATCCCTTGAAGTGGATAATTAATCTCACCCATTACCTTACTCAATTGTCGGTAATCCACACACGGCCTCATTCAGCTGTTGTCACAAACATGCAAACCTCTAAGCCGCATATCCTAAGGGTTATCCTAATTGCTTAGTTGATAGAAAAATTAATCCTCTATTGTCACTGAACTTAGATCCACACTCTGGAGGAAAGTCGCAAATATCTTTAGGAAAAAGATCAGGAATCACACAATATTAGCATATTACTAGCCATCACATTTATCTCTATTCTATGAGAAGCAAACATAAAAAATACCTGATCATTCTCTTTGAAGACATCCCAACTTAACCTCCAGACAAAATCACGAATTTGTATTCTCTTCAGTTTCCAGAAACAACATAGCTCCAACTATACTTGCGCTCTTTGTAACTCAACAGTGTATTGCACCAACTCCCATACTTGAAACATCTCAGAGAAGCAAAATCTTCTCCCCCAATTATTTCAAACCAACTCTTGCAGATAAATAGTTAGAAAAACAAGCAAGTACCGACAGTGTTTCACACACATGTCACACACTAAGGAACAAACAACATTAGACAACCTGGCCGGACGAACCGATCTTCTCTGATACCAATTGTAACACCCCACTCTCCCATATGAATATTTATAATTAAATATACGACAAATGCATTAGAGTTTATAATGGGATGCCACATAAATCATAAAATCCATAAAGTTCTAAAAATACTTTATTAATCCATGTATCCAAAAATGGTTATTCGGCAGCAGAAAATCAACATAAAAGTAAAATCCGCAATACGTGGTCCATCATAAAAAAATGTGCAACATTTGAAATCATGCAAAACATAATGAAAATCCCAAATCCCGTGTTACATATCAGAGCGACTCCTAAGACTCGATCTGGTAACATCACCTTAAGCACTACTCGGGTACCTGATTATCTATACTCCCTAAGAGTACAGACACAACAAAATAAAAGGGCTGATAATTTATTCAACATTTACACGGTGAAATAAAACATGCTAAGGAGTAGTAAATCACAACATACATAAAATTCATCACAAACAACCACCATCACATCATACAACATCAATTCAGTGTTTATGAAATGCAATAGTCCTAACTTAATATACATGTGATACCATCAAGGCGTAAGCCTTCAACTCAATGCCAATTGGGCAATGATAGAGCATACGGGCTTAACACAACGCCAATCCAGGCCAACATCAGGGCATAAGCCCTCATCCATGAATGCATGAAATATGAACATGCAACAATGTGAAATAATACAAGCACAAGGCATAATCCTTCATCACCATGGCAATTTAATATATCCACATCATCCTCGTCATAATCACCAACATTGCCTCATACCGGCATCATCAGTAAAAGAACATCTCAAGAAAACAACCCATTATTTCGGTGTAACAACGAGGAATAATTCCTATTTTAACTTAGTTACTAGAATTATCCTTCTAAATATTTATTTTTCTCCTTATAAATATATTTCATTGCGTTAGCTATCCAACGCTTCAAACGACGCATTTAACAGAGTTACGGTTCAAAAGTTATGGTCGTTACAAAAATCTGTCAAAAATTGGATTGCTTGTGTCAACCCATGACTTCTTTGAGTCGATGCATAGGTATTAGGTTGGTCCCGGGTGTGCTCAGGTCGACCCAACGAATCAACACATACTGAGTCTTAAACATGCATGAGTTGATGTATGACCTCTTTGTGTCAACGCATGCTATTTTGTGCTGAATGTTTCTGCAATTTCACTATCTTTTGGGTCCTAAAACATCATATAATCATATGAATTCATCATCATATCATCATATGTTTCTACATCAATTATACATCATTTGGGCATTATTATTCATCTTATATTTCATCAAATCCTCATCCAAAATCCTAATTCTCATTACTTATGGGTTCTAGATTGGGGTTTTATGCAACAATCATCATAACAAGGCAAATCACAACAACAATCACAACATAGCATCACAGATCCATGTATAATCATATACAACACATCAATTAAATCAAACTAAACAAATTATACATCAATCGTATAAAATAACCTAATAGGGAAAGGAACCCTCACTACCCTCTCATGTAAGATCACCAATTAGAGAATCCATTCACCCCCTTACCTTATGATTATTGTTAGCTTTCGATTCCTCTTCTCGTTCTACAAATTCCTCTTTGCCTCCATGTCTCCATGTGCCCTAGATTCTCATTTGCTCTTCTCCCAATATCTCGATCGTACCAAATGATCGTACAATTCTCTTTTCCCTTAGTTATCACAAGGACCCCTAATATATTCCTCAATTTCCCTCACTTAGTATTATACCATTTACCATCATGCCCTCACTCTTTCTACTAATTACCATCTCTTCCTTATTTTCTCCACACTTCTATTATTCTATTACTCTAATTACTTAAATCCAAATAATCCCAATTAATCACTATTAAATATAAATAATTCCAAAATAATTATTTAAATTCCAAACCTTCTTACTAACTCATCCTACACCACATAACTCATCATCTTAAACACCTTTTTCATCAAATCATCGCTATTTGCATCATAATTGCATCACGAATACACATCAAATAATGTCACAAGGACTCACACAAGGCACCAAAACATCATAAATAAGAATCAAAACATCAAAACACCATCTACTTCACATAGACTCATATAATCATACTAACTTAATTAATTAAATAATTAATCTAAAATTCAGGGTGTTACACGCTCGGACGAAAAAACTTCTTCTCTAACAATTCTTCTAATTGTTTCTTCAATTCATTCAACTCTGAAGCTGACATCCTATAAGGAGCCATCAATACTGGACTTGTACCTAGTATTAAGTCCACAACAAATTCAACTTCTCTCTCTAGAGGAAATTCATCAATGTTGTTCAAAAATACTTCTGGAAATTCACAAACAACCGGTCACTCCACACTTGCAGTTTCACAATCAACTTGTAACGATGCGGACATAACATTTAGCCAGAAGCTCCATACCATTCCCCTATTCATATCTGACAATTTTAATCCCAATATAGTAGCACAATCAAGAGAAATAAACGAATGAGTAGCACCAATATATATAATAGCAATTAACTCAATATTGTTAATAAAACAAGTACCTCTGATTAGATTGTCTTTCTTGTTAACCTTAACACCTTTAAAAGCTAACCCTCTGCTACTAGTCAGAGAAACTACATATTACTTGGGTTTCTGACACTGGGTACTAATGTGACCCAGTATTGTGATGACCAAGTCAGACCTTCATTCTTGCACTCAGTATTGTGATGATCAACCTTGCCACACTTGTAACATCTTAGAACTTTATTGGTACAAGCATTAGCATGGTGGCTTGCTTCACCACACCGGTAGCACTTCATAGGAACAAGAGATCTTCCCCCACTTGGCTTCTTCTCACATAAGCTCTCTACTTCCATTTATTAGCTGGAGCAGCATACGACTTACCACGATCTTGATTCTTCCCTTTCTTCTCATTATAATTCTTATAATAAGAAGCTTTGTCCCTATTGTCTTGATCAAAGATCCTACACTTATTCACCAGCTCAGGAAATTGACGAATATGCAGATACCCAATACCTCGTGATATCTCTGGATGCAGTCCATTCTCAAACTTAATTCACTTCAACACCTCAGATGTTGGAATGTTATAATGCAGACAAAATTTCACTAGCTCCTTTAATCTAGACACATACTCAGCAATCGTCGAATTTCTTTGCCTTAACTCAAGGGATTCGATTTCCTTCTTACCACACACATCTTTTGGAAAGTACTTATCTAGAAAAGCAACTCTGAATTCAGCCCAAGTAATCTTTGTCCCCAGAATCTCCATCCTATGGCGTGCATTATTCCACCAGTCTTCAGCTTCTTCCTCCAGCATGTGAGTACTGAACTGCACCTTCTGATCTTCCATACAAATAACCACTCGAAACATCTTTTCAATACCTTTCAGCCATGCCTGTGCACCATTAGCATTGTTCCTTCCCTTGTAGATAGGCGGATTTTTCTTCTAGAATCTTCCCTAAGCATGAGCCTCATCATTATTTCCTCCATTATGGTTCTACTGTCTATGCTAGTTCTTCATTGCCTAATCCATGGCTTCCAAATCATTAGCAATCACATCATCATTTCTTCCTCTAGCCATAACTCTGCGCATAGACAACCAACCTTAGAACCATTAACACATCGATAATATTTAGATACTAATCGATTAACAAGGAATATGAATCATATAAATCTTGGCCGGATGAACCGACCTGCTCTGATAACACTAATGTAACACCCTTCTTGACCCAAATAAATATTCATAATTATTTAAAATAATATCAGAGTAATACAACAAAAGGGCACCAAATTTTATTCGTGAAATAATCATATATGCTAGTCTTACTCCGTAACACGTGTTTTCAAAATTGTTGTGACATATGCAATTGTCAACACTTCACATAAATATAGTGGAATCATAGTTCAAAAGAAGTTTCATTAAAAAAACTTCATAGTTCCCCATGATTCATGCTTCACAATTCAATATAATTTAAACTCCACAAAAACAATTTAAATGTCATAACAAAACAAGAACAAAATAGTTTTCAAAACAAAGTGTTCCTATCCCCGATGTGACATATCAGAGCAAGACCTTATAGACTCAACAAAAATAAATCACACTCCAAAGCTATACTTCCAAGCCTTTAGGAACTACTACTGATTACCTGTATGTTACCCACGTAGAGGCAACATTAAAGCAGAAAAGGTGAGTTTATCACAATCATTATATAAGATATAAGTAATAGACATAGCAAAATAAACCAAAAGTATAACAACATAAACTCAGTGTTATTATATTCTAAGTACATCAACAATCATATAAATTCAACAACACAACACAACATCGTCAATTCAAGAACCATGAAATTCCACATAAGATGTAGTGCAAGGACAAAGACTCATGCATGTGGTACCAATTCATCTTGATGGGCACTGGGCCATCACCCTCCAAAGACCCCAATCATAGGATCTATTCCCACTTGGAACCGGAGCAAATCATAGACATATGAAATCCATACAATGGGATTGAGTCCAAATCACTGGACCATCTTCCTAATTCATCAAAAACAAATCAATGGACGAACGTCCTAAATCATCAAAACGGACCAAAGTTGTCCCATAAATGCATGATGCTCAACAACAAATATAAACGACCACAACTAGTCTTATGCATCATCATTCATGTATTAATCAACATCATACATTAAAAATCATCATGTATACTCATGTAATCATCTTATATACTCTTGTAATCAAAACATCATCGTAACGCCATCACATAATCATAATAGCAACATATAATCATAGTTAAACAAAACGTCATTGCAATTCAATATGGGGAACCTATTCTTAATCTAACTTAGGTATTATAAAAATACTTCTAATTCTTCATTTTATTTCATCTAATTATATTGTACTATTTTAGCTACACATAACTTCGAACGACACATCATTTTGAGCTATAGAACTAAAGTTATGCTCGTTCCAAGATTTCAATCCAAACATTCCAGCTCTGCCTCCTATAGCCCGGTGAAACCTCATCATCACCCAACGACCCTTACCCGAGACCAGAACTCCACTACTCTTCCTTGCTCGCCTCTTAATTCTCCCGGAGGAGCATCGTTGCCCGGTGACACAGGGACCGTCGCTCGACGATTCTATGCAAACAAGATATTCCTGTTTGCGTTTCTGCACTATTTCAGGCCTCTTTTTCCTGTGATTTCAGTATGTTATAGGCCCTAAAACAATATCTAATCATGGGGAATCATCACCTAACAACAATTTGATAAAATACCCCAATTATACACCAATTACGGGTCATCCATCATCACAATTCCATCAAATCTTAACCCAACAACATCAAATCACCATTAACAATATTAAGGGTGAATCCTACATCTATCTACAACTTAGATCAAACATAATAATCAAATAAAAACTCCTTAAATTATTGTTTTGAGTGATTGATTATGTTCTTCGTGCCTCTTACGGTGATTCTCCAACCCTTTGTACCCTAACTTCACTTTTCTCCATAATGTCAGTTCTCTTTCTCAACTTTTCATGATTGATCGTAAGAATATGATTACCTTTTCCTCTGTTATCACAAGGACCCCTAACTTCTTCTTCAATTTCCCTCACTTAGTCAACCTCTATTTACCATCACGTTATCACTCTTCCTACTAATTACCAACATACCACTCTAACTAAAATAATTATATTTAAATAATTATTCATATTATTCTGTTTTAAATAATAATCCAAAGGAAGAAAGAATGTAGACTCTGGGATTTCCTTAGAAACTTGTTCCAAAGGTGATAAACCATTAATCCTTACCTTATGGGTAGTACCTTTGACCTCATGCTCATGACGTTTAGCCTATGAACCTCCATGTTTGTGATCTTGTTTAGGATTGTTGCATCATCATGCATTCATGCACCCAAGAGCATTATTTAAATATTTATCAAGGAACTTAAGGTTGACTTTTTAAAATATCTCAAGTACTTTGTTGACCATGGATTTTAAAAGGAGAAAGACTCGGAAGTATAGTTTCAAGGATCTTAACATAGAGGAACTGATGATTTTTATTCCTGAGATTCAGAGTCCTACAGATTTCTGGAAGAAGTATGGAGCCATTGTACCTATTATGAAGCTCGAGATGAAGGAGGATATTCTTTCTACATTATTCTAGTTCTATGATCTATTATACCGGTGTTTTACTTTTCCTGATTATCAACTGATTCCCATATTGGAGGAGTATTCTTACTTACTTGGTTTAGCTATTACTGATTGTGTTCCTTTCACCGCCTTAGAAGAAGAGCCTAAGTCTCATGAGATTGCTGCCATGACTCATTTGAAGAAGTCTGAGATTGAGGCTACTATGACTACTAAAGGTGGAATCAGAGGTTTACCTACTCCGTTTCTATTGGAGAAAGCTCGCTACTTTGCCAAGATGAAGAGTACAACTGCTTTTGAGGCTATCTTTGCTTTGCTTGCCTATGGGTTGTTCTTGTTTCATAACATCAACAAATTTATGGATGTTAATGCCATTAGGATCTTCTGATTAGGAATCTAGTCCATACATTTCTAGGAGATACTTATTATTCCATCCATCTTCAAAAATTTTATCAGGGAGGGATGATCATTTGTTGCACACCATTGTTATATCAGTGGTTCATTTCACACTTACCTCGGACTGTTTCTTTTTGGGATATAAAGAAGGAACCTCGTTGGCCCCCAAAGATTATGGTTCTCACTCATTCTAACATTGATTCGTATCATTAAGCTTATTATGATGTGAATATTATTTATAGTTGTGGTAGTTTCCCCAATGTACCTCTTATTGGTACACATGGAGGAATTAACTACAATATGAAGAAGTGAAAAAAACAATAAAGGGGGAGTTGAATTCTAACTTTAAAAGTCAATGCAAATGACACACTGATTTTTATATTGGTTTGTTTGATCTCAAACTACTCCAGTCCACCCGCCAAGGTGATTTAGCCTCTCTCCAACGAGGTCTTAATTCACTACTGTTTATAAATCTACTTTGACAACTGCCAAAGTCTTCTTGAGTACAACAACAACCCGGTTTATCTCAAGGAAATTCACTAACAAAAGTAAGAATTAATGTGTACATGATGCTTTTCGTTACAAAAATAGTATCACAATCTTGTGATGTATTACACAATTTAGAGAATAATATGAATATTGAGTTGCAGCGTTGAGATATTGTAAATGGCAGTGATGTAAATCATGAACGATTTAGCCTTATTTCTTGTTTAAATAGGCGTAGAAATCTTGTGAAAAAGGAAACTTGATAATTGGCAGTTAATGCACTTTCCTTAATTTGAAGATCCTTGTATGTTTGAAGTCGTTGCAATTGATACAACTCTGATGAAATAGTAACGCTTCAGAACATAAGGAATTTGTTTGCTGCTCTGCTTCAGAACTTGGAAGGTCAGAATCATGAGGTCCTGTTTGAAGCGTTAGACTTCCATTCAGAGTTTAAATGTCTTTCACTTTAGTGCATATTCTAATCTTCATTCATCAGAACATTCTGATATCAGCCTACGTTCACAGCAGGAACAACCTTATAGCTTAACTTCTGATCCACTTCCGTCAGAACTTCTGTACAAAATAGAAAATAATTTTAGAGTGAATATTTGTTCTTTGTGTTTGTTATCATCAAAACTCTTACGAGGGTTGTAGAATCAAACTATGTTCTAACAATCTCCCCCTTTTTGATGATGACAAAAACTAGGATTTTTCAATAAAAATAGACAGAACATAAAGCTTTAGAGAGTCTCCCCCTGAGTTGAGTACTCAGATAGAGATGAATTACTTCCCTGAAATTAATTTTGATCAGAGCTTTTGTTGCATATCCTTCTGTATTTATCATAATTTTGTTCCTGTTATGCCTTCAGAAGAAAAAAAAATGAAAAGTTAAGATATTCAGAATGTTTGAGACCTTGTCCCGGTATACTGTTATTGAAAATATCTTACGTTCTCCCCCTTTTTATCAGGAATCAAAAAGCAATATAATCACTAATATTCAGAGTCAAAAAGATGATTTATATTAAAATAGATTCCAAAAACACTTTCAGATCCAGATAAGACAAGATAATGAATGAAGAAAACAAGTTATAAAAAAAATCTAAGATTGAGGAGGGGAAGTCGTGTGAACAACGCTTCCAGCAAGCTCTTAATCTGAGTGCTTGATTCCTCTTGCTTTTCCAGCATTTCCTTGATTTCTTTTCTTGTGTGTTCTTGCTTATCCAATCTTTCTTTGATTACAACATTCTCCTTCTTTAACTCTTCTAGAGTTTGCATGACCAAAGATGGAGCTGGTGTATCCTCAGAAGATGCAAGTCTTTCAGAACACTCTGCAGCATTTTCTGATTCAGTTGCTTCTTGAGTTTCTTTTTCCTTTCCTTGAATAATAGCCAGAGGAAGACTATCAGAGCATGGTTCAATAACTTCTGAAGGTTGGTGCTCCTTCCAGGAAGCATTGTCCAGTAGAAGAATCGATTTCTTTTCCCAGTGACTCATAACTTGATCTTTGAAAGCTTTCAGCTGATCAGTGAAGTTTTGTTAAGCCAGTTCATAACTTAATTCTTTGAGCTTCTGGTATTCTGAGTTGAACCATCTTCTGAACTGATTCCAATGAGAATCAGAAGCAACATGATTTGAATTTTCTAGACTTGCTTGCTTCAAGGAGTTAACCCATTCCATTTATTCTGTTTCAAAAATCAATAAGTTCTTACCAACATCTGTTTTGGTTATTGTTGGTTTAGGTTTGGGAATGGATATTTTGTGAGAGGTTGAATCTAGGTGGTCCAGCGCTTCTAAGTCAACGATTGTTCTGAGGTGATCATCTGGACGGTTAATAGGAGAGGGAGTAGGTGAATCAAAAATGATAATTGGTGAACAAGGTGTGTTTGATGGAGTGGAATGATAAGGTGATGGTATTTCTGGAATGTCTATAATGGAGAGATGTTGAATAACCATGAGATGTTTTGTTATTCCAGGAATAGGGGTGGTGGTATCAGAGTTTGTGAAAGAATCCTCTGGTTAGTTTGCGGTTTTTCTAGTTGAGGGGTTTCAAAGTTTGGATTTTCTGTTTGGGGAGTGTGAAGGTTTGGATTTTCTGTTTGGGGAGTTTGAAGGTTTGGATTTTCTGGGATAGGAGTTTGAAAATCTTGATCAAATAGATCAATATCAGAAAGAACTCTACCAAGTTCTGGCTGATTTTGTTCTAGATTTGGATTGGAAGAGTGAGGTTCGTTTAGGAAGTTTCCTAGAGTTACATAAGGATCAAACTCTATATCAAAATATTCAAAAGTTTGAGGTGAGGGATCTTCTATTGGTTTAGGAGAGGAGGGTATTTCAGATGTTGGAAAATCTATTGATTCTACAATAGAAATAAAGGAAGTGTTACCTTTCTTTTTACCAGCTTTTGGAGTCCTCTGAGAAGATCCTTCTCCAACAACTTTTCTCTTTCTGAACTTCTTTAAAACAACATCTGGAGCTTGTTGATGCAGATCACAAATATTAAGTTCCGGAGTAGTTCCATCCTTCTTGCATGCTTCTAAGTATCTGACCACTATTTCTGGTGAAGCATCAATCTCAGAAAATAAAGGAAAATCTTTCAGAGGGATTCTCCTTGACGTGATGACTTCATGAGTAGAAATTGTTGGCTCCTTCTTAATGCTGTCAATAATCTTCATCTTTTTCAGATTCTTGGCATTAAGGGGTTTTCCAGCACATGCCTCAAGTGTGCTAATATGCCGAGCTTCTATTAGATGCTCTATCAACCTATTCTCAGTCAGAATATCAGAAATTAACCTGCCCAGAGGTATCCAATCCCTGTTGGTCCTTTCCTCTTCTCTTGTTTCCTTCACGTTTGTTCTTAATTGATTGAAAGAAAGTCAGGAAGATTTATTCTTGTCTTCTTTGAAATGAAATAAAGCAGAAACTACTAATCAATATTGATGTAGTCAGGAGAGCTTGTTGGCTTCATGTGGTTTATACATCCCAGAATGATCTTAGCCCAGATTCTGTAGTAATCCTTCAAATCCCTAATCTTGTTGGATGGCTGTCCATAACTAAGGATAACTCTTGATATGGATTTTAGGTCAGGACATTTCTCAGCCATGCCGTTGTACCTAATTCCTCCGCCATTGTACCCAATCAGCTTTCCAATCAAATCTTCAGTAATTACAATTTTCTTCCCCATTACGTAAGACGTAACTTGATGATTAGAGGAAGTTGCATTAATCCATAATTCCTTTACCAGAATTGGGAAAATTGGACCTAGAAGACGATCGAAATACCTGTTCCAGCCTTGAGCAGTTACATCTTCAAAAATATCAATCCATTCTCCTTCAAGCTTTCAAAGTCGATGATAAGCTCACAGAGAACTTCAAGAGAATCAACTGGAGTGAGAAAGGTCTTATAGGTTCTTCGTACTGCTCTGTTGTTGATGATGAACCAGGAGCAATTTGAAGATTTTTAGCGCTTGAGGAAGATGCCATTGTTCACACTGTTTGTTTGAGATTTCTGAGAAAAAGGGTTTTTGCAACAAAAACTAGAGAGAAAAGTAGAAACGAGAAGAAGTGAATGCGATAGTGATTGTGTATTTAAAATCAATTTGAAAACATAATCAATAAGAAATAGAAAACAAATTAATGATTACACTGCAATTATAAAACCTGAAAATAGGGGTTTGCGTGGAGATAAGAAACAATTACCAATGACACGCATCTCAATTCACACAATTAAAGCCTTAGACCCTTCAACATTTGAACGCGTGTTCAGCCTTAGAAGGTAGCTTGTGAGAGCACGACAGATGTTTGATAATGTGAATTGCATGCCTCTATGCTTGAAATGAAAGGTTCAGATCTTCTTGGATAGATTCTGATGCAACTGTTCTTCTAACTTCTGAAAACTTGTTAATCAGATGTTCACAAAGAAAACATAAAGTTATGAGGGTTATAGAATATATAAATAAAACTCCTACTATGGACATAATTCCATGCTGAGATGTCTCAGAATGAAATTAAACCTATCGTCAGAAAGTGGTTTAGTAAAGACATCAGCCCATTGATGGTCTGTGTCAATAAATTTTAAAGTAAGGATTCCTTTCTGAATATAGTCCCTAATAAAATGATGTTTTATTTCTATATGCTTAGCCCTAGAATGAAAAATTGGATTTCTAGATAAACATATTGCAGAAGTATTATCACAGAATATAGGAATGTTACTCTCAAATATGTCGAAGTCTTCAAGCTGACTCTTCATCCAGAGCATCTGTGTGCTGCATCCAACAGCTGCTATGTATTCAGCTTCATCTGTTGACAAATCAATTTAGGGATTGCCTCTTTCTGGTCAATGAGATCAGATTAGTAGTACCTTTTAGATACTTATACTGACACGATTAAGTGCTTGAACTCAGAACCATGCACTCTGAAACCAATTGAAGAAGTGAAAAAAACACAACCAAGGGGATTTGAATTGTAACTTTAAAATTCAATGGAAATGACACGATGATTTTTATCTTGGTTCATTTGATCTCAAACTACTCCAGTCCACCCGCCAAGGTGATTTCGCCTCTCTCCAACGAGGTCTTAATTCACTACTTATTACAAATCTACTTTGACAACTGCCAAAGTCTTCTTGAGTAGAACCACAACCCGGTTTATCTCAAGGAAATTCACTAACAAAAGTAAGAATTAATATGTGTACAGGATGTTTTTCGTTACAAAAACAGTATCACAAACTTGTGATGTACTACACAATTTAGAGAATAATATGAATATTGAGTTGCAGCGTTGAGAGATTGTAAATAACAACAATGTAAATCGTGAACAATTTAGCCTTGTTGCTTGTTAAATAGGCACAACAATCTTCTGCAAAAGGAAACTTGATAATTGGTAGTTAATTCACTTTCCTTAATTTGAAGATCCATGTCTCTTTGTAGCCGTTGCAATTGATACAGCTTTGATGAAATAGTAACGCTTAAGAACATAAGGAATTTGTTTGCTGCTTTGCTTCAGAACTTGGAAGGTCAGAATCATGAGGTCCTGTTTGCAGCATTAGACTTCCGTTCAGAGTTAAAATTTCTTTCTCTTTAGCACAAATTCTGATCTTCATTTATCAGAACATTCTGATATCAGTCTACGTTCACAGCAGGAACAACCTTGTAGCTTAACTTCTGATCCACTTCCGTCAGAACTTCTCTACAAAATAGAACATAATTTTAGAGTGCATATTTGTTCTTTGTGTTTGTTATCATCAAAACTCTTACGAGGGTTGTAGAATCAAATTATGTTCTAACACAATCTTGTTCTTTCTCGTCGCCAACTTGGATATCCAAATAGAGACAAGCCAAACAACATTCATCTGAGTGGGTTCTTTCTCAAAGAAGGAGAAGATCATAAGGTAGCTAAGGAAGAGATTGAACAGGCATCGCTCCATATTCATAGGAAGGATAGAAAAGATTTGGGACCAAAAGGAGCTGTTTCTTTAGAGACTCATCTCCGTTGGGTACAAGCAAGGGAAATTCAGTTGAAGATACCTTATTCTCGTGAGGAACCTATATTTGATATATTTAAGGACTACTCCTCCTCTCTTAGATGATGTGGAATAAGTTCAGCTTGCCTTGGTTAGTATTTATCAAGAAAAGGAAGCATGGAAGAATAAGTACCAGTCTTTGGAGGCGTCCTGCTCAACAGAATTGAAAGAGAAGGATGACTTGATTGAGATTCTTGAGAGTCATGTTGTGAAGATGATGGAGAATAAAAAAGATTTATTTTCCTCTAGAGTTTAGCCAGTTCTCAGTCATCCATTTTCTGATTCTGATATATAGAAAGAAGTCATCAACATGTATGTAGAAGAGAACACGCAATTGAAAGCTCATATTGCAAGACTCATGGGGAAGCGTCAGTTAGCTCCTTAGGATTTTTAAATTCTATCTTTATTCTATTGTACTTAGGATTATTGAAACATGTACTAGAAGTTGTAATCCATTCCAAAGTTATTATTAAAATGATATTTTTCAGAATTTCCAAATATGTTAGTACTTCAATATTTGCAATTGTTTATGGTTCTTTGAGTTCCTTGAATAAACTCAATAAATCATATGCGTTTCATATCATGCATCATTTTGCACATATTTTTTGCATTCCTATATTTCACAGGTGTATTACTTTTTTCTCTACTTCATTTAGTCGGCTAGCTGTCTCATCACTACAATACTTGGGCTAATTCTAGAAAGAAGATGGAAAACCTTGAACAAGAGAATCGTGAGTTGCGCAAAGAAGTTACTTCTTTGAGAGCTGGTGTAGCCAACCTTACTGCTTTGGTAGAATCGTTGGTTGCTTCTTTGAATCAGCCACGACCTCCTCCTCCTCTGTCTCCTCATGCTACTCAACCACAATAGACGACCGTTACTTTATAGGTTCTGTCAGTTCCCATCTCTGTTACTCCAATTACTGCTCCTAAATAATGTATGCCTCACGGTTACCCATAAGAAATACATGAGAATTTCATGTTATAAGGTTACAACCTTGATGCTTCTGCGCCTCCTGTGGTGCATGATGTCCTTGTTGCTAATAATAAGATTCATCATGCTGCATCCTTTACAGTGAATGTTACGATTGAATGGATGACATTTAGGATCAATTCAATGAAATGCAGAAAGAAGTGAAGACTCTCTGAGGGAAATAGTTATTTGGACAGAATGTCAATGATCTCTTCTTAGTTCCTAATGTGAAAGTTCCAGTAAAGTTTAAAGAACCCGAATTTGAGAAGTACAAGGTCAACTCTTGTCCCCGTGACCACCTGGTAATGTATATCAGAAGGATGTCCACTCATACTAATGACCAACACTCGCTTATTCATTTCTTCCCAGATAATTTAACTTGTGTTTCCTTGAAATGGTTTATGGGATTGGACATTAGCAACATCCACACATTCAATGACTTAGGAGAAGCTTTCATGAAGCAGTATAAGTACAACATGTTTATGGCACCTGACCGTGACCAATTAAGAGTGATGGCTCTGAAAGATAAGGAGTCATTTAAAGAGTATGCATAACGTTGGTGTGAGCTTGCTTCCTAAGTGGTACCCCCAATGGGAGATCAAGAAATTACTAAAGTCTTCCTAAAAACCCTTGGTTTATTTTACTATGAAACAATGGTTGCAAGTGCACCAAGTGATTTCACTGAGATGGTAAGTATGAGTGTTCGTCTAGAGGAAGATGTTAGGGAGGGACGATTGTCAAAATATGAAGGTTATAGTGGAACAAAGAAATCATCATATGGGTTTTCTAAAAAGATATAAGGAGAAATGAATGTTGTTGCTGAAGAAAGAAGGGTTAGGCCTTTGAGAAGACGTCATCAACATCAATGACATGTTTCTTAAGTAACTCTAGTTATCAATATAACTTTGAATGATGTCGCCTATCAGAGAGAACCTCCTCAAAGTAATCAAGTGCAAGGTCAAAATAGGGAAGATTTTGATTCTATCTCAATGAGTTATGCATAATTGTTTCATACTTTGATTCAGAAGATCCTAGTGGAGATTAGGCCTCCCCCTGCTATACCTTCAACTTTGCCATGGTATTATAAAGCTGATCAGACTTGTGCTTTTCACCAAGGATCCCCTAGGAAAATCATTCGAAACTATTATTTGTTGAAGTATGAAGTGCAGAAGATGGTAAGATATAGTCTCTTATGTTTTAAAGACATTGGTTCCAATGTGAAGGATAATCCACTACCCAAACATGGAGGGGGAGGTGTTGTGAATATGGTTGCTGGTTGTCCTGGGGACTTTAGGATTTTTTATATCAACCTGGTTAGAGGTGATTTAGTGAATATGCGTGTTAATCTCTATGATTTTGGCTATTATGCACATGACCATGCCACTTGAGTGTTTGTAGTACGGACGTTCATGGATGTGATAAGGTGATAAGTGACCTCCAAAAGATGATGGATGAAGATCTTATCAATATAATTAGACCAATGGCTGACTATTAAGATTTTAATGTGATTAAAGACTATGATGATGAGTACGTTTCTGTTGATGAGTTCTTATCTTCTAATGAAGGTATGTTTTATGATGATGAGTCTATGATTACTGAGTATTCTGAAGAAGCAGGAGTGAATGTCGTTGTGTCACATTTTTGTATTCCCTCTCCTATATAGATTGTGTATCGCAGCAAATCTGATGTTGCTTGCATAGTTATTTGTATGCCTAGTCCTATCCCATAAGAATCATATAAAGTTGTGCCTTATAGTTACAACGAAAATATCCTGGAAGATGGTGTGGAAATTCCTATCCAACCTTTGTCCCATGTTGAGAATATTGTTGAAGCTAGTCAGGTAACTCGTAGTGGTCGTGTCTTCACCCTTACCTTTCGAGGAGATGTTAATTCTGGTAAGAAGGTTGTTTAGAATGCTGAACCTAAGAAAGTAGTAGGAGAATCTACTAGCTCCTCCTTGGAAAAGGATGTTGATGATCTGTTGAAAATCATCAAGATGAGTGATTACAAGATTGTGGATTAGTTGTTACAAAATCCATCTAATATTTTCATTTTAGCCTTATTAATGAGCTCTTCTGCTCATCAGGAATCTCTGATGAGGGAGTTAGATCAGGCTTTTGTTGAAAGGGATGTGTCTCTAGATCAGTTCAACGGTGTTGTGGGGAATATTATATCTTGTAACAATATGAGTTTTTGTAATGGGTAATTGCATGATGAAGGGAGAAACCATAACCTGGCTCTACATATATCTATAAATTGTAAGAATGACCCTTTGTCCAATGTGCTGATAGATAATGGATCTTCTTTAAATGTCATACCAAGAAGCACTCTCATGGATCAAAAATATGCGCCCCAATAGCATTATAGTAAAACCTTTTGATGTTGTCAATGGATCTTCTATTTTTTCTTGGAAAATGGTAATCGGAAAAAAAATTTTTGAGATAAATAATAATTGTAACTAAATCGGCATAATCACTTGTTACATGTGTCCGTTTCTAAAATCAATCATAAATCATATGTGCAGATTAATTAAAAAACCTATTGAATCCAACAATCCTACGCCCTCTCATAAATTTGAATATCCTTGTATGTGGATGAAGAAGAAGAATATGATGAAACCCCAAAAGAGGTTTTGCGGGTGCTTGAGCATGAGGAAAATACCATTCAACCGTATAAAGAGTCGTTGGAGACGATCAACTTGGGTTCAGAGGAAGATCCAAAAGAAGTCAAGATTGGGGCACTACTTCAACCTGATGTGAAGAACAGGTTGATTGAGTTGCTAAAAAAGTATGTGGATATCTTTTCTTGGTCTTACCAAGACATGCTTGGTTTGGACACCAATATTGTGGAACATTATTTTCCAGTAAAGCTATAATGTTTACCAACCAAGCATAAGTTGCGAAGAACTCATCCTGAGATGGCAGTGAAGATCAAAGAAGAGGCTTTAAAGAAGATCAGTGATGGTTTTCTTGTGACATCAGTGTTCCCTCAGTGGATTTCCAATATTGTTCCAGTACCAAAGAAAGACAAAAAAGTCCGCATGTGTGTTAATTATAGAGATTTAAATAAAGCAAGTCCAACAGATGATTTTCCATTGCCACATATTGATATGTTGGTTGATAGCATGGACAAATTCAAAGTGTTCTCATTCATGGACGGATTTTCCGGGTATAATCAAATTAAGATGGCTCCTGAGAACATGAAAAAAATGTTTATCACACCCTGGGGAACATTCTGTTTCAGAGTGATACCTTTTGGGTTGAAGAACGCTGATGTAACATACCCTAGGGCTATGGCAATCCTATTCCATGATCTCATGTATAAGGAAATTGAAGTATATGTTGATGATATGATCGCTAAATCTTAGACTGAGGAAGGGCATATGGAAGACTTGTTGAAATTGTTTCAGCGTTTGAAGAAGTATAGTCTTTGCTTAAATCCAAATAAGTGTACTTTTTCGTGTTCGCTCAGGAAAGTTGCTAGGTTTCATTGTCATCCAAAACAGAAATGAAGTTGATCCTAATAAAGTTAAGGAAATTCAAGAAATGGCTGCCCCAAGAACTGAAAAGCAAGTTAGAGGCTTCCTTGGATGTTTAAATTACATTTCTAGATTTATTTCCCATATGATTACAACATGTGAATCAATCTTTAAGTTGTTAAAGAAAGATCAAGGTTTTGTTGTGACAGATGATTTCCAAAGGGAATTTGAAAGAATTAAAGAGTATCTTCTTAAGCCTCCTATCTTGCTCCCTCATGTTGAAGGAAGACCATTGATTATGTATCTGACTGTGTTGGATAACTCCATGGGCTGTATTTTGGGACAACAAGATGAAACATGAAGAAAAGAACATGCCATTTATTATTTGAGCAAGAAGTTTACTGACTGTGAGTCACCGTATTCTATACTAGAAAAACATGTTATGCTTTAGCCTGGGCAGCAAAGCAATTATGGAAATATATGTTGAATCACACTACTTGGTTGATTTTCAAAATGGATCCAGTTAAGTATGTTTTTGAAAAGCCTGCTCTTACTGGGAGAATTGACCATTGGAAGATGTTGTAGTCTGAATATGATATTGAGTACTTACTCAAAAGGCTATTAAATGTAATGTGTTGGTAGAGTACCTTACTCACCAACCGTTTGATGATTATCAGTTTGTTAAGTTTGATTTCCCTGATGAGTATCTGATATTTTTGAAAGTAAAAGATTGTGATAAGCCTTTTCCTGAAGAAGATACTGATCCCGAATCCCGATGAAGTATGGTGTTTGATGGATAGGTAAATGCTTATGGAAAAGGAATTAGTGTTGTGGTTATCACTCCCCATGTTCACATATCCCTTTTATTGCAAGGTTGACATTTGATTGTACCAACAACATGGAAGAGTATGAAGCTTGTATCATAGGTCTTGAAGATGCTATAGATCTCAAAATCAAAATTCTTGATGTATATGGTAATTCAGCTTTGGTAATAAATTAGATCAAAGGAGAATTGGAGAGTCATCACATTGGCTTGATTACCTATAAAGATTATGCAAGAATATTATTACCTTTCTTCAATAAAGTTAAATTCCATCATATTCCCAGAGATGAGAATCAGATGGCAGATGTTTTAGAAACTTTGGCTTCCATTTACCAAGTGAATGCTTGAAATGATGTACCTCATATTATAGTTTGACGTCTTGATAGACCAACTCATGTGTTTGCTACAGAGGTGACGTTAGATGAAAAACCTTGGTATTATGAAATCAAACGGTTCCTCCAGACTCAATAATACCTGCTTGGTGCATTAAATAAAGATAGAAAGACATTGAGAAGGTTGGCAGGTAGCTTTTTCCTCAATGAAGATGTGTTATACAAGAGAAATTATGACATGGTCTTGCTGAGATGCATGGATATACACAAATCATACATGTTAATGCATGAGATCTATGAAAGTTCATCTGGTACCTATGCCAATGCATATTTGATGGTAATGAAGATGCTTAGGACATGTTACTATTGGCAGACAATGGAATCTGACTGTTATAAATCTGCAAAGAAGTGCCATAAATGTTATATTTATGCTGACAAGATTCATGTGCCTCCAACGCTTCTCAATGTTATTTCTTTTCCATGGCCTTTTTCTATGTTGGGTATTTATATGATTGGAAAGATTGAACCCAAGGCGTCGAATGGATATTGTTTCATCTTAAATGCAATTGACTACTTCACCATGTAGGTGGAAGCAACTTCCTATGCTAATGTCACCAAGAAGGTGGTAGTAATCTTTATCAAGAACAATATTATATGTCGATATGGTGTACCAAGCAAGACTATCATTGATAACATCTTAAATTTGAATAATAAGATGATGATAAATCTTTGTGAAAAATTCAATATTGTCCATCACAATTTGTCTCCTTACATGCCTAAGATGAATGGAGATGTTGAAGGTGATAATAAAAACATTAAGAAGATCATCCAAAAGATGATTGTTACCTATAAGGATTGGCCTGAGATGCTCCCTTTTTCTTTGCTTGGGTATCGTACATCTGTCTGCACCTCAACATGGGAAACCGCATTCTCTCTTGTGTATGGTATGGAAGCAGTGCACCCCGTTGAGGTTGAGATTCCCGCTTTGCGTGTAATAATGGAAACCAAGTTGTCAGAGGCTGAATGGGTCTAGAACAAGTTTGACCAGTTGAATTTAATTGAAGAAAAGAGAATGACTTCCTTGTGTCATGGTCAGTTATATCAGAAAAGAAGGAAGAAAGCTTTTGATAATAAGGTCAAGCCTCATGAATTCATAGGAGGCGACCTCATGCTTAGAAAGATCATGTCTTTTAATGCTGATTCTAGGCACAAGTGGACTCCTAATTATAAGGGCCCATATGTTGTCAAGAAAGCCTTCTTTGGAGGTGAATTGATTCTTGAAACTATGTGTAGAGGTAGAAATATTGAGACTAAGCCATCAGATTGACTTGACTCGCACAGATCAAATAAAAATCGCCACTATGCTTTATTGTTTCTAGAGGAATGGGAAAAGAGTGAATAACCCAAAAAGAGGGGGAGAGAATCTAAGTTCAGCGTTTGGTTATGCAAAGAGAAGGTATTAGCACCCTAAACATCTATGCTACTCCGCATGAACCTCTTTGAAAATTTGTGTATTTTGGTTTTAAATGTTGTATACAAAAATAGATGGTGGAGATGAGAAAAGAAGTATTTTTTACAATTTTTGCACCCGCCGCGGTTGCGAACCTTTAGTGCCTACGTACCACCTTCGTGTAATAGGGGATCAGGGTACTCGTAGTTCACCTTTATAAATTTTAAAACACAAATGTGTTGATTAATTTTACGAGACGAGACATCATTGTCTTATCCGAGTGGAAGAACATACTTACTACCACCGATTATGAGAAAGGAGAATTTGTATCATCTCAAAGTGGAGGATATGGTTATTTTAGAATCAACAAAGCCTCACTCAACACCTAAGTGGAAAGTGTCTCACTTCACTATATATCGTAGATGTATAGCAGTTCGCATCATAACAAAGTTTGAGAAGAGTCTAATCTTTTAGAGAAAATTTTAAGGTAAAAAGCCAAAATGGAAAAAATGGTTTGAATAAGATTGGTTGATTTTTAGTCTTCTCACAAAAAATGTCAAAGTATTATTAAATTGATTAAAATTTGATAAGAAAATGTTTTGAAAATGCATGGACCTAAGTCCAACTTTATTGAGAAAGAGGTTCAAGTTTTAAAACAAGAGGAGTTTTGAAAAAGGAGGAAGAAGATTTTGAAATTAAATAAGATTGGAGGAGATGGAGGGACTATCCTAAAGCATAAGGTAAAAGTTAGGGAAAAGAATTGTCTAACCGACAAAAAGCCAACACTTGACACAATTAGTCAATGTAGAATTCCTATCCTTTGGATTTGAAACCAAACAAGTAAAGATAATTAAACTCTTAAGAATACCAAACTTCAAATATATTAAGTCTTCACAAAAATTGGACAGAGTAACGATTGTATACAAATGAACTCCCAATCATAGAAAAAGCATATAATGAGAATAACATGCATACAAAAAAAACAAACAACCAAATATCTTGGGGTAAACCCCAAGAACTCCAAACAAAATTACAATAGAAATCACAAGATATCAATGGTGGTCAAGGTCTCTAAGTCCAAGAAGTCCACAACTCCAAAATGCCAAGAATAGTAACCAAATAGTCCAAGTAACATTAAAGTTTTTTATTGTTCAAGTTGATTATTAGGTATCTTCAAAAAAATAAAATGAAAGCTCAAGTGAACAAAATAAAAATTACATAAAAATAAATGCTCAAGTGAGCAAAGATGAAAATAGCATGAAATGTAAATGCTAAAATAAATGGTGCATAAAAGTAAAAGCGTAAAGTAAAAGCATGAAAATAAAAGTCAATTTTTAATGAGTTAGAAATTAGAGGTTAGTTGAAAAACCATCATAAATCTTGCATTTCAAAACTCATTAGAAGATTTATAAAATCAAAGCCTCTCAACAACATCAGTAAACAGGATTCTTATTGTCATAACCAATGTTAAGACATCCTGTACTGATCTAACAGTTATGCAGTTTTGTTAATTCTGAGATTTTTCAGGAATATGGTTCATACATTCCAGAACACAATCTCACGTGGACTTTAGGTTAACTTGGCTTAACCCTAATCTGGTTGATAAAGTCTTGTGACCAAGTCTTGAGGTTAACCCTAATTAACCCTAGCTATTTTCGTGGAAGCCCTAACTGAAGAACAGCTGCCTATATATTCAACAGGAAGGCTGTTGGTGAACTCAACTTTTTGACAGAAGATCAACAAGGGGATGTATAGTTTTAACTACTGTAATCCAAGCAAGTATCATTGTGATAAGTGACTTGGAGTAGGTTTTGATTGTAAGGGTTGTGTATCACTCAAAGCTTTGAAGCACGAGTGGTTGTGTCACTTGATTAAAGCTTTGAAGCAAGGTCAAGTTAGGTTTATGTATCACTCAAAGCTTTGAAGCACGAGTGTTTGTGTTACTTGATTAAAAGCTGTGAAGCATAATCAAGTGTATATTCTGAAGAGTGTCTTCATAATTTCATTAGTCAATTGTTTAGTATCACTGCTGTGATTGAGGGGGAGTGAGTAGGAACTCAGGTTTAAGTTGAACTTAGATTGAAGTTGCATTGGGTAGGTCTTAAGTGAAGGAGATAAACTGGTTGGTTTATTCCTGAATTAATATCTCTTATAGTGAATTTCCTCCCTGGCTTGGTAGCCCCCAGAGTAGGTGTTGTTTCACACTGAACTGGGTAAACAATTGACTATGTTCTTTACTTCTTTTTGATTTACTGTCTTATAGAAAGTCAGATACGGTGTCATAACATTCACTGTGACATTGAGTATCTGCTGCCAGAATTTCAATTGGTATCAGAGCAGGCACCCTGCCTGTCTTACTGGGTGAGATCTAGGGATATCACTTTCTGGCGCTATGGACAAAGAAGGAGTTTTTGGAAACAGACCACCCATTCTGGATGGATCAAATTATGACTACTGGAAACCTCGTATGATTGCCTTCTTAAAATCACTGAACAAAAAGGCTTGGAGAGCTGCTGACAAAGGATGGAACCATCCCACCATAACTGAGAAAGATGGGACAATCAGTCTGAAACCTGAGGAAGAATGGAGCAAAGAAGAAGATGAGTTAGCCATGGGTAATTCCAAAGCATTAAATGCCTTGTTCAATGGAATTGATAGAAACATATTCAGACTAGTACATCAATGTGAACTGGCCAAGGAAGTTTGGGACACTCTCAAAACTACCCATGAGGGCACATCCAAAGTAAAAATGTCAAGGCTTCAGATGCTGACTACCAAATTTGAGAACCTAAGGATGATGGAAGATGAAACCATTCATGAGTTTCACATGAACATCTTGGAGATTGCCAAAACCTCAGGAGCATTGGGAGAAAAGATGTCAGAAGAAAAACTGGTGAGAAAGATTCTCAGATCCTTGCCTAAAAGATTTGCAATAAAGGTAACTGCTATAGAGAAAGCCCAGGATATCAGCAATTTGAAGGTGGATGAACTCATTGGGTCCCTTCAGACCTTTGAGATGGGGATCAGTGACAATGTCGACAAGAAAAACAAGAGCATAGCACGTGTATCTAATACTGAAGATGAAAACAAGGAGGATGAAGAAGAAAATATTTCAGAAGCTATAGCCATGCTTGGAAGACAATTCAACAAACTCATCAAGAGAATGGATCCAAATTCAAGGTCAAATGTTAAGAACATTCCTTCTGACATTAACAGGTCTTATGACTCCAGCAGAAGACCAAAGTCTGAAGAGAGGGGAAATCAAAGCAGAGGAATTTAATGCCATGGATGTGAAGGATATGGGCACATTCGAGCTGAATGTCCTACCTTTCTTAAGAAACAAAAGAAAGGAATGTCTGTTACTTGGTCTGACTGTGATTCATAAAGTAATTCGGAAGAAGAATCTGCCAAACTAGTTACTGCACTAACTGGTATTTGTAACTCTGATAGTGACTCTAGTGATGAGGAAGTGACATTTGAAGAACTGGCTGATTCCTACAAGAAATTATGTATCAGAAGTGCTGAAGTCTGTCAGCAAAATGAGAGACAAACAAAACTCATAATAAAGTTGGAGGCTGAGAAAAAGGCAGACATTGATACTATAAGTCATCTAGAAGGGGAAGTTCAAATGCTAAACTCAAAACTGGACCAGATGATCAAATCTGTCAAGATGCTGACAAGTGGAACTGACAAATTGGAAGAAATCCTTCAGGTTGGACAAAATGTGGGAAATAAGTCTGGTCTAGGATTTGTGGCAGCAAAGAAATCTGGTATAGACAAGAAGATCAGGCCTGATAAACAAATGTCAAAGCAGATGTCACAACATAGCACTCAACATCGAGAACAGAGAAATATGAAGAAAAAGTATCAAAGATGGAGATGTCATCATTGTGGGAGGTTTAGTCACATAAATCCATTCTGCTTCAGATTATATGGATATCCTAATCAGAACCCAAGTGTCAAACCTAAGTCTAACAAGGTACCATATACTCCACAGTGGAAGAAAAAGGCTACTGCCCTGATAGCTCACACTTCCCTTAGAGTCTCTGCAAAGGAAGACTGGTACTTTGACAGTGGATGTTCTAAGCACATGACTGGAATCAAGAATCTTCTCAATAATGTTAAACCTCACACCACTAGTTATGTGACCTTTGGAGATGGTGCTAGAGGAGAAATCAAAGGAGTTGGAAACTTGGACTGCCCTGGAGTTCCAAATCTAAATGAAGTATTGTTGGTAAAAGGCTTGACTGCTAATCTCATAAGTATCAACCAATTATGCGACCTAGGATTCAAGGTCAACTTCTCCAAATCTGAATGTCTTGTAACTAATAAGAAACAAGAAGTTGTAATGAAAGGAGTCAGATCTAAAGACAATTGCTACTTGTGGGAGCCTGAGAACACTAATTACTCTACTGTGTGTTTTATTGCCAAAGAAGAAAAATAAGTGAAACTGTGGCATCAAAAACTTGGTCATCTACATCTAAGAGGAATGAAAAGGATTATATCCATGGAGTCAGTCAGAGGGATTCCAAGACTGCAAATTGATGAAGGGAGAGTATGTGGTGAATGTCAGGTTGGTAAGAAGACTAGGATGTCACATCCAAAGTCAAGACATCTGACCACCTCTAAGGTTCTAGAACTTCTACATATGGATCTGATGGGACCAATGCAGGTGGAAAGTCTTGGTGGAAAAAGATATGCCTATGTTGTTGTGGATGATTTTTCCAGATTCACCTGGATTAACTTCATTAGGGAAAAATCTGATGTATTTGAAGTTTTTAAAGAACTGTGCAAAAGAATTCAAAGAGAAAAAGAAGGGTGCATTGTCAGAATCAAAAGTGATCATGGCAAGGAATTTGAAAACAGTAAGTTTAATGAGTTATGTTCCTCAGAAGGAATTAATCATGAATTCTCTTCACCTATAACTCCTCAACAAAATGGAGTTGTAGAAAGGAAAAACAGGACCATACAGGAATCTGCCAGAGCAATGATACATGCCAAAAGACTTCCTATTCATTTTTGGGCTGAAGCTATGAATACAGCCTGTTATGTCCATAACAGGGTCACCTTGAGAAAGGGAACCTCATCCACCATTTATGAAATCTGGAAAGGAAGAAAGCCAACAGTGAAGTACTTCCATGTATTTGGTAGCAAATGCTATATTCTGGCAGATCGTGAACAAAGGAGAAAGCTGGACCCTAAAAGTGATGAAGGAATATTTCTAGGATACTCCTCCAACAGCAGAGCTTATAAGGTATTCAATTCCAGGACCAAAGTCATGATGGAATCAATAAATGTCATAGTTAATGATTATCATGAGGAAACAGATGTCCCTTGTAATGTTGAGACATTCTTTGAGACTTCAACTCAACAGAATGATCTACCTAACACTACTGCATCAGACTCTGAATCAAAGGAAGCTAACAAAAACCCTTCCATCAGAATTCAGAAAGATCATCCTAAAGAACTCATCATAGGAGATCCTAACAGTGGAGTCATTACAAGATCTAGAGAAATCATCTCAAACTCTTGCTTTGTGTCTAAAATTGAACCAAGAAATGTTAAGGAGGCTTTAACTGATGAATACTGGATTGGAGCAATGCAAGATGAATTGAACCAATTCAAGCAACATGAAGTATGGGAGTTAGTTCCTAGACCAGAAGGAACAAACATCATTGGCACAAAATGGATCTACAAGAACAAATCAGATGCTGAAGGAGTTGTCACCAGGAATAAGTCAAGACTTGTTGCTCAAGGATACACTCAAGTTGAAGGGGTTGATTTTGATGAGACCTTTTCCCCTGTATCCAGACTGGAATCAATCAGACTCCTATTGGGAATTGCTTGTCTCCTGAAGTTCAAGTTATTTCAGATGGATGTAAAAAGTGCCTTCCTAAATGGGTACTTAAATGAGGAAGTTTATGTGGAACAGCCTAAAGGATTTGTGGATCCAAACTACCCTGATCATGTCTACAAATTGAGGAAAGCTTTATATGGCCTGAAACAAGCTCCTAGAGCATGGTATGACAGGTTGACAAAATTTCTCTCTGACAAAGGATACAGAAAAGGAGGCTTGGATAAAACCCTTTTTGTCAAAAATGAAGGATGAAAGATAAAGGTAGCTCAAATCTATGTTGATGACATAGTGTTTGAAGGAATGTCAGATAAAATGGTTAAACATTTTGCTGACCAGATGCAGGCTGAATTCGAAATGAGCCTCATGGGAGAATTGACCTACTTTCTTGGACTGCAAGTCACACAGATGGAAGACTCAATTTTTGTCTCAAAGCAAGTATGCAAAGAACATTGTCAAGAAGTTTGGAATGGAGAATGCCAGTCACAAAAGGACTCCTGCACCTACTCATTTAAAGCTATCCAAAGATTCAAGTGGGGTTAAGGTGGACCAAAGCCTGTACAGAAGCATGATAGGAAGTCTGCTATACTTAACATCCAGCAGACCTGACATTTCTTTTGCAGTTGGAGTATGTGCAAGATACCAAGCTGATCCCAAAGTCAGTCATATCAACCAAGTGAAGAGAATTTTGAAGTATGTAAGTGGAACTTACAACTATGGCTTGATGTACTCTCATGGTTGTGAACCAACTCTGACTGGTTACTGTGATGCTGATTGGGCTGGAAGTGCTAATGATAGAAAGAGCACCTCTGGAGGATGTTTCTTCTTAGGAAATAATCTGGTCTCCTGGTTCAGCAAGAAACAGAACTGTGTGTCTCTCTCTACTGTTGAAGCTGAATACATAGCAGCTGGTAGTAGCTGTTCTCAAATGATCTGGATGAAACAAATGCTTACTGAGTATAATGTCACACAAGATGTTATGACATTGTACTGTGACAATCTGAGTACAATCAACATTTCCAAGAACCCTATTCAGCATAGCAGGACCAAGATTATTGACATTAGACATCACTTTATTAGAGATCTTGTAGAGGAGAAGACAATTAAACTGGAACATGTTGCCACTGAACTACAGCTGGCTGACATTTTTACCAAGGCACTTGATGCAAATCAATTTGAAAAATTGAGGGGCAAGTTGGGTATTTGCCAACATGAGGAAATGTAGCAATTAATTTTGCTTAAAACAAGGGATGAAGGAGATTTTTGTGTTAAGTCTATTTTGATTGGGTTAATCATATGTTTCCCTATTTCTTTCAAAATTATTAAGAAGTTGAATAGACACTCATTTACCTCCTTCCTCTCTCGGCTCTGCAACAATCTTCATTCTCTCAGTCAAAGATTTCACTCTCGTTGTTACTGGTTTTCTAAGACTCTCAAAATGTCTCAACTATCCATGACATCATCCTCTTCAAAGACGACTGGTTCTTCCGCATCCTCTGATCGAGAACCTAGGGCAATCACAACCTGCATGGATTCTGATGTTCTGGAGATTACTCCTCTTAGAGAACTGGTAGCTAACCCCTCTAAGGTTAAAAAGCTAAGAACAAGGCATGCAGGAAGGTCTCAAGCTTCTTCATCTAGTAATCCCTCTCAACCATCTCTTCTGTTCCCTCAGAAATAGCAAATAGGGAAGATTCATTTATGTTGTTGGAACCAGGACAGAATTTGACTATGGCAGGTATATCTTTGATCAAACTTTAAAACATGCTGGAAGCTATGCTGTTAAAGGCCCTATTGCCTTTCCCTCCCTCCTATGTGGTATTGTCCTTGCTCAGTATCCTGACATTCTAGTTGAAAAAGATACTGTATGCAAAAGAGCCCCTGCTCTTGGGTTGCACTATAAGCTATTTCAGGGAACTCATGTTCCTGACATTGTCATGACATCAGCTGAGACATCAACTGTCAAAACTCAGTCCAAGAAATCTGATGTTATAGCTGTGCTGAAGGAAACCTGCAAAGAGCTGGAGACAAGGAAAAGGACTCTTGAGAACCTAATTGCTAGACTAGAACAGGAGGAGACTGAAGGACAAAGAAGGGAAGAAGATGCTGATGAGGATCAGCTTAATGCTGAAGATAGTGCCTCCTCTGAAGATGACAGTGCTTGAAGATCAGTGGAGTTGTCAAGCTTGCTGCTGGTACCTGTTGCTGCAAGTGATTTCAGATTTTTTTGTTTTTATTATTCATTTTGGATGACTGTATAACCTAAAAGTACATGTATCTTTATGGCTAAAGAGGGGGAGAAGATTTTGTGTTAATTATACTTGGTAGACATTATTTTTTCTGCAGACATATTATTTCTGCTGCTCTCTAATCTCTGATTGTTTAGGGGTTTTAGCCAAAAATTTGCCAAAGGGGGGGTTTGTAAGTGTTTGGTTATTGGCATGTATTTTTGGTAAAACCGGGTGTGTGAATGTCATGACTGATGTCATAACATTCTGGGTTACTAGGTACTTTCTGCAGAAAAAGAATGGCATACAGTAGCTGCTCATTATGAGTGTGTAGCTGATCATTATGCAATGATCACATTTATTACATTCTACCAAAATCAGTAAACAGGATTCTTGTTGTCATAACCAATGTTAAGACATCCTGTACTGATCTAACAGTTATGCAGTTTTGTTAATTCTGAGATTTTTCAGGAATATGGTTCATACATTCCAGAACAAAATCTCACGTGGACTTTAGGTTAACTTGGCTTAACCCTAATCTGGTTGATAAAGTCTTGTGACCAAGTCTTGAGGTTAACCCTAATTAACCCTAGCTATTTTCGTGGAAGCCCTAACTGAAGAACAGCTGCCTATATATTCAACAGGAAGGCTGTTGGTGAACTCAACTTTTTGATAGAAGATCAACAAGGGGCTGTATAGTTTTAACTACTGTAATCCAAGCAAGTATCATTGTGATAAGTGACATGGAGTAGGTTTTGATTGTAAGGGTTGTGTATCACTCAAAGCTTTGAAGCACGAGTGGTTGTGTCACTTGATTAAAGCTTTGAAGCAAGGTCAAGTTAGGTTTATGTATCACTCAAAGCTTTGAAGCACGAGTGTTTGTGTTACTTGATTAAAAGCTGTGAAGCATAATCAAGTGTATGTTCTAAAGAGTGTCTTCATAATTTCATTAGTCAATTGTTTAGTATCACTGCTGTGATTGAGGGGGAGTGAGTAGGAACTCAGGTTTAAGTTGAACTTAGATTGAAGTTGCATTGGGTAGGTCTTAAGTGAAGGAGATAAACTGGTTGGTTTATTCCTGAATTAATATATCTTATAGTGAATTTCCTCCCTGGCTTGGTATCCCCCAGAGTAGGTGTTGTTTCACACTGAACGGGGTAAACAATTGACTGTGTTCTTTACTGCTTTTTGATTTACTGTCTTATAGAAAGTCAGATACGGTGTCATAACATTCACTGTAACATTGAGTATCTGCTTCCAGAATTTCAATACCAAAGCCTCCTAACAATGAACCTAAAGGTTATTGGATCAAAGGTTCCAAATTAAACATACTTGGGCTTACAAACATAGGTTTGGGCCACGAATGATCATTTCTCGAATCGGGACGAAATTTAACGCTATGTTAAGCAATTGTAAGTGGACTTATATAGAAGTCGCACCTATTTTGAGGCCGGTCAATAGCATTATATGTGCCATTTTTTTGGAGAGATGATATGTAGATCATCCTCTAACAACATGTAGCACAAATGAGAAAGGGATAAGATGAAGAGGGAAGGGATGCAATGTATGAAATTAGGGTTTCAAATATCATCAACATCATTCATCCATTTTGGTGGACTTGGTTTCTCAACCTATCAACACCCGGGATCCAATGAGGCTGAAGAATTTGTCACCAAATGAAGTCCAAGTCAGAACCAAAATAAAAAATAATAAAAATAATATTTAGTAAAACAAAATTAAAATTGTTAATAAAAGGAGAAAAATTGTTAAAATTCACAAAGTATATTAAACACCAAATAAAAATTCTAAAAAAAAGTCAGAGGTCAAACATGATTTAATAAAGGTTGACAATTTTTTTCAGAATTTTTTAAAGTCAGAAACTATTTTTTAAAATAAAAGAAATAAGTAAAACAAACTAAAAAATGGCAAAAAAAATATTAAAATAAAAAATAAAAATAAAACAAGGTTATTAAAAATTGCCAAAAGGCCAAAGGACCTTTCCATAATTTTTTTAGAATTTTAAAATAAACAAAAATGTTTTTAATCTATTAAAACAAGGTAAATAAATTTAAAAAATTATTAAAAATATAAAATCATGAAATAAAATTGCGAAAAAATAAAAATCAGAAAGAGAAAAATCCAAAATATTTTTAAGAATTTTTTCAGATTTTTTTAGTCATACATGAATTTTTTTATGAATTTTTGAAGTTTAAATCAATTAAAATTTAGAACCAGAAAATAAAAATAAAACCAAAAAGATATAGACCATTGGATCAATGTCAAACCACTGGAGCAAATATTAAATCAGAATTAAAAAAAAACAAGTGGCATCTTGTCATTGGATAAGAGATGACACGTTGGTCATCTTCAACCTCCAGCCAGGTGAATTGCAGGTCTCTCAAACTGTAAAATCAGGAGCTCAGGGCTATGTCATTTTCTTCGTCTCATCAAGACTAAGACAATCGTACCCTCGGGAAAAATTTATTTAAAGTGTAGCTCATTCGATTTTCCAAAATCCAGAAGGAAAAAGTTGAATAGGGATTTGAAAATTCATGGCCAAAACTCACTTCCAGTTGAAAACAAATGATTCGACGAGCATCAGAATGATGAAAACTTCATTGTAGTAACAAATTTTGATATAATTGATGAAGGAATCTACCTATTGAAGTTCAAATTCAGAGCTCTGAAACTTGACTTGGCTAGCACGATTTAGGATGCTTTAAGACTTGGTTCTTCTTTTGTTAGCTTCAGTGAAGTTCAAGGATGAAGAATTAGAAAATACAATGGATTAAAGAAGGATGTAAAACCAAATTCGAAGTTGCAGAAATGTGGGTTAGGGAGAGAGTTGGGCAGGGTAATTCTGGTTGTTCAAGCATGAGAAAATAAATGCAATATGTCCCTCTATTTATAGAGGAGTGAACGGTGAAAAGAATGAGAAGCAATAGTGAGGTTTTGATGGAAAATGAATGAAGCCCGAAAGTGAGAAAAGTGTGACTTGAATTTGTCTAAAACTCAGCTAACTCTTGTGTTTTGAACCTTAATTCAACTTTGGGAACTTTGTTAAACACGTTTAAATCAAAAAAGCATGCTAATTTGGTGTTCAGAAGCTGGATTATGGATTTCAATCTCTGACATGAAGTGAAACTTCAATTCCAAGGTACCCACTTTTAACCAATAGTACTCACATCTCAAGTGGTCTTAGGGGGTAATTCTTGAAGCATTTCAAAGATAAGGTCACAATCTTTACAATGTGCAAAGAGTGAGATCAATTGAATGTTTGATCTAAGGGTTGTGATGAGTCAAAGTTGAGATAAAGATGTTGACTTTTTGTAATTAGAAAAATTCTAAGTTTTTCTTCAAAAGTGACCTATAATGTTTTGAGTTCAAATAAAGCCTTCCTCCAAAGTTGAGTTTTGATCATTGATGCTATCTTGAAGTAGACTTCCCAAAGAGCATTGTGAAACTTGAATCACTTAAAAATACCTGTTGTACCCCAAAATTTGCCCTCCCATATCCTTCAAGAAATTGCCAAGTCAAGCTGCAAAAGTTCCCCAAGGGTTGCACAGTTCAAGGGCCTCCTAACAGTCAAATTAGGGTTTTGGTTCTGATCAAAAAAATGAAGTTTCCAAGGGTCCAATCAAGTCCCACATGCCTATAAACATGGTCAAGCATCCTCATACCAAGTTTCAAGACTTTCAGCACAAAATTGCACAGTCAAAACCCTAATTGCACTACAGGCAACTGTAGGGGTAAAATGGTCATTTGACAGTCAAAAGTTCAAATTTTTGGTCAACATCTCATTTTGAAGCCACAAACATCATTTGATCAATGCTTGATCATGATTCTCAAAGCTTGGCTCAAAAATCATCAAGATGCAAAAGTTTCCTTATTTGGACAGCTGAAAAAGTCAACTGTAAATTGACCAGGGAATAACTTTCACATGGATTATTAGAAAAATTCCATCCAAAGATAATTTTGAAGAGAAAGACATTTCCTACAACTCCTATTCATACTTCAAGTCCAAGAAATGCTCTCACAAAAAGTTATCAATTTCAACATTATAGGTCATTTTCAAAAGTCAACAAAAAGGGACTTTAAGTCAAAGGCCATAACTTGAGATTGGCAAATCAAAATGACATGGGACCAAAGAAATTTGTTAGAGAACTCAAAGACCTTTCCAAAATGTCCAAGAACATGAGCAAAGCTTAAAAATTGAGCAAGTTATGCCTTGTGGAAGTTGGGAAGTTTTTGGATATTTTGAAAAGTCAACATTGATTCAAATGACCTAAAATTGCTAATGGGCCTCTTTTTCTTCCACAATTCATCATCCAAGACATGTGCACGACCATTTGGCCCAAAGGGAAGTTTTTATCATTTTTTTTATTTATTTATTTGGATTTTTATTATTAATAATTCATTTAAATTAAAATAAATACATGAAAAATACTAAACCTAGGTTTTAAATCTTTTTATGCATATTATATACTCAATATTTCGTGCATAGCTAGATTTGGAAAGAATTGAAGAGAATTGGCCATGATTTGTACAAAATAGCATGAAAAAATATTGAAAAAGATTTTTGGAAATCAAATCTTGCAAGACATGAATGCCAAGGATTTTGATTGTTTTCTTTGACCTAATTCACTCCATACATATACAAACAAGCAAGACCTAATGCAAAGAACCAAAAAGCTGCGCATAAACTCCATTATCAAACTCAATTTTTTTGGCAAAAATTCCAAACCTGAAAACCTAGTTCTAGGACGATTCAAGGCCAAGCAATTGTTCCATTAGCTTCCTGAGGCGTCAAGGGAAGTTTTCCAATCAAAATCAATCATCCCAACTCCCAGAATTGGTATACAGAAATCAAGTTTTCTCACTTTTTTTGTAGAATCGTGTTTTGAGATTTAAACATTTTCATTGCATAATTTTAATGGATTCTTAATAATTGAAGTGTTCTGAAGCTAACCATCTACTTTAATTGTGTTTTTATACACTGTATGCGAATTCACCATTGTTGCTTTTTAGGGTTCTTAAGTTTTCAAATTAGGGGTTCTTGAATAAGGAAAAATTGGCACTCAAAACCTGGACCATTGAATCAATCATGTTTGGACGAAGAGATACCAACCCTCGCGCCTAATTTATGAGGCCTTATGGCCTGTTCGCTATTTTTTTGAAAGTGACTTTCTGGAACGGTGCAAAACCGTTGCCAGTTCTTTCTTTGTTTCAGGAAAAAAAGAACAACGCGAGGAAGATGATGATGTGTAGAGCGATGATTGGAGCATTTAAATTTTCGCGCGAAAAGAGCACTAACGCGTTTGTTTTATTTTATAATATTTGTTTGTTAGGTGATATACAGAAAACGCGCTTGGATCAACTGGCAGGCTTAAGCATTGGTAACGTTCAGGACCTGGGTTCGAGCCCCAGGTCCTCACTATTTCCATGTTATTTTTCAGTCAATGTTTCTATGTAGTTTCAATGCTGAAGACCATCATACGTCCCTCCATCAAGCCGTCCACTTGGTCAATCTCGCTCATCCAAGGGTTCAGATCTAAAGAACATGGTGAGTCCTAGTCAAAGATACCACACGTTGCCTGAAAAAGTCAACAAGGCCTCCAGTAATGGGCCAGAATTATTGGGCTGTACCTCCACTTTGGGGACAGAGACCCCCCTGAGGTTTGCAATATTTTTCTTTTTTATCTTTTCTTATTTTATTTTCAAATATTATTCTTTTTATTAGTTCTTGCAATTTAATTATTTTTCATAAAAACACAAAACAATAAAAAAATCAGAAAAGATGAAAAAATAATAAATATTTTATTTTAGTATTTTTGTAAATAAATTGCATTAATTAATTTTAGTTATTAAATTAGTTTTAATTGTAATATTTTCATAATAAAATCTAAAATTGTAGAATTAGGGTTTAATTAATTTTTTATCTCTTTTTCTTTTCTTTCATAATAATTAAATATTTCCTATTATTTATTTTTATAATTAAATTGCATGTAAAATAATTAGGGTTAATTTTAGGTTAAACTTTAATATGTTTTCATAATAAAATAAAAATTGTAGAATTAGGTTTAATTGCATTAAAATCATAAAATACCAAAAAATACCAAAAACAATTTCTTTTCTTTTTTTTAATTAATTAGTTTCATCATTTAAATTAATTTTGCAAAAAGGGTCCAACGCCCTCGTTCTTAATTCTTATTTAATTCGCATGTTTATTTCCTTTTTCGTATGATTTTTATGTATCTCTCCCAAAGCCGTGTAATTAATTTCTCGCACTTTATTTTATTTCTCGCACTTTATTTACTTTCTGTCAAATCGGGTCCTGGATTAAATTTGGCGATGTGGACCCGCGCCTTTGTAATAGTTTAGGAACTTTTAATTTCCGCATCTTTTTAACTGTTAATAATTGTATGCAAGAATGAATGATAAAATAAAAACAAACGCATAGATCACCTGGACATGAATAAGACAAAATAACTGAACATGACACACAAATCACACACCACCCCTAGGGTACGCCTCACTGTTGCCTTGCCTCGAAAGGTGATCGTCGAGTAGAGGATGTCTTAGTAAGTCCTCATGATCCGGGAACCTGGCATGAGGGTAGCTTCTAAGGTGTCTTCCCATTGCTCTGGTGATCACCATGTCCCGAACCTCGAATTGACCCGAACACCTCCAACGGTGGTGCTACCTACCTTTCAATGGTGGGATGGCACTACTTTAAAGGACATCTACACAGACGAATTCCTTAGGGTAGGTAGACGACTCTAGATACTTGCTCTAATTTCAAAAACAAATCAAAAAATACTTTTCACACCGACACCTTTTCAAAAAGCTTTCGAAAGCAATTTTTCAAACACTCTTGAGGACCGATACAAGAGTCGAACTGGAATTTTCAAAGAAACTTTTTTAAACCCACATTGAAAAGCAAACAAACCTTTTTGAAAACATAATGAGCAAGTATCTAAGAGCCCATGGATAACCATGGATAGAAAGGGTGCTAACACCTTCCCTTTCTATAACCTACCTCCCGAACCGAGAGCAATCTCTTTAAGGAATTTTTCTGTGATTTTGTCCTTTCCATTTGGAGAAAATAAAAGACGGTGGCGACTCTTGCTTACCGCGACATTTCGCGAACCAGCGTTAAACAGTCAGTTCCAGATCCACCGATCACAGAACTGGCGACTCTGCTGGGGACTCTTATAAAGTGAGGTGTACCTTAGGGTTAATTCATAACTGTGTTTTCAATTGTTTTCCTTGTTTGCTTTAAATTGTGGGTTGCTTGGGAGTTCTATAGATCCTAACCCGGATCTGGGGGATACCTTCTTAGAAAGTAGCAACAAGGCTGTGAGGGAACTGTGCGGGGTATACTGACATGGTTGAAACAGTCTGCTACGTTGATGTGGCACTTTGGTGTGTACCGGTAACCCTTGAGTTCAGTCAAGGAGAGTACGGGGCCTCCGCGTGGTGTCATGAAGCATCAACAGACCTTAGGAACCTTAATTGAACAATCTTGGCCTCTTTAGGGTAGTGAGATAACTGACTTTGGTGCAGTCCGAGGTTGGTTGATACTCGATACTACACTCAATTGAGGGTTGCTTTCCTGGAATATTTCGGTCGCCAGTTCAGTGGCTAAATCAAAACAATGAACAATGAAAGCAATCCCGTGATATTGGGACCCTTAGAACCCGGTTACTTCTAATAGGACAGGTTGAGCCCACCAACTCCAAGAGGGTACCACCCAGACCCCATGCTGGCCTTAAACCCTAAGGGCTTGTCTTGTGTGCCTTGTGTGCCTTAATGTTTGTCTTTGTAAATATCTGTGGTGTGTTTAATCATAGCATCATGACATCATCCAGCATCATATGCATTGACTAACCATTTCAGGGGTTCGAATCTTCATCTTTGTTCTTGTTTTGTAGGACATGGAAACTGTTCGCAGGAAGACAATTCAAGTCAGTCTTGTAAGGATCCCTCCTCAGCTTAAGGAGCTTATATCCAGGATTCCCAAGAACTCATCATTCAGTGAAATACATGGAAGTATCATCAGCTTGGTCAATACCAACATTGAGGAAGACATGATAAAGGTCTTGTTCCAGTTCTTTGACCCTCTGCATCACTGTTTCACCTTCTTGGACTATCAGCTGGTACCTACATTGGAGGAGTTCTCCCGGCTCCTGAAGATCCCTATCCTTGATCAACTACCCTACAACGGTACGGAAAAGGAACCTAAGCTTGAAGAGATTGCTAAAGCCTTGCACCTACAGTCATCTGACCTCAAGGGACATTGGGAAGTTAGAAGTGGTATCAAAGGGTTCTTAGCCAGGTTTCTGTTTGAAAAGGCCCATGAATGTTGGAACTCCCTTGACCTACAAGCTTTTGAAGAAGTTGTGGCCCTCCTTGTCTATGGTTTGGTGTTGTTCCCTAATCCAGATCAGCTTATTAATATCAGTGTTGTCCAGATCTTTATGTCCAGGAATCCTATACCTACGTTGCTGGGGGACATCCTTCACTCATGTTACACTCGAACCATGAGAAAAAGAGGTGTCCTTATGTGTTGCACTCCTCTCCTGGGAAGGTGGTTTATTTCGCACCTTCCACAATCAGTCTTGAAGAATGAGCGGGGTTTGAGATGGTCACAACGGTTGATGACTCTTACACATGCGGATATACATTGGTTCCCTAGGTCCAGAGAGGATGTCACTATCATTGATCATTGCGGAGAGTACCCTAATGTTCCTTTACTTGGAATCAGAGGAGGTATTACTTACAACCCATGTCTGGCTTGGAGACAGTTTGGTTATGCTCGGAGGGATGGTCCTCATGACATGTTAGTTCCTGACATAGTTTTTGACTTCGACAACGATACTCAAGGACTTCGCCAGAGATTTATCAGAGCCTGGAGGATGCCAAGTAGGATAGACAGCAAGACACTGGGGCACAGGAACTCCATCCCGTTGGAACCTTATCTCAAGTGGGTACGCGCCCGCTCCCAGAAGTTAGTGATGCCTTATCCTCATATGCTCCCAGTAATCAAAGAGCCAGTCTTGGAAGGAGAAGTGTCCTACACTATTCAGCACCCTGATATGCCCACATCCTGGGAAGAGATGCAGGAGAGCTGGATCCAGCTTAAGGAAGAACGGAATTCTCTTGAGACCAGTCTACATGCCAGTGAAAAGAAGGTCTTGGAGCTTACCCGCCTGTTGCATGAGGAGAGGAATCTCAACACCTACATAGCTCCAAAGAGGATGCGCAGTGTATTTTGGTATTGATTTGCTTTTGTATTATTTTGCCCCTGAGGCTTTGATGTACTGAACAATTATTTCCTTAATGATAACGTGTGTTCTTTTTTGTCTACAACAAATTTGAATTTTCGAACCCTTGAATGCATTGCATAAACACATATCATTCATCATGTGCATAGCAGGTTTTTCCTCTTTTCAGGTTGCTTACAGTTCTTCGCTGTTTATTTCAGCATCATGAATCCCGACTCATCCTCAACTGAGATGTCCATCAAAGCTCTTCAGGCACAGAACGCGTAATTTTAGGAACTAATCATGGGTTTGGCTCAGGGCCAAGAAGAGCTGAAAGCTCTGCTCCTGAAGAAGGAGAAGAAGAAGAAGAGAAGAACTGTTATGTTTAGCTCGGGCCGAAGGTTTGGCAACACTTTGCAGAATGAAGAGGCTGGTTCTTCCATTGGCAAGAGTACTCCTCAAGCAGAAAAAGGTCCTAGTCCGGTAGTCTCTGACAACGAGACTGATTTTGATGAAGAACAGTATCCTCCTGCAGAAGACAGATACAAGCAGCTGGAGGACAGGTTGAATGCTATGGAAATACAACAGGTACCTGGGCTGGATTTCGGAGATCTGGGTTTATCTACTGGTGTGATTATTCCTCGGACGTTCAAAGCACCATCCTTCACTAAGTACGACGGGGCGTCTTGTCCCAAGCTACATCTCAGGTCCTATGTTCGGAAAATTCAACCATACTCAGCGGATAATAATTTGTGGATCCACTTCTTCCAGGAGAGTCTTTCAGGGACTCATCTCGAATGGTTCTATCAGCTGGATTGGACCAAGGTTCGTAACTGGGAGGAGTTGGCTACTGCTTTCTATAAGCAGTATCAGTATAATGCCGACCTTGCCCCTACACGTACCCAACTCCAGGGTATGTCGTTAGGTTCAAGTGAAGGTTTTAAGGAGTACGCTCAGAAGTGGAGGGATCTGGCTGGCAGAGTGCAGCCTCCGTTGACTGATCGGGAGTTGGTAGACATGTTCTTGGGGACCCTATCTGGGCCATTTTTCAACCATCTTATCAGGAATTCGTCTGCAGGGTTCACTGATCTGATTCTGACTGGAGAGAGAATTGAGGCTGGGTTGAAGTCTGGAAAGATTCCGAAGGGTGCATCATCTAGTTCTGAGAAGAAACCCTTCAAAAAAGAGGCCAGTGTGGTGTATGGGCCTAGAAGGCAAGACAAACCAGAGCGCCGCCAATCTGTCAACGCATTGGTAATCGCGAAGCCTGCAGCCGCTCCTCGGCAAGCTAACCAACCAAGGGCTGAGAGACCCAGAAGGGTATTCACCCGTTTGAGTATGACCTTGTCGCAGATCTTACCACAGCTGCTCTCAACCAACTTAGTGACCGTCAGAGAGGCTCCGAAGTTTGCAAATACTACATCTCCTAAGTACAATCCAAATGCCCGCTGTTCCTACCATTCTGATAGCCCGGGGCATGCCACTGACGACTGTTGGGCATTAAGGAATAAGGTGCAAGACCTTATCGACGCGAAGGAGATACAGTTTGAAGCGCCTGAGAGGCCGAATGTGGTTACTGCTCCTATGCCTCAACATGGGATAAATGCTGTTGATGAAGATGTTTACGCTGTTTCCGTGGATGATCTAGCCACTCCTCTGAAGACTGTCAAGAGGAACCTGCTGTTGGCCGGTTTATTTCCGAGTTGCAGTGAAGGTTGCCTGTTCTGTGCTGTTTCCCTATCTGGTTGTCCCTTGCTGAAGTCAGGCATCCAAAGCCTAATGGATAGCAAGGAGATTCTGTTTAAGAAGTCTGTTGTTCACTTGGTTCCGGTAGAAGAAGTTTCCGTGGTTACCATCTTCAATAACCCAATCAAGGCTCTCCCGAAGAAGCCTGTTCAAATCATGACTGTTGCACCTGTAGTTATCACTGTTCCGGGGCCTCTTCCCTACGTATCTGATAAAGCTGTCCCCTGGCACTATGGGGCAGATGTGTATGTGAATGGGATCAAACAAGAATTCAACACTGGCGCCAGCATCTGTGATATCACTGGCCCAGCCAAGGTTAGCCGCAGTGGCAGGCTCTTCTCGCCTGACATTGCACCGCCTGCTGCTCGAAGACCACTCCTCATAACACCTACAAGTGTACCTGTTCCTGTTGCTAATCAAGTTGTTTCCCTTGTTGCCGAGTCATCCAATGCTCAGGGCAAGGGAATTGAAATTGAGCCTGCCCAGATGGGGGCACCGATACCTGTAAATGCTGAGGCCTCCCAACAAGAGATGGAGGAAATCTTGAAAATTATATAGAAGAGTGACTTCAATGTTGTGGAACAGCTGGGGCATACGCCCTCCAAAATCTCCATGCTCTCTTTATTGTTGTGCTCCGAGGCCCATGCTAAGGCCTTAATCTCATTTCTCAAGACGGCCCATGTGCCACAGGAGACATCTGCAGTCCAGTTCACTGATTGCGTAGCAAATATGACAGCAGACAATGGCTTGGGTTTCTCAGATGATGACCTGACTGCGAAAGGAAGAGACCACAATGATGCTCTGCATGTCTCTATTGAATGCAGGGGCACTACTCTGGCGCATGTATTGGTGGATACTGGTTCTTCCTTGAATGTTCTACCAAAGAAGGCTTTAGACCGTTTGGATTGTGAAGGCCTGGAATTAAAACCCAGCAATATCATCGTCAGGGCCTTTGACGGTTCAAAAAGGATGGTGCATGGAGAGCTTGACATTCCTATTCGTGTGGGCTCTCAGGTGTTTGACTCTACATTTTATGTGATGGATATCCGTCCATCGTACTCTTGTCTACTGGGTCGACCTTGGATCCATAAAGCTGGGGCAGTGACCTCTACCTTGCACCAGAAGCTGAAGTACCCCGTCAGAGGGAAGATCGTCACTGTGCAGGGAGAGGAGGAGTATATGGTAAGCCATCTGAATTCCTTCAGATACATTGAGATGGACAGGGAGTTTATCGAGACCCCTTTTCAGCATTTCGAGGAGGTGCTTCCAATTTCAGCAGCAGCAGAGACAGCAGTAGGAGAGAATGTTCCTTTGAAGATGGCTTCCCTAAAGGATGCCCGGGCTGTGGTTCAAAAAGGTGAATGTGCTAACTGGGGCAGGCTTCCCGACTTCACACAAAAAACTGACAAATTTGGACTGGGTTTTACTGAAGAGGGTCAGAAAGCTATGCGGAAGGCGAAAACTAGAAGACCTCCTGTGTTCATTACAAATCCAGGAATGAATGCTGTTGGTGAAGACAATGAAGTGGATGAAGCAGAATTCAATAGCTGGATCTACCCGACAACCGAAGGCGGATTGACCAATTGGATCGTCAAAGACCATACTCCTGTTACTTTTGTTACGCAGTAATAAACTTCTTTGTTTTGCTATTTGTAATAAACAATAAATAAACTCTACGGCCCGGTGTCTTACCCGAGGCACCGTGGTTTCATTTGTGAGGGCATATAAATTGTCATTTCATATATCATGAATGAAAATCTTGGACGTTTTCTCACATTTCAAATCTTGTGCTCCTTTTCTGTCTTTCTTTCCTTTACATATATTTCAAAACAGTTGTATTTACACACACACACTCACTCATACAGGTTTCAATCCACTCTGGATCTCACTGGTAACGACTCTGCTACTGCCAGTTATGACTTCGAAAATCCGATCAACTTAGCCGAAGACGAAGGTGAAGATGATTGCGAAGTGCCTGGCGAGCTTGCAAGACTGTTACTTCAGGAAGAGAGGGCAATTCAACCACATGAAGAGCCAGTGGAAATAATAAACTTGGGTACTGAGGCAGACAGGAAAGAGGTAAAGATTGGTGCCAACCTAGAGCTCAGCGTGAAGCAACGGTTGACTCAGATGCTACATGATTATATGGAGATCTTTGCCTGGTCCTACGAAGACATGCCCGGGTTGGATACCGATATTGTGGTCCATCACTTGCCAACTAAGGAAGATTGCCCTCCAGTTAAGCAAAAGGTCCGCCGTATTCGTCCAGAGATGTCTGAGAAGATTAAAGCCGAGGTTATGAAACAGTTTGACACTGGGTTCCTTGCAGTGACTTCTTACCCTCAGTGGGTTGCTAATGTGGTGCCGGTACCTAAGAAGGACAGTAAGGTCAGAATGTGTGTCGACTACAGGGATCTGAACAGGGCCAGCCCCAAGGATGACTTCCCCCTACCTCACATTGATGTCCTTGTTGATAATACAGCTCAGCACAAGGTATTCTCTTTCATGGATGGCTTTTCAGGTTACAATCAGATCAAGATGGCACCTGAAGACATGGAAAAGACTACATTTGTTACTCAGTGGGGCATTCTGTTACAAGGTCATGCCATTCGGGTTGAAGAACGCTGGGGCAACCTACCAACGGGCCATGGTTGCTTTATTTCATGACATGATCCATCATGAGATAGAAGTATATGTTGACGACATGATCGCAAGGTCCCAGACTGAGGAAGAGCACCTAGATCATCTGCAGAAGTTGTTTGACCGGTTGAAACTGTACAAGCTGAGATTGAACCCGAACAAGTGCACCTTCGGGGTAAGATCTGGAAAGTTGCTAGGCTTCGTTGTAAGTGATAAGGGTATTCAAGTGGACCCTGCTAAGGTTAAAGCTATTCAAGAGATGCCAGTTCCTAGGACAGAGAAAGAAGTCAGAGGCTTTTTAGGACGCCTGAATTACATTGCTCGCTTCATCTCACATCTGACTGCTACCTGTGAGCCAATCTTCAAGCTGCTGAAGAAAGATCAGGTAGTACGTTGGAACGATGAATGTCAGGCTGCTTTTGACAGAATCAAAGAGTATCTCCAAGAACCACCTATCCTTATGCCACCGGTTGAAGGGAGACCTTTGATACTATACCTGACAGTGCTCGACAACTCAATGGGGTGTGTGCTGGGGAAGCATGACGAGTCTGGCCGAAAAGAGCATGCCATTTATTACCTTAGCAAAAAGTTTACCGACTGTGAGACCCGATATTCACTGCTTGAGAAAACTTGCTGCGCTTTGGTATGGGCTGCTCGCCGGCTGAGACAGTATATGCTGACTCACACTACCTTGTTGATCTCAAAGATGGATCCTATAAAGTACATATTCGAAAAGCCTGCTCTGTCTGGGAGAATAGCAAGATGGCAAATGATCTTGACAGAATACGACATTCAGTACACGACCCAGAAAGCCATCAAGGGAAGTGTATTGGCAGACCACTTAGCACATCAGGCCATAGATGACTATCAGTCAATGAACTTCGAGTTTCCGGATGAAAGCATCATGATTGTGACTGATTGTGAAGTACCTGGACCGGATGAAGGACCTGAGGAAGGATCCCGATGGTCTATGCACTTTGACGGAGCCTCCAATGCTTTGGGTAACGTTATCGGCGCCATAATCATATCACCTCAAGGCACTCATACTCCACTCACTGCCCGACTATGTTTCAACTGTACCAACAACATGGCAGAGTATGAGGCGTGCATCATGGGTCTTCAAGCTGCGATCGATCTAAGGATCAAGTTTCTGAGTGTCTTCGGAGATTCCGCTCTTGTGATCAATCAGATCAAAGGAGAGTGGGATACGAAACATCCAAACCTGATTCCTTACAGAGAATGTGTGTTGACCTTGATCCTCCACTTCACGGAGATAACCTTTGAACACTTCCCGAGAGAAGAGAATCAGTTAGCGGACGCGTTAGCTACAATGTCTTCTATGTTCAAATTCAAATGGGATAATGAGGCTCCCCGGATCATCATCTGGAAACTGGACGAACCGGCATACTGTTGCGATCTCGAGACTGAATTGGTGACTGAGAAGCCTTGGTACCATGAGGTGAAGAGATATATGAAAGCTCAGGAATACCCTGAAGGTGCATCTGTCAATGATAAGAAGTTCCTGAGAAGATTCGCAGCAAAGTTCTTCCTTAGCAACGACATCTTGTACAAGCGAAACCATGATTCAACCTTACTGTGTTGTGTGGATAAGAATGAAGCAGAAAGAATCATGGAAGAGCTACATGAAAGGACCTTTGGTACACATTCCAGTGGACACACTATGGCTAAAAAGATCCTTCGGGCAGGGTATTACTGGTCCACAATGGAAGCTGACTGCTACCAACATTCCAAGACATGCCATAAGTGCCAGATTTATGCAGACAAGGTGCATGTTCCTCCAGTTCCCCTGAATGTTCTGACTGCGCCTTGGCCGTTTGCAATGTGGGGCATAGACATGATCGGTGAGATTAAACCTACGGCATCCAATGGGCATCGCTTCATCCTAGTGGCGATTGATTATTTTACGAAGTGGGTTGAAGCAGCATCCTATGCTACGATAACCAAGACTGTTGTGGCATGGTTCATTCGGCATAACCTGATCTGTCGATACGGCGTCCCTGAGAGAATTATTACAGACAACGGTACCAATCTGAATAACAAGATCATCACTGAGCTCTGCGAGCAGTTCAAGATACAGCACCACAATTCTTCTCCTTACAGACCGAAGATGAATGGGGCTGTCGAAGCAGCAAATAAGAACATCAAGAAAATTGTGCAGAAGATGACAGTGACTTATAAAGATTGGCACGAGATGTTACCGTTCGCTCTACATGGATACCGTACCTCAGCCAAGACGTCAACCGGGGCAACTCCCTTCTCTTTGGTTTATGGTATGGAGGCAGTCTTACCGATCGAAGTGCAAATACCCTCTCTCCGAATAATGAAGGATGCAAATCTGAACGAGGATGATTGGATCCAGACACGACTTGATCAACTCAACCTCATTGATAAAAAGAGACTTGCTGCTATCTGTCATGGTCAGACGTATCAAAAACGGATGATCAGGGCATTTAACAAAAAGGTCAGACCACAGGAATATCAAGTTGGGGATCTGGTAATCAAACGAATCATCCTTCCTCAGAGTGATCCAAGGGGCAAATGGACCCCTACGTACGAAGGGCCATTTGTGGTTAAACATGTGTTCTCAGGAGGAGCCATGATTCTAACCAATATGGATGGTGACGACCTTCCTCACCCCGCCAATGCAGACATAGTAAAAAGATACTATGCATGAAAAAAGACCCGCTAGGCTGACATGCCTAGGCAAAAATTAGGGCTTCCCGGCGAACCAAAAGGGTTCGGGCAAAATGAAGGGATGAAATGAAAAAAATCTGTACACCCGGCAAGTCGAAAACCTGAAAAGGCGGCTTGGGCAAAAATGGGTATCCCGGTGGACTGAAAACCCGAAAGGGCGGTCCAGGCAAAAATTAGGGATGAAAGCGTAATACTATGTCTCATTGGATCACTTTGCATCCAAAATCCGGTATCTACATCAAGCTCAGACGACATCGATCAGTCAGCTTCATCTTCGTTTAGGTCATCAAGTGATGAGACGCTCGTAGTTATAAAGGCAATAGCAGAGTTGAAACCTAGTGGGATCATTCATTTCACACAGCTGTTTTATTTTCTCTTGTACAAAAATTGTATAAACTCTTTTGCTCGGCGGCGTTCTCTTACTAGGACGTCAGCCTCTTGTACACAAAACGCCTATTTTCAGGCCATTCAAAATCAATACAAATATACTTTTCAGTTAAAAGTGCCAATTGTTTTTCTTTTTCTGTTTTGTTTTGCGAAGAACGTCCAAGGTTCAATTTTTGATATATGCATTGACAATAATTTGCTGACTCATGAATATTTGCATACGAAACAAAGAATTAATTACAAGTAACATTAGAAACAGGGGAAATAAAAGAGTTGTCTAAGCAATCTAATTGTTCTGTCCTCCAAGGTACCGAGGTAGGTTCGACTAAAGAATGCAAACAGTACATCTTGATTCCCCAGAGAGTGAGCCAGTAAGCAATACACTCTCCCCGAGCAAAGTTACAATCAAACTTAAAGAAGTTGGGTATCCTCCAGCAGATCTCAACATTCCCCAGCAGCATATATTCTTAACAAGCATCCCCGGCAATCTTGGTCTAAAGATTGTTCCCCGGCAGCATATCAAACATTCAAAGGAATCATTTCCCCCCGCAGTTCAAAACTTCCCCAGGAGAGTCCAACCCAGTTTCCCCAGGAAAGTGGAATCCATCTCCCCTAAGCAGTAAGCTTATCCCCAGTAGGTTCTGGAAGCTTATCCTCGCAGAGCACGAACGCGTCTCCCGGTTTTATTCAAAGAGTTATTTCCTTACCAGGATATAACTGGGTTATCCTCAGCCGAAAGCCACGGAAAGGTCGTCGTCAACGCAGTTCTTTCTTATCCCCAGCGAAGTCTATCAGCACTTCCAACATAACAAGGGTATCCCCAGCAGGTTATTATCAACAACTCAGCAAAGTATCTCGCTCCCCACAGAGTATTGCTTCCCAGCAAAATCGTTAGAGTACTTTCCTCCCCGCAGATTTATTCCATTCGCCAAGTTTATTCCTCAACGGAGTCATCTTCTCCTACCGGTATACTTGCAACTATCATCCAGCGGAAGCAAAATCCATTCTTCAACATCAGCCCAGGAGTGACTTCCTGGCACCCGTCAAGGATTTACTTTCCTAAACGAAAAATACATTCATAAACATCTTCATACATTATAGCATGCATATACGCATCATGAACATACAATCTCACGTATTCAGAGAGCATCTCGCATGTCATACCACATGACATCGCATACAACTAACACTTGTCTTTTCAGGACAAAAGTCAGTACAAAAATGATTACTATCAATGGTTGCAACCAAAGATCTGATGCCTGAATCTTGCCAGGGTGTATCTGTTGATGACCAAATACCAGATCTGATTCCTGTATCTTGCCAGGGTGTGTCTGAAGAGTTCGAGGATCCGATACCTGAATCTTGCCAGGGTGTATCCGTTGAAGACTAACATTACCAGATCCGATTCCAGTATCTTGCCAGGGTGTGTTTGAAGAGTTCGAGGATCCGATACCTGAATCTTGCCAAGGTGTATCCGTTGAAGACTAGCATTACCAGATCTGATTCCTGTATCTTGCCAGGGTGTGTCTGAAGAGTTCGAGGATCCGATACCTGAATCTTGCCAGGGTGTATCCGTTGAAGACTAGCATTACCAGATCTGATTCCTGTATCTTGCCAGGGTGTGTCTGAAGAGTTCGAGGATCCGATACCTGAATCTTGCCAGGGTGTATCCGTTGAAGACTAACATTACCAGATCCGATTCCTGTATCTTGCCAGGGTGTGTCTGAAGAGTTCGAGGGTCCGATGCCTGAATCTTGCCAGGGTGTATCCGTTGAAGACTAACATTACCAGATCCAATTCCTGTATCTTGCCAGGGTGTGTCTGAAGAGTTCGAGGATCCGATGCCTGAATCTTGCAAGGGTGTATCCGTTGAAGACTAACATTACCAGATCTGATTCCTGTATCTTGCCAGGGTGTGTCTGAAGAGTTCGAGGATCCGATGCCTGAATCTTGCCAGGGTGTATCCGTTGAAGACTAACATTACCAGATCCGATTCCTGTATCTTGCCAGGGTGTGTCTGAAGAGTTCGAGGATCCGATGCCTGAATCTTGCCAGGGTGTATCCGTTGAAGACTAGCAGCACCAGATCCGATTCCTGTATCTTGCCAGGGTGTGACTGAAGAGTTCGAGGATCCGATACCTGAATCTTGCCAGGGTGTATACGTTGAAGACTAGCATTACCAGATCCGATTCCTGTACCTTGCCAGGGTGTGTCTGAAGAGTTCGAGGATTCGATGCCTGAATCTTGCCAGGGTGTATCCGTTGAAGACCAACATTACCAGACTCGATTCCTGTATCTCGCCAGGGCACGTCTGAAGAATTCGAAGATCCAATTCCTGTAACCAGTCAGGACATATCTACACAAAGCATCTGAAAACCAGATCCTGCAACATGTCAGGTACTCATTTTTCTTTTGCAGGTATGCAAATTCTCGCTAAGGAATCTCTTACGCGATCAACATCCAGATGGCATCTATAAGCCCATCATCCTATTCATCAATCTCTAAATGGCATTGTTGTACCCCAAAATTTGCCCTCCCATATTCTTCAAGAAATTGCCAAGTCAAGTCACAAAATTCCCCAAGGGTTGCACAGTGCAAAGGTCTCCTACACAGTCAAGATTAGGGTTTGTGTTCTGATCAAGAAAATGAAGCTTCCAAATGCCCAATCAAGTCTCACATGCCTACAAATATGATCAAGCATCCTCATATCAAGTTTCAAGACATTCAGCTCAAAATTGCACAGTCAAAACCCTAAATTGCACTACAGTCAACTGTAGGGGAAAAATGGTCATTTGGCAGTCAAAAGTTCAAACATCATTTGATCAATGCTTGATCATGATTCTCAAAATTTGGCTCAGAAATCACCAAATTGCAAAAGTTTCCTTATTTGGACAGCTGAAAAAGTCAACTGAAATTGACCAGGGCATAACTTTCACATGGATTATCAGAAAAATTCCATCCAAAGCTCATTTTGAAGAGAAAGACATTTCCTACAACTCATCTTCATACTTCAAGTCCAAGAAATGCTCTCACAAAAAGTTATCAATTTCAACATTATAGGTCATTTTCAAAAGTCAACAAAAAGGGACTTTAAGTCAAAGGCCATAACTTGAGATTGGTAAATCCAAATGACATGGGACCAAAGGCATTGGTTAGAGGACTCAAAGACCTTTCCAAAATGTCCAAGAACATGAGAAAAGCTTAAAAATTGAGCAAGTTATGCCTTGTGGAAGTTGGGAAATTTTTGGATATTTTGAAAAATCAACATTACTTCAAATGACCTAAAATTGCTAATGGGCCCATTTTTCTTCCATAATTCATCATTCCAAGCATGTGCACGACCACTTGGCCCAAAGGGAAGTATTTTCTCATTTTTTATTTATTTATTTGAATTTTTATTTATATTAATTCATTTAAATCATTTAAATATATGAAAAATATTTAACTCACCCTAACCAATCTTTTTATACATGTTTTAGACTCAATAATTCGTGTAAAATCAAATAGGGAAAGATTTGGAGCAAATTGATCATAATTGACACAAGATTGCATGGAAAAAGATATGAAAAAATCTTAAAGAATCAAATTTTCAAAAGCCATGAATGCATTGGATTTGTGCTACTTTTTGTGACCTAATGCACTCACTACAAATGCTAGAACACAACCCTAATCAGGATAGAGACTAAGCTGCGCCCAAAAGCATTTGCAAAACTTGAATTTTTTGTTAAGAAAGTCAAAACTGAAAACCCTTTTGCAGGTTAATTCAAGGCACGAAACTTGTTCCATTAGCTTGCTGAGGATTAAAGGAAGAGATTTGGATCAAAACCAAAGACGTTGACATCAAGAAACGTGAGAACACGGCCGCCCTGTACAAAGAAAAAATCATGATCGTATTCTAACTTCTAGGCATTCCCATGGCATTCTAATTATTGATTTACATTCCTTGTGAAGTTCTGAAGCTAACCAATGCGTTTAATTATATTTTTACATGCTATATACGATTATGCCATGCTTGTATTCTAGGGTTTGCAGGACCTCAAAATTGGGGATTTCAAGACAAGGAAAAATTGGAACACATGAGTTACACCATTCAACTCAGCGCATGAAGACGATCTTGAACCACCCATCGCGCCCAATTTCTGAATGACACAGGCCTAATCGCTATTTTCTAAAAGCATGCCTAAGAGAACGTCCCAAAAACCGTTGCCTGTTCTTTTATGTTTTCAGGAACGTGAAGAAGATGAACTCGTGGCAGTGTGTGATACGTTGGTTTGAATTTCGCGCGCGGACCCACTAACTCCTTTGTTTCCTTTTATATTATTTATTTGCTATTATATATTAAATATGTTTGGGATGGCTCAGTGGAAGGAACACGCGTTGGCAATATCAATGACCTGGGTTCGAAACCCAGGTCTTCAATAATCTCAATATTATTTTTCCTCTAACGTTCATGTGTAGCGCTTGTGTTGGAGACCATGATGCACCTCTTCATCAAGCCAGCCACGCGTCCCATGGAGTCAGGTCAAAGGCTCAGGATTGAGGAACACAGAACGCCCTAGTCAACGCACCTGCATGTGTCTGGCCAAAGTCAAATGGACCCAAATAAATGGGCCAGATCTCTCAAAATTCAACCTCCATATTGGGGTCTGAAACCCCCCTGGTTTGCAAATTCTTTATATTTTCCTCATATTTTATTTTTTCAATTATTATTTTATTCTCTTTATTGTTTTGAATCAATTAATTATTTTTATAAAAATACAAAACATCATAAAAAATCAGAAAAGACAAAAAACATAATAAATATTTTATTTTAATATTTTCTTGTAAATAAATGTATATAATTGAATTTAATATAAATTAGGGTTTAATTTTAATATCTTTAATAAAAAATCTAAAAAGAAGTAGAATTAGGTTTAATTAATGTTTTTCATTCCTTTTTAATTTTTCTTTCTTATAATAATATTTATAATTAAATTTGCATGAAAATAACTTAGGTTTAAATTAGGTTAAAATTCAACATATTTCTTAATAAATTAAAATAAAATATAATTAGGGTTAGTAGTTAATTTTAATTAATTCTTTCTTTTTTTATTAAATCCTAAAATATATAAAAATATCAAAAACAAGTCTTTCTTTAATTAATTAATTAATTTCATCATGTAATTTAATTTTTGCAAAAGGGTCCAACGCCCTCCTTTCGACTTAATTGTTTAATTTCGCATATTTATTTTATTTTGCTCAAATAATTATGTACCTCTCCCAAAGCCTTGTAAATAATTGCTCGCACTTTTAATTCTTTTACTTTATTTATTTTTCCGTCAAATCGGGTCCTGGTTAATTTTGGCGATGTGGACCCGCGCCTTTTGTAATAGCTTTAGATTTACTTTTCCTCGCAACTTTTAACTGTTACACAAAGCATGCAAGAATGAATGGACAAATAAAATCAAGCGTAGATCACTTTAACATGACAAGATAAATGCAAATGAAAACGACACACAAATCGCACACACCACCCCTAGGGTACGCCTCACTGTTGCCTTGCCTCGAAAGGTGATCGTCGAGTAGAGGATGTCTTAGTAAGTCCTCATGATCCGGGAACCTGGCATGAGGGTAGCTTCTAAGGTGTCTTCCTATTGCTCCGGTGATCACCATGTCCCGAACCCTCGAATTGACCCGAACACCTCCAACGGTGGTGCTACCTACCTCTCAATGGTGGGATGGCACTACTTTAAAAGACATCTACACAGACGAATTCCTTAGGGTAGGTAGACAACTCTAGATACTTGCTCTAAATTTCAAAACAAATTCAAAAATACTTTTCACACCGACACCTTTTCAAAAAAGCTTTCGAAAGCAATTTTTCAAACACTCTTGAGGACTGATACAAGAGTCGGACTGGAATTTTCAAAGAAACTTCTTTAAAACCCACAGTTGAAAAGCAAACAAACAATTTTTGAAAACAAAAATGAGCAAGTATCTAAGAGCCCATGGATAACCATGGATAGAAAGGGTACTAACACCTTCCCTTTCTATAACCTACCTCCCGAACCGAGAGCAATCTCTTTAAGGAATTTTTCTGTGCTTTTGTCCTTTCCATTTGGAGAAAATAAAAGACGGTGGCGACTCTTGCTTCCGCGACATTTCGCGAACCAGCGTTAAACAGTCAGTTCCAGATCCACCGATCACAGAACTGGCGACTCTGCTGGGGACTAAATTATAAAGTGGGGTGTACCTTAGGGCTAGTTCATAACTGTGTTTTCAATTGTTTTCCTTGTGTGCTTTAAATTGTGGGTTGCTTGGGAGTTCTATAGATCCTAACCCGGATTTGGGGGATACCTTTCTTAGAAAGTAGCAACAAGGCTGTGAGGGAACTGTGCGGGGTATACCGACATGGTTGAAACAGTCTGCTACGTTGATGTGGCACTTTGGTGTGTACCGGTAACCCTTGAGTTCAGTCAAGGAGAGTACGGGGCCTCCGCGTGGTGTCGTGAAGCATCAACAGACCTTAGGAACCTTAATTGAACTATCTTGGCCTCTTTAGGGTAGTGAGATAACTGACTTTGGTGCAGTCCGAGGTTGGTTGATACTCGATACTACACTCAATTGAGGGTTGCTTTCCTGGAATATTTCGGTCGCCAGTTCAGTGGCTAAATCGAAACGATGAACAATGAAAGCAATCCCGTGATATTGGGAACCTTAGAACCCGGTTACTTTGATTAGGACAGGTTGAACCCACCAACTTCAAGAGGGTACTACCCAGACCCCATGCTGGCCTTAAACCTTAAGGGCTTGTCTTGTGTGCCTTGTGTGCCTTACATGTTTGTCTTTGTAAATATCTGTGGTGTGTTTAATCATAGCATCATGACATCATCCAGCATCATATGCATTGACTAACCATTTCAGGGGTTCGGATTTTCATCTTTGTTCTTGTTTTGTAGGACATGGAAACTGTTCGTAGAAAGACAATTCAAGTCAGTCTTGTAAGGATCCCTCCTCAGCTTAAAGAGCTTATATCCAGGATTCCCGAGAACTCGTCCTTCAGTGAAAGGCATGGAAGCCTCATCAGCTTGGTCAACACCAACATTGAGGAAGATATGATAAAGGTCCTGTTCCAATTCTTTGACCCTCTGCATCACTGTTTCACCTTCTTGGATTATCAGTTGGTACCTACATTGGGGGAGTTCTCCCGGCTCCTGAAGATCCCTATCCTTGATCAGCTGCCCTTCAACGGTACAGAAAAGGAACCTAAGCTTGAAGAGATTGCTAAAGCCTTGCACCTACAGTCATCTGACCTCAAGGGACATTGGGAAGTTAGAAGTGGTATCAAAGGGTTCTTAGCCAGGTTTCTGTTTGAGAAGGCCCATGAATGTTGGAACTCCCTTGACTTGCAAGCTTTTGAAGAAGTTGTGGCCCTCCTTGTCTATGGTTTGGTGTTGTTCCCTAACCCAGATCAGCTTATTGACATCAGTACGGTTCAGATCTTTATGTCCAAGAATCCTATACCTACATTGCTGGGGGACATCCTTCACTCATGTTACACTCGAACCATGAGAAAAAGGGGTGTCCTCATGTGTTGCACTCCTCTCCTGGGAAGGTGGTTTATTTCGCATCTTCCACAATCAGTCTTGAAGAATGAACGGGGTTTGAGATGGTCACAACGGTTGATGACTCTTACACATGCAGATATACATTGGTGCCCTAGGTCCAGAGAAGATGTCACTATCATTGATCGTTGCGGGGAGTACCTTAATGTTCCTTTACTTGGAATCAGAGGAGGTATTACTTACAGTCCATGCCTGGCTTGGAGACAGTTTGGTTATGCTCGGAGGGATGGTCCTCATGACATGTTAATTCCTGACATAGTTTTTGACTTCGACAACGATACTCAAGGACTTCGCCAGAGATTTATCAAAGCTTGGAGGATGCCCATTAGGATAGACAGCAAGACACTGGGGCACAGGAATTCCATCCCGTTGGAACCTTATCTCAAGTGGGTACGCGCCCGCTCTCAGAAGTTAGTGATGCCTTATCCTCACATGCTCCCAGTAATCAAAGAACCAGTCTTGGAAGGAGAAGTGCCCTACACTATTCAGCACCCTGATATGCCCACATCCTGGGAAGAGATGCAGAAGAGCTGGATCCAGCTTAAGGAAGAACGGAATTCTCTTGAAACCAGTCTGCATGACAGTGAAAAGAAGGTCTTGGAGCTCACCCGCCTGTTGCATGAGGAGAGGAATCTCAACACCTACATAGCCCCAAAGAGGATGCGCAGTGTATTTTGGGATTGATTTGATTTTTGTACTTTTGCCCATGAGGCCTTGATGTATTAAACAATGATTTCCTTAATGATAACGTGTGTTTCTTTTTGTCTACAACAAATTTGAACTTTCGAACCCTTGAATGCATTGCATACGCATTTCATACATCATGTGCATAGCAGGTTTTTCCTCTTTTCAGGTTGCTTACAGTTCTTCGCTGTTTATTTCAGCATCATGAATCACGAATCTTCATCAACTGAGACTTCCATCAAGGCTCTTCAGGTGCAGAATGCACAATTCCAGGAATTAATCAAGGGTCTGGCTCAAGGCCAAGAAGAACTGAAGGCTATGCTCCTGAAGAAGGAGAAGAAGAAGAAGAGAAGAATTGTTCTGTTCAACTCGGGCCGAAGGTTTAATAACACTCTGCAACAGGAAGAGGCTGGTTCTTCTGTTGACAAGAATTCTCCTCAGGCAGAAGCAAGGGTTCCTAGTCCGGTAGTCTCCGACAACGAGACAGATTTTGATGAAGAGCAGTACCCTCCTGCAGACGACAGATACAAGCAACTGGAGGATAGGTTGAAGGCTATGGAAGTTCAACAGGTACCTGGGCTGGATTTCAGAGATCTGGGTTTGTCAACTGGTGTGATCATCCCTCACAAGTTCAAAGCACCATCCTTCTCTAAGTATGACGGGGCGTCTTGTCCCAAGCTGCATTTAAGGTCCTATGTTCGGAAAATTCAGCCGTACTCTGCGGATAAGAATTTATGGATCCACTTCTTCCAGGAGAGTCTTTCAGGGACTCATCTCGAATGGTTCTATCAGCTGGATGGGACCAAGGTTCGTAACTGGGAGGAGTTGGCTACTGCTTTCTACAAGCAGTATCAATATAATGCCGACCTTGCCCCTACACGTACCCAACTCCAGGGTATGTCGTTAGGTGCAAGTGAAGGTTTTAAGGAGTACGCTCAGAAGTGGAGAGACCTGGCTGGCAGGGTGCAGCCACCATTGACTGATCGGGAGTTGGTAGACATGTTCTTGGGGACTCTATCTGGGCCATTTTTCAACCATCTCATTGGGAATTCTTCTGCTGGGTTCACTGATTTGATTCTGACTGGAGAAAGAATTGAGGCTGGGTTGAAATCTGGAAAGATTGCGAAGGGTGCAACGTCTAGTTCGGAAAAGAAACCATTCAAGAAGGAGTCTAGTGCCGTGTATGGTTCCCGGAAATCAGAGAGACCTGAGCGCCGCCAATCTGTCAGTGCGGTAATGATCGCTAAGCCTGCTGCCGCTCCTCGGCCGACCAATCCTCAAAGGGCTGAAAGACCCCGGAGAGAGTTTACCCGGTTAAACATGACCCTGTCGCAGATCCTGCCACAGTTGATATCCACCAATTTGGTGACTGTCAGGGAGGCTCCGAAGTTCCCCAATACCGCATCTCCTAAGTACAACCCGAATGCTCGTTGTGCTTACCATTCAGATAGCCCGGGGCACTCTACCGATGACTGTTGGGCACTAAAGAACAAGCTACAGGACCTTATTGACGCCAAGGAGGTGCAGTTTGAGGCATCTGAGAAGCCAAATATAGTGACAGCGCCCCTGCCTGCTCATGGAGTAAATGCTATTGGGGACGAGGATGAAGTTGATAAAGCTGAGTTTGATAGCTGGATCTACCCGGCAGCCGACAGTGGACTCAACAATTGGAGTGCAAAGGACAACTTATCTGTTTCTCTTGTTACTAAGTAATAAATTTCCTTGTTTCGTTATTTTGTAATAAACAATGATAAACTCTATGGCCCGGTGTCTTACCCGAGGCACCGTGGTTCTATTTGTGAGGGCATATAAATTGTCATTTCATATATCATGAATGAAAATCTTGGACGTACTTTCGCATTGCAAACATTGTGCTCCTTTTCTGTCTTTCTTTTCCTTTACATAATTTTCAAACACAGCTGTATTTACACACACACTCACTCATACAGGCTTCAATCCACTCTGGATCTCACTGATAACAACTCTGCTACTGCCAATTATGACTTCGAAAATCCGATCAACTTAGCCGAAGACGAAGGTGAAGATGATTGCGAAGTGCCTGGCGAGCTTGCAAGACTGTTGCTCCAGGAAGAGAGGGCAATTCAACCCCATGAAGAGCCAGTGGAAACAATAAACTTGGGTACAGAGACAGACAGGAAAGAGGTAAAGATTGGTGCCAACCTAGAGCTCAGCGTGAAGCAACGGTTAACCAAGATGTTACATGATTACATGGAGATCTTTGCTTGGTCCTACGAAGACATGCCCGGGTTGGATACCGATATTGTGGTCCATCACTTGCCAACTAGGGAAGATTGCCCTCCTGTTAAGCAAAAGGTCCGTCGGATGCGCCCAGAGATGTTTGAAAAGATTAAAGCCGAGGTTATGAAACAGTTTGATGTTGGGTTCCTTGCAGTGACTTCTTACCCGCAGTGGGTGGCTAATGTAGTGCCGGTACCTAAGAAAGACGGTAAGGTCAGAATGTGTGTCTACTACAGGGATCTGAACAGGGCCAGCCCCAAGGATGACTTCCCCCTACCTCACATTGATGTCCTTGTCGATAATACAGCTCAACACAAGGTATTCTCTTTCATGGATGGCTTTTCAGGTTACAATCAGATCAAGATGGCACCTGAAGACATGGAAAAGACTACATTTGTTACTCACTGGGGCACCTTCTGTTACAAGGTCATGCCATTCGGGTTGAAGAACGCTGGGGCAACCTACCAACGTGCCATGGTTGCTTTATTTCATGATATGATCCATCATGAGATAGAAGTGTATGTTGACGACATGATCGCAAGGTCCCAGACTGAGGAAGAGCACCTAGATCATCTGCAGAAGTTGTTTGACCGGTTGAAACTGTACAAGCTGAGATTGAACCCGAACAAGTGCACCTTCGGGGTAAGATCTGGGAAGTTGCTAGGCTTCGTGGTCAGTGATAAGGGAATTCAAGTGGACCCTGCTAAGGTCAAAGCTATTCAAGAGATGCCAGTTCCTAAGACAGAGAAGGAAGTCAGAGGCTTTTTAGGACGCCTAAATTACATCGCTCGATTCATCTCGCATCTAACCGCTACCTGTGAGCCAATCTTCAAGCTGTTGAAGAAAGATCAGGTAGTACGTTGGAACGATGAATGTCAGGCTGCTTTTGACAGAATCAAAGAGTATCTCCAAGAACCACCTATCCTTATGCCACCGGTTGAAGGGAGACCTCTGATACTATATCTAACAGGGCTTGACAACTCAATAGGGTGTGTGCTGGGGCAGCATGACGAGTCTGGCCGAAAAGAGCATGCCATTTATTACCTTAGCAAAAAGTTTACCGACTGTGAGACCCGATACTCACTGCTCGAGAAAACTTGCTGCGCTTTGGTATGGGCTGCTCGCCGGCTGAGACAGTATATGCTGACTCACACTACCTTATTGACCTCAAAAATGGATCCTATAAAGTACATATTCGAAAAGCCTGCTCTGTCTGGGAGAATTGCAAGATGGCAAATGATCTTGACGGAATACGACATTCAGTACACAACCCAGAAAGCCATCAAGGGAAGTGTATTGGCAGACCACTTGGCACATCAGGCCGTAGATGATTATCAATCAATGAACTTCGAGTTTCCGGATGAAAGCATTATGATAGTGACTGATTGTGAAGTACCTGGACCGGATGAAGGACCTGAACCAGGATCCCGATGGTCTATGCACTTTGACGGGGCCTCCAATGCTTTGGGTAATGGTATCGGCGCCATCACCATATCTCCTCAAGGTACTCATACTCCACTCACTGCCCGGCTGTGTTTCAACTGTACCAACAACATGGCAGAGTATGAGGCGTGCATCATGGGTCTTCAAGCTGCGATTGACCTAAGGATCAAATTTCTAAGTGTTTTCGGAGATTCCGCTCTTGTGATCAATCAGATCAAAGGAGAGTGGGATACAAAACATCCAAACCTGATTCCTTACAGAGAATGTGTGTTGACCCTGATCCCCCACTTCACAAAAATAACCTTTGAACACTTTCCAAGAGAAGAGAATCAGTTGGCGGACGCGTTAGCTACAATGTCTTCTATGTTCAAGGTCAAATGGGATAACGAGACTCCCCGGATCATCATCTGGAAACTGGACGAACCGGCATATTATTGTGATCTCGAGACTGAATTGGTGACTGAGAAGCCCTGGTACCATGAGGTAAAGAGATATCTGGAAGCTCAGGAATACCCTGAAGGTGCCTCTATCAACGATAAGAAGTTCTTGAGGAGATTCGCAGCAAAGTTCTTCCTTAGCAACGGCATCTTATATAAGCGAAACCATGATTCAACCTTACTGCGTTGTGTGGATAAGACTGAAGCAGAAAGGATCATGGAAGAGCTACATGAAGGGACCTTTGGTACGCATTCCAGTGGACATACTATGGCTAAGAAGATCCTACGGGCAGGATATTACTGGTCCACAATGGAAGCTGATTGTTACCAACATTCCAGGACATGCCACAAGTGCCAGATTTATGCAGACAAGGTGCATGTTCCTCCAGTTCCCCTAAATGTTCTGACTGCGCCTTGGCCATTTGCAATGTGGGGCATAGACATGATCGGTGAGATAAAACCTACGGCATCTAATGGGCATCGCTTCATCCTGGTAGCGATTGATTACTTCACGAAGTGGGTCGAGGCGGCATCCTATGCTACGGTAACCAAGACTGTTGTGGCACGGTTCATTCGGCATAACCTGATCTGTCGGTACGGCGTCCCTGAGCGGATTATTACAGACAACGGTACCAATCTGAACAACAAGATGATCGCTGAGCTCTGCGAACAGTTCAAAATACAGCACCACAATTCTTCTCCTTACAGACCGAAGATGAATGGGGCTGTAGAAGCAGCAAATAAGAACATCAAGAAAATCGTGCAGAAGATGACAGTGACTTATAAAGATTGGCACGAGATGTTACCGTTCGCTCTACATGGGTACCGTACCTCAGCTAGGACGTCAACCGGGGCAACCCCTTTCTCTCTAGTTTATGGTATGGAGGCAGTCTTACCGATCGAAGTGCAAATACCCTCTCTCCGGATAATGAAGGATGCAAATCTGAACGAAGATGATTGGATCCAGACACGACTTGATCAGCTCAACCTCATTGATGAAAAGAGACTCGCTGCTATCTGCCATGGTCAGACGTATCAGAAACAGATGATCAGGGCATTTAACAAAAAGGTCAGACCACAGGAATATCAAGTTGGGGATCTGGTAATCAAACGAATCATCCTTCCTCAGAGTGATCCAAGGGGCAAATGGACCCCTACGTACGAAGGGCCATTTGTGGTTAAGCATGTGTTCTCAGGAGGAGCAATGATATTAACCAATATGGATGGTGACGACCTTCCTCATCCCGCCAATGCAGACATAGTAAAAAGATACTACGCATAAAAAAGACCCGCTAGGCTGACATGCCTAGGCAAAAAATTAGGGCTTCCCGTCGAACCAAAAGGGTTCGGGCAAAATGAAGGGATGAAAATGAAAAAATCTGTACACCCGGCAAGTCGAAAACCTGAAAAGGCGGCTTGGGCAAAAATGGGTATCCCGGTGGGCTGAAAACCCGAAAGGGCGGTCCAGGCAAAAATTAGGGATAAAAGTGTAATACTATGTCTCATTGATCACTTTGCATCCAGAATCTGGTATCTACATCAAGTTCAGACGGCATCGATCAGTCAGCTTCACCTTCAACCAAGGTCATCAAGTGATGAGACGCTCGGAGTTATAAGGGCAATAGCAGAGTTGAAACCCAGTGGGATCATTCATTTCACACAGCTGTTTTATTTTCTTTTGTACAGAACTTGTATAAACTCTCTTGTTCGGCGGCGTTCCTCTTACTAGGACGTCAGTCTCTTGTACACAAAACGCCTATTCACAGGCCATCCAAAATCAATACAAATATATTTTCAGTTAAAAGTGCCAATTGTTTTTCTTTTTCTGTTTTGTTTTGCGAAGAACGTCCAAGGTTCAATTTGTGATATATGCATTGACAATAGTTTGCTAACTCATAAATATTTGCATACGAAACAAAGGGATTAATTACAGGTGACACTAGAAACAGGGGCAATAAAGAGTTGTCCAAGAGATCTAATTGTTCTGTCCTCTAAGATATCAAGGTAGGTTCAGCTAAAGAACATGACCAGTACATCTTAATTCCCCAGAGAGTGATTCAGCAAAACCATGCATTCTTCTCCAAGCAGAGTTATCAAATCTCAAAGAAATTGGGTATCCTCCCGTAGATCTCAATACTTCCCCAGCAGCATGCATATTCTTAACAAGCATCCACGGAAGTCTTGGTCTAAAGATTGTTCCCCGGTGGTACATCAAACATTCAGTGGAATCACTTCCCCAATACAGCTCAAAACTTCCCCAGAAGAGCCCAATCCAGTTTCCCCAGGAAAGTTGGAATTCGTATCCCCAAGCAGTAAGCTTATCCCCAGTAAATTCTGGAAGCTTATCCTTCGCAGAGCACGAACGCGTCGTCCGGCTTGATTTAAAGAGTTATTTCCTTAACAGGATATAACTGGGTTATCCTCAGCCAAAAGCCATGGAAAGAGCGTCGTCGACAAAGTCTTCCTATCCCCAGCAAACTATTATCAACACTCAGCAAGGCATCCCTCTCCCCACAGAGTATTGCTTCCCAGCATGGTCGCTAGAGTATCTTTTCTCCCCGCAGAGTTATTCCATTCGCCAAGTTTATTCCGCAACGGAGTCATCTTCTCCTACCGGTATTCTTGCAGTTATCATCCCCAGCGGAAGCAAAAATCTATTCCTCAACATCAGCCCAGGATATGACTTCCCGGCACCCGTCAAAGAGTTTACTTCCCTAGACGAAAACATACATTCATAAAACATCACATACATCATTATAGCATGCATAGACGCATTATATCATACAAATCTCATTTATGTTGAGAACATCATTGCTTGATCCATATCATGCATTGCATATGACTGACCTTTACCTTTCAGGAAAGATGTAGTTGAGATTCTCAATCATATTTCAAGACCTAGACCGGTTCAGTTAATCGACTTCGAAGATTTCTTATCCAGTCCCAGGCCTTCTCTAGTCCAGCTAAATCGACTCCTAACAGATTTTTCTGATGAAGACTCAGTAGAAGTTATCCCAGATGGTTCCCTCTCCAACGGTGAGTGAGGTGATAGTCTCCTATGGTCCCCTCTCCGACGGTGAGTGAGGTGGTAATTCCTTTTCAGATGTTTCCCTCTCCGACGGTGAGTGTGAGGTGATAGTCTCCTATGGTCCCCTCTCCGACGGTGAGTGAGGTGGTAATTCCTCTTCAGATGTTTCCCTCTCCGACGGTGAGTGTGAGGTGATAGTCTCCTATGGTCCCCTCTCCGACGGTGAGTGAGGTGGTAATTCCTTTTCAGATGTTTCCCTCTCCGACGGTGAGTGAGGTGATAGTCTCCTATGGTCCCCTCTCCGACGGTGAGTGAGGTGGTAATTCATTTTCAGATGTTTCCCTCTCCGACGGTGAGTGAGGTGATAGTCTCCTATGGTCCCCTCTACGACGGTGAGTGAGGTGGTAATTCCTTTTCAGATGTTTCCCTCTCCGACGGTGAGTGAGGTGATAGTCTCATATAGTTCCCTCTCCGACGGTGAGTGAGGTGATAATTCCTTTCAGATTATAATTTTCTTATGGTCCCCTCTCCGACGGTGAGTGAGGTGACAATTCCCTTTCAGATTATAATCGCCTATGGTTCTCTTCCCGATACTGCAAAGATGGTAATTCCCGCTAAGCTTTTTCTCAAACGAGCGTTGTTGAAGTTAAAGTCGCCCAAGGTTCTCTTACCATTCATACTAAGGTAGTAACCATCCCTGGTTCATTCATCATCATTTGAAGCTCCAGACTCAGCTCCTGTAACCAGTCAGGACATATCTATGCCAAGCATCAGAAATCAACTCCTGCAACGTGTCAGGTACTCATGTTTCTTTTTCAGGTATGCAGGTTCTCGCTAAGGAATCTCTTACACGATCAACATCCAGATGGCATCTACAAGCCCATCATCCTATTCATCGACCTCTAAATGGCATCTATAAGCCCATTCTACCACACTGCTACTATGTGAGCGCAAATTTCTGGGCACTCTAGTGTTCAATCATCTTCCACCTCCGGATTACGAAAGGCACGTCAGCCAATCTGCATCCTCAGGTTTAAGAAGATTGAACAGGGGCAACTGTTGTACCCCAAAATTTGCCCTCCCATATTCTTCAAGAAATTGCCAAGTCAAGTCACAAAATTCCCCAAGGGTTGCACAGTGCAAAGGTCTCCTACACAGTCAAGATTAGGGTTTGTGTTCTGATCAAGAAAATGAAGCTTCCAAATGCCCAATCAAGTCTCACATGCCTACAAATATGATCAAGCATCCTCATATCAAGTTTCAAGACATTCAGCTCAAAATTGCACAGTCAAAACCCTAAATTGCACTACAGTCAACTGTAGGGGCAAAATGGTCATTTGGCAGTCAAAAGTTCAAATTTTTGGTCAACATATCATTTTGAAGCCACAAACATCATTTGATCAATGCTTGATCATGATTCTCAAAATTTGGCTCAGAAATCACCAAATTGCAAAAGTTTCTTTATTTGGACAGTTGAAAAAGTCAACTGAAATTGACCAGGGCATAACTTTCACATGGATTATCAGAAAAATTCCATCCAAATCTCATTTTGAAGAGAAAGACATTTCCTACAACTCATCTTCATACTTCAAGTCCAAGAAATGCTCTCACAAAAAGTTATCAATTTCAACATTATAGGTCATTTTCAAAAGTCAACAAAAAGGGACTTTAAGTCAAAGGCCATAACTTGAGATTGGTAAATCAAAATGACATGGGACCAAAGGCATTGGTTAGAGGACTCAAAGACCTTTCCAAAATGTCCAAGAACATGAGAAAAGCTTAAAAATTGAGAAAGTTATGCCTTGTGGAAGTTGGGAAATTTTTGGATATTTTGAAAAATCAACATTACTTCAAATGACCTAAAATTGCTAATGGGCCCATTTTTCTTCCATAATTCATCATTCCAAGCATGTGCACGACCACTTGGCCCAAAGGGAAGTATTTTCTCATTTTTTATTTATTTATTTGAATTTTTATTTATATTAATTCATTTAAATCATTTAAATATATGAAAAATATTTAACTCACCCTAACCAATCTTTTTATACATGTTTTAGACTCAATAATTCGTGTAAAATCAAATAGGGAAAGATTTGGAGCAAATTGATCATAATTGACACAAGATTGCATGGAAAAAGATATGAAAAAATCTTAAAGAATCAAATTTTCAAAAGCCATGAATGCATTGGATTTGTGCTACTTTTTGTGACCTAATGCACTCACTACAAATGCTAGAACACAACCCTAATCAGGATAGAGACTAAGCTGCGCCCAAAAGCATTTGCAAAACTTGAATTTTTTGTTAAGAAAGTCAAAACTTAAAACCCTTTTGCAGGTTAATTCAAGGCACGAAACTTGTTCCATTAGCTTGCTGAGGATTAAAGGAAGAGATTTGGATCAAAACCAAAGACGTTGACATCAAGAAACGTGAGAACACGACCGCCCTGTACAGAGAAAAAATCATGATCGTATTCTAACTTCTAGGCATTCCCATGGCATTCTAATTATTGATTTACATTCCTTGTGAAGTTCTGAAGCTAACCAATGCGTTTAATTATATTTTTACATGCTATATACGATTATGACATGCTTGTATTCTAGGGTTTGCAGGAACTCAAAATTGGGGATTTCAAGACAAGGAAAAATTGGAACACATGAGTTACACCATTCAACTCAGCGCATGAAGACGATCTTGAACCACCCATCGCGCCCAATTTCTGAATGACACAGGCCTAATCGCTATTTTCTAAAAGCATGCCTAAGAGAACGTCCCAAAAACCATTTCCCGTTCTTTTATGTTTTCAGGAACGTGAAGAAGATGAACTCGTGGCAGTGTGTGATACGTTGGTTTGAATTTCGCGCGCGGACCCACTAACTCCTTTGTTTCCTTTTATATTATTTATTTGCTATTATATATTAAATATGTTTGGGATGGCTCAGTGGAAGGAACACGCGTTGGCAATATCAATGACCTGGGTTCGAAACCCAGGTCTTCAATAATCTCAATATTATTTTTCCTCTAACGTTCATGTGTAGCGCTTGTGTTGGAGACCATGATGCACCTCTTCATCAAGCCAGCCACGCGTCCCATGGAGTCAGGTCAAAGGCTCAGGATTGAGGAACACAGAACGCCCTAGTCAACGCACCTGCATGTGTCTGGCCAAAGTCAAATGGACCCAAATAAATGGGCCAGATCTCTCAAAATTCAACCTCCATATTGGGGTCTGAAACCCCCCTGGTTTGCAAATTCTTTATATTTTCCTCATATTTTATTTTTTCAATTATTATTTTATTCTCTTTATTTTTTTGAATCAATTAATTATTTTTATAAAAATACAAAACATCATAAAAAATCAGAAAAGACAAAAAACATAATAAATATTTTATTTTAATATTTTCTTGTAAATAAATGTATATAATTGAATTTAATATAAATTAGGGTTTAATTTTAATATCTTTAATAAAAAATCTAAAAAGAAGTAGAATTAGGTTTAATTAATGTTTTTCATTCCTTTTTAATTTTTCTTTCTTATAATAATATTTATAATTAAATTTGCATGAAAATAACTTAGGTTTAAATTAGGTTAAAATTCAACATATTTCTTAATAAATTAAAATAAAATATAATTAGGGTTAGTAGTTAATTTTAATTAATTCTTTCTTTTTTTATTAAATCCTAAAATATATAAAAATATCAAAAACAAGTCTTTCTTTAATTAATTAATTAATTTCATCATGTAATTTAATTTTTGCAAAAGGGTCCAACGCCCTCCTTTCGACTTAATTGTTTAATTTCGCATATTTATTTTATTTTGCTCAAATAATTATGTACCTCTCCCAAAGCCTTGTAAATAATTGCTCGCACTTTTAATTCTTTTACTTTATTTATTTTTCCGTCAAATCGGGTCCTGGTTAATTTTGGCGATGTGGACCCGCGCCTTTTGTAATAGCTTTAGATTTACTTTTCCTCGCAACTTTTAACTGTTACACAAAGCATGCAAGAATGAATGGACAAATAAAATCAAGCGTAGATCACTTTAACATGACAAGATAAATGCAAATGAAAACGAAACACAAATCGCACACACCACCCCTAGGGTACGCCTCACTGTTGCCTTGCCTCGAAAGGTGATCGTCGAGTAGAGGATGTCTTAGTAAGTCCTCATGATCCGGGAACCTGGCATGAGGGTAGCTTCTAAGGTGTCTTCCTATTGCTCCGGTGATCACCATGTCCCGAACCCTCGAATTGACCCGAACACCTCCAACGGTGGTGCTACCTACCTCTCATTGGTGGGATGGCACTACTTTAAAGGACATCTACACAGACGAATTCCTTAGGGTAGGTAGACAACTCTAGATACTTGCTCTAAATTTCAAAACAAATTCAAAAATACTTTTCACACCGACACCTTTTCAAAAAAGCTTTCGAAAGCAATTTTTCAAACACTCTTGAGGACTGATACAAGAGTCGAACTGGAATTTTCAAAGAAACTTTTTTAAAACCCACAGTTGAAAAGCAAACAAACAATTTTTGAAAACACAAATGAGCAAGTATCTAAGAGCCCATGGATAACCATGGATAGAAAGGGTGCTAACACCTTCCCTTTCTATAACCTACCTCCCGAACCGAGAGCAATCTCTTTAAGGAATTTTTCTGTGCTTTTGTCCTTTCCATTTGGAGAAAATAAAAGACGGTGGCGACTCTTGCTTCCGCGACATTTCGCGAACCAGCGTTAAATAGTCAGTTCCAGATCCACCGATCACAGGCATCTATAAGCCCATTTCCATCACACTGCTACTATGTGAGCGCAAATTTCTGGGCACTTTAGTGTTCAATCATCTTCCACACACGGATTACGAAAGGCACGTCAGCCAATCTGCATCCTCAAGTCTAAGAAGATTGAACAGGGGCAACTGTTGTACCCCAAAATTTGCCCTCCCATATCCTTCAAGAAATTGCCAAGTCAAGCTGCAAAAGTTCCCCAAGGGTTGCACAGTTCAAGGGCCTCCTAACAGTCAAATTAGGGTTTTGGTTCTGATCAAAAAAATGAAGTTTCCAAGGGTCCAATCAAGTCCCACATGCCTATAAACATGGTCAAGCATCCTCATACCAAGTTTCAAGACTTTCAGCACAAAATTGCACAGTCAAAACCCTAATTGCACTACAGGCAACTATAGGGGTAAAATGGACATTTGATAGTCAAAAGTTCAAATTTTTGGTCAACATCTCATTTTGAAGCCACAAACATCATTTTATCAATGCTTGATCATGATTCTCAAAGCTTGGCTCAAAAATCATCAAGATGCAAAAGTTTCCTTATTTGGACAGCTGAAAAAGTCAACTATAAATTGACTAGGGCATAACTTTCACATGGATTATCAGAAAAATTCCATCCAAAGCTCATTTTGAATAGAAAGACATTTCCTACAACTCCTCTTCATACTTCAAGTCCAAGAAATGCTCTCACAAAAAGTTATCAATTTCAACATTATAGGTCATTTTCAAAAGTCAACAAAAAGGGACTTTAAGTCAAAGGCCATAACATGAGATTGGTAAATAAAAATGACATGGTACCAAAGACATTGGTTAGAGGACTCAAAGACCTTTCCAAAATGTCCAAGAACATGAGCAAAGCTTAAAAATTGAGCAAGTTATGCCTTGTGGAAGTTGGGAAATTTTTGGATATTTTGAAAAGTCAACATTGATTCAAATGACCTAAAATTGCTAATGGGCCTCTTTTTCTTCCACAATTCATCATCCAAGACATGTGCACGACCATTTGGCCCAAAGGGAAGTTTTTATCATTTTTTTTATTTATTTATTTGGATTTTTATTATTAATAATTCATTTAAATTAAAATAAATACATGAAAAATACTAAACCTAGGTTTTAAATTTTTTTATGCATATTATATACTCAATATTTCGTGCATAGCTAGATTTGGAAAGAATTGAAGAGAATTGGCCATGATTTGTACAAAATAGCATGAAAAAATATTGAAAAAGATTTTTGGAAATCAAATCTTGCAAGACATGAATGCCAAGGATTTTGATTGTTTTCTTTGACCTAATTCACTCCATACATATACAAACAAGCAAGACCTAATGCAAAGAACCAAAAAGTTGCGCATAAACTCCATTATCAAACTCAATTTTTTTGGCAAAAATTCCAAACCTGAAAACCTAGTTCTAGGACGATTCAAGGCCAAGCAATTGTTCCATTAGCTTCCTGAGGCGTCAAAGGAAGTTTTCCAATCAAAATCAATCATCCCAACTCCCAGAATTGGTATACAGAAATCAAGTTTTCTCACTTTTTTTGTAGAATCGTGTTTTGAGATTTAAACATTTTCATTGCATAATTTTAATGGATTCTTAATAATTGAAGTGTTCTGAAGCTAACCATCTACTTTAATTGCGTTTTTATACACTGTATGCGAATTCACCATTGTTGCTTTTTAGGGTTCTTAAGTTTTCAAATTAGGGGTTCTTGAATAAGGAAAAATTGGCACTCAAAACCTGGACCATTGAATCAATCATGTTTGGACGAAGAGATACCAACCCTCGCGCCTAATTTATGAGGCCTTATGGCCTGTTCGCTATTTTTTTGAAAGTGACTTTCTGGAACGGTGCAAAACCGTTGCCAGTTCTTTCTTTGTTTCAGGAAAAAAAGAACAACGCGAGGAAGATGATGATGTGTAGAGCGATGATTGGAGCGTTTAAATTTTCGCGCGAAAAGAGCACTAACGCGTTTGTTTTATTTTATAATATATGTTTGTTAGGTGATATACAGAAAACGCGCTTGGATCAACTGGCAGGCTTAAGCATTTGTAACGTTCAGGACCTGGGTTCGAGCCCCAGGTCCTCACTATTTCCATGTTATTTTTCAGTCAATGTTTCTATGTAGTTTCAATGCTGAAGACCATCATACGTCCCTCCATCAAGCCGTCCACTTGGTCAATCTCGCTCATCCAAGGGTTCAGATCTAAAGAACATGGTGAGTCCTAGTCAAAGATACCACACGTTGCCTGAAAAAGTCAACAAGGCCTCCAGTAATGGGCCAGAATTATTGGGTTGTACCTCCACTTTGGGGACAGAGACCCCCCTGAGGTTTGCAATATTTTTCTTTTTTATCTTTTCTTATTTTATTTTCAAATATTATTCTTTTTATTAGTTCTTGCAATTTAATTATTTTTCATAAAAACACAAAACAATAAAAAATCAGAAAAGATGAAAAAATAATAAATATTTTATTTTAGTATTTTTGTAAATAAATTGCATTAATTAATTTTAGTTATTAAATTAGTTTTAATTGTAATATTTTCATAATAAAAATCTAAAATTGTAGAATTAGGGTTTAATTAATTTTTTATCTCTTTTTCTTTTCTTTCATAATAATTAAATATTTCCTATTATTTATTTTTATAATTAAATTGCATGTAAAATAATTAGGGTTAATTTTAGGTTAAACTTTAATATGTTTTCATAATAAAATAAAAATTGTAGAATTAGGTTTAATTGCATTAAAATCATAAAATACCAAAAAATACCAAAAAATACCAAAAACAATTTCTTTTCTTTTTTTTAATTAATTAGTTTCATCATTTAAATTAATTTTGCAAAAAGGGTCCAACGCCCTCGTTCTTAATTCTTATTTAATTCGCATGTTTATTTCCTTTTTGGTATGATTTTTATGTATCTCTCCCAAAGCCGTGTAATTAATTTCTCGCACTTTATTTTATTTCTCGCACTTTATTTACTTTCTGTCAAATCGGGTCCTGAATTAAATTTGGCGATGTGGACCCGCGCCTTTGTAATAGTTTAGGAACTTTTAATTTCCGCATCTTTTTAAATGTTAATAATTGCATGCAAGAATGAATGATAAAATAAAAACAAACGCATAGATCACCTGGACATGAATAAGACAAAATAACTGAACATGACACACAAATCACACACCACCCCTAGGGTACGCCTCACTGTTGCCTTGCCTCGAAAGGTGATCGTCGAGTAGAGGATGTCTTAGTAAGTCCTCATGATCCGGGAACCTAGCATGAGGGTAGCTTCTAAGGTGTCTTCCCATTGCTCTAGTGATCACCATGTCCCGAACCTCGAATTGACCCGAACACCTCCAACGGTGGTGCTACCTACCTTTCAATGGTGGGATGGCACTACTTTAAAGGACATCTACACAGACGAATTCCTTAGGGTAGGTAGACGACTCTAGATACTTGCTCTAATTTCAAAAACAAATCAAAAAATACTTTTCACACCGACACCTTTTCAAAAAGCTTTAGAAAGCAATTTTTCAAACACTCTTGAGGACCGATACAAGAGTCGAACTGGAATTTTCAAAGAAACTTTTTAAAACCCACATTGAAAAGCAAACAAACCTTTTTGAAAACACAATGAGCAAGTATCTAAGAGCCCATGGATAACCATGGATAGAAAGGGTGCTAACACCTTCCCTTTCTATAACCTACCTCCCGAACCGAGAGCAATCTCTTTAAGGAATTTTTCTGTGCTTTTGTCCTTTCCATTTGGAGAAAATAAAAGACGGTGGCGACTCTTGCTTACCGCGACATTTCGTGAACCAGCGTTAAACAGTCAGTTCCAGATCCACCGATCACAATACCAAATATTGAAAAAGTTACGGCTTTGTGAAATTAGTGAAAATCCATGAGGTGACCTATAATCTTTTGAGTTCTTAGGGCATCTTCCACCCATTTTCAAGTCTTGAACATAAAAGAAGAGTTGAATTTCACATCCTTAAGATCATTGTGGGAAACTAGTAGGCTCAAGAAGATAAAAATTGACCAAGTTATGATCTTTTGAAGTTACATAGGGGAATTTGATGGCCTATCTAGAGGACTTGTAATCTTTCTCAATCATTAGGAATCTTCCACACAGTTTTTTTGAAACTTTTGAAGTAATTTGTTGATAACCCTTTAAAGAGAAGCATATCTTTCGAATCACTCAAAAATCTCAAAAGATGAACAAGATATAGCCCTTAGAAGTTCAAAACCTTAGCTTCTAAAGCACCAAAATAACTTGGAAACCCCTTTCAATTTTGACAATCTTTTTTGCACAATCACTTTTGCCATGTGAATCGACGTTTTTATGGATGATAATGAGAAACCATAGCAATAATAACCACTTACAAATATTAATAATTGTGGGATTTGTGCCCTTGTGATCAAGGAAACAAGAATTTTTCCAATTAGATCAAACTTCTTCAATCAACCCTTTTATCTTTTGACTTTCTTTGACAAATTAAGGCATGATGAATCATAGTAGACCTTGTCATGATATTACTTTAAAGCATATTCAATGATGAAGCTTGAATCTCAATGAAGCTTTATTGAAGAAGGCATGGAAATAAACTCATGAACCTAGAAATCAACCTGATGAAATATGTTGTGCCCTCACCTATAATATCATCAATTAGAGCAAACATTCATTGTATTTGTTAGTTAAAAGTTAATCAATACGAAACATATATGATCAAAATATATAATTCAAAGTTATTGGTGATCCTTATGAGCAAACTTAAAGATAGGGAGAAGAACCAAACCCTAGTGTAATCTTGATATGATTGAGTTGATATGATATGATAGAGGAATCTTAGGGGCAAAAATTAGGGTAGAACAATTGCCCTTATTTAAGTGTCTTCTATCCGGAGATACGAAGGTTAAAATCTTCGTGTCGACGCAATTGAAGATACTTAAACATAAAATAAGCCTTATTTTTTGCCATAAGAGACCATGCAATGCTTATTATTGTGCATGCAAATAAACAGATTCAAAGGTGACACGGGACAACACTGGGGAAACAGAAAAATAAAGGATCAAAAGAAAATTTGACCAGGAATATAAATCACTGGTGAACAGAAGACTCGACTCTATTGGGGTAAAGCACAAGGAGGAGATAAAGCATCATCAACTAAAATATTGAGGAAAAAGTAAAGGATGATAACGATCGGCAGGCAACTGTAAACTATCCACTCACTGAGAAGATAAAAAAAAGAGGTAACGTCGACCCATGGGGGGAAAAAATTATAACATAATACTAGCAAATACCAATATTGGGGTAGGTCACAAATGACCAGCATCAGTACCTATGACTAGAAACAAATGAATTCTTCAGATTAAAGTGAGTCTTGACGATAAACTATCTCCCATAATGACGAGACTACCATTCATCGGAGTAACAAATCTCAATAACAAACTATCTCCCATAATGACGAAACTACCATTCATCAGAGTAATAAATCTCAACAACGAACTATCTCTTATAATGACGAGACTACCATTCATTGGAGTAATAAATCTCAACAACAAACTAGATCCCATAATTACGAGACTACCATTCATCGGAGTAACAAATCTCAACAACGAACTATCTCCCATAATGACGAGACTACCATTCATCAGAGTAATAAATATCAACAACGAACTATCTCCCATAATGACGGGACTACCATTCATTGGAGTACAAAATCTCAACAACGAACTATCTCCCATAATGACGAGACTACCATTCATTGGAGTAAAAAATCTAAACAACAAACTATCTCCCATAATTACGAGACTAACATTCACCAGAGTAACAAATCTCAATAATGAACTATCTCCCATAATGATGAGACTACCATTTATTGGAGTAACAAATCTCAATAACGAACTATCTCCCATAATGACGAGACTACCATTCATTAGAGTAAACAAACATGAATATTCTCTGGGGAACAGACTAACTGGGGAAATAGATGTTGCTCAAATAAAGAGACCTACCATCTGCTGTTATAATAAGCCTGTTGGGAAAAGAAATATGACTTCCCTGGAGAAATGCCAAAATATTCATGCTGAGGAGATGAAGTCTTCTCGTGCCAAAATAAATGCACATTCTCAAATTAGGGCTCAAAGCCTGCAAAAAACATAATTATAATATTATCGGGAACCACAGATTCAATCCAGAAATACATTGGAGTGAAATAGTCAACCAAGATAGCACCTGATGAGAAATAATATCAAAAAGGGATCACGGATCCATTCAGATAATGGGATAAAAAGGAAGGCTAAAGAAAAAATTCTTCCATGAGAGATAACTCAGTGGGGAAAATTGAAAGAATATACACTTTCTACTTAAGGTCAACACTCTATTGGAGAGAGGGTAACATAACTCTGCAAAATAGGGTAATATGCCAACAAAATATTAATGAATGCATATGAGTACTGAATTTTAAATTCATCTATGCATGACGTATGCATGAATGTATGAATGTCATCATGTATATGCTAACAAAATCGACATACAACACTGATAATAACCCGACAAAACCAGCTTGGGTAACATCAATACTCGGATAAATCACGTCCAAGATGAAAACATCATAAGAAAGTAAGCACCAACTGAGGAAAAAAATTCCTATCTCACGGCTTAACTCCTCTGGGAAGAAACACAATCCAAAAGATATACAAGTTAAAACAGTGAATCAAAATAGATATAGGGATATAACATCCTCCTTTAGGCTTCACCGGGGAACATCACACAGTCTTCAAATGGGGAAACAAAGTTTCAAATTCTAGATTTCCACTGGAGATAATAATATTGACTTTGTTAGGGCAGATGAAAACCACATCATCGAGATATCATCTGAGGATCTCGTGCTGACTTCATTGGGGAGGATAATACCACATTGTCGAGGGGAGCCCAAAATACATTCTTTAATACCAAGAGTGAATATTACACAAACTTCCTTGGGGAGAAATTATGAAGCCACATGGGGATAACAACTTTCAGAGAGAAATATTATCTCAGCTTTTCTTGGGGATTTTAAGAAGTCAAACAACACAACAAGAAATCAAAATCATGGGGATTTTAAATCAAACCCAGTACTTGACGGGATAAAACCCCAAAAGATGACAATTGTTTCAACAATTCTTAGAAAAGATACTGCCCTTGTCAAGTTTCCTGGGAAACAAACAAAAACAATAATGCCAACACTGCAAAAGGGCAATGTTTTGCAAATGATTCCATCTCAGTACAGAAAGGGAGAAGGGACTTTCGTCGTATGAGCAGAGACCTTACTGGGGAATCTAGGGTAGAGGCTTCAGACCATGCAAAACCCAAAACCCAAAATCAAAATAATCAATCTGGAGAGAAACTGAACCAAGACTCGACTGGGGAAAAAAAGATTACAAATCCATCGCAGCACCATACATCCATTGGTATCATCTCCAACTATTTGGGAAACACAATGAGATCATGCACATACCAACAAGAGTGGCCTAAGAGAACTTTCCTAGGCAATATATACTTCCAAAATTTCAAAGTTCGTCCATCCTCGGAATCACTATTTTATTTTTTCTTGAATCACAAAATCTAAAGTAAAAAGTAATTTGTAAATTATTTTCAAAAATGATTTTATTGTTAAATATTTTTGTTTTGTAAATTACTATCAATAATAAATGGAATCTTTGCAAGCAGAACAAAATAAGAATTACAAAGAATTGGATAAAAGCTCAAACTTTATTAATAGAATGGTAGTCTACAAATGGCTAGACCCCATAGATGACTACAAATTTTGGAAAATGGTAATATATTGGAAAAGATACACTGAAATACAATGACCACTATTCTCCCTATCAACTTTTAACTCCTAAGCAACAACTTATGTTGAAGTGTGGTGAGGATTTAGGAAGATTGTTGCTTCAATGATCAAGTCTTGTCTGACGCAGTTACTTTCCAAGAAATCCCTAATTGTTGCCTAGGTTGCCCTTGCAGGTTTTCAACCTAGTGGGAAGAAATTATTTTGTTTGTGTCCCTTATTTTTCCCTAGACCACCCTTTCGGGTTTTCAGCCTATCGAGACACTCTTTTTTTCTTAAGCCGCCCTTTCAGGTTTTCGACTTAGCGAGGTCTTCTTTTATTTCTTTAGGCGAAGTATTTCTTGATTGCAGTAGCATTCATAGGACGTGGGAACTGCTCGCCATCCATAGTTTCAAGAATCAATGCACCGCTAGAGAAGGCTTTCTTGACAACATATGTGCCTTCGAAATTGGGAGTCCATTTTCCCCTAGAATCAGTGTTAAAAGACATGATCTTTTTGAGCACGAGGTCGCGTTCTCTAATTTCACGAGGCTTGACCTTCTTATGAAAAGATTTCTTAATTCTATTATGGTATAACTGGCCATGAAACAAGACCGTTATTCTCTTTTCTTCATTAAAATTCAATTGGTCAAACCTGTTCTGGACCCATTCAACCTCTGACAACTTGGTTTCCATTATCACACGTAAAGATGGAATCTCAACCTCAACGGGGAGCACTTCTTACATACCATACACAAGAGAGAACAGGGTTTCCCCTGTTGAAGTGCAGACGGATGTACGATACCCATGCAAAGCAAAAGGGAGCATCTCATGCCGATCTTTATAGGTAACAACCATTTTCTGGATGATCTTCTTAATGTTTTTATTAGCAGCTTCAACAGCCCCATTCATCTTTGGCATGTAGGGAGATGAATTATGATGGACAATCTTGAATTCTTCACAGAGTTATGTCATCATCTTGTTATTCAGATTCGAGCCATTGTCGGTGATAATCCTGCTTGGCATACCATATCGACATAAAAGGTTGTTCTTGATAAAGCGTACTACCACCTGCTTAGTGACATTAGCATATGAAGCTGCTTCCAACCATTTGGTGAAGTAGTCTATTGCCACCAAGATGAAATGATGTCCATTTAACGCATTTGGTTCAATCATTCCAATCATGTCAATACCCCACATAGAAAAAGGCCATGGGGAAGAAATAATATTGAGAAGCATCGAAGGCACATGAATTTTGTCAGCATAAATATTGCACTTATGGCACATCTTTGCAAATTTGTAACAGTCAGATTCCATTGTCAGCCAATAGTAACCTACCCTAAGCATCTTCTTTGCCATCGAATGTACATTGGCATGAGTGCCAAAGGAACCTCCATGGATCTCATGCATCAACATGTTTGCTTTGTGTTTATCCATGCATCTGAGCAAACCATGTCATAATTTCTTTTGTATATCACATCTTCATTGGGGAAAAAGTTGCCTGCCAACCTTCTCAATTTCTTTCTATCTTTGTTTGACGCACAAACCGGGTATTCTTGAATCTTGAGAAAATGCTTGATATCATGATACCAGGGTTTTTCATCTGGCATTCCCTCTGTTGTAAACACATGAGTCGGCATATCCAAACGTCGAACTGTGACACGAGGCACATCGTTCCAAGTATTTACTTGATACATGGAAGCCAAAGTGGCTAAAGCATCTGCCATTTGATTCTCATCTCTGGGAATATGATGGAATTCAACTTTATTAAAGAAGGTTAATAATCTTCTAGCATAGTATTTATAGGGAATCAAGCCAACGTTACGAGTATCACATTCTCCTTTAATTTGATTTATTACCAACGCCGAATCGCCATATACATCTATAATTTTGATTATGAGATCTATAGCCTCTTTGAGACCCATGATGCAAGATTCATACTCTGCCATGTCATTGGTACAATCAAATGCCAATATTGACGTAAAAAGGATATGTGACCCATGAGGGGTGATAATCACAAGACCAATTCCTTTCCCATAAGCATTCACATGTCTATCAAATACCATGCCACACTAGGATTCCAGATCAGGACCTTCCTCGGGCAAAGGTTAATCACAATCTATTATTTTCAAAAAAATCACATCCTCGTCATGGAAATCATATTTAACAGAATGATAGTCATCAACCAGTTGGTGATCAAGATAATCTGCCAACATACTGCTTTTTATAGTTTTCTGAGTACAGTATTCAATATCATATTCAGACAACAGCATCTTCCAACGGGGAATTCTTCCAGTAAGTGCAGGCTTTTCAAAGATATACTTAATTGGATCCATTTTTGAAATCAACCAAGTAGTATGATTCAACATATATTTCTGCGACCGTTTTTATGCCCAGGCCAGAGCACAATCGGTTTTTTCCAGCATAGATAATAAATGGAATATTCCTTTCTCCCTATTTCGTCTTGTTGTTCCAAAATATAACCCATAGAATTATCTAACATTGTTAGATACATAATAAATGGTCTTCTTTCAATAGGAGGGAGCATGATAGGAGGTTCAATCAGATACTCTTTAATGATTTCAAATGCCCTTTGGAAATCATCTGTCCATAAATAACCTTGATCTTTCTTTAACAACCTAAAGATCGGCTCACACATTGCAGTCATATGGGAAATAAATCCGGAGATGTAATTTAACCTCCCAAGGAAGCCTATAAATATATTTTAAGTCCTTGGTGCAGGCATTTCTTGAATGGCCTTAACTTTATCAGGGTCAACTTCAATTCCTTTTTGGTTGACAATGAAACCTAACAATTTTTTCCTGATCGAACACCAAAGGTGCTTTTATTTGGATTCAAGCAAAGACAATACTTCCTCAAATGCTAAAATAATTTCAACAAGTCTTGTATATGCCCTTCTTCAGTCTGAGATATGGCAATCATATCATCAACATATAACTTAATTTCCTGTGCATCAGATCATGGAATAGGGTTGTCATAGCCCTCTGGTACGTTGCACTAGTGTTCTTCAACCCGATGGGCATCACTCTATAACAGAATGTTCCCCAGGGTGTGATAAACGTTGTTTTTTTCCATGTCCACAAGAGCCATTATGATTTGATTATATCCAGAAAATCCGACCATGAACGAGAATATTTTATAATTTGTTATACTGTCGACCAACATATCAATATTTGGAAATGGAAAGTCAACTTTTAGACTAGCTTCGTTTAAATCTCTATAATCCATGAACATGAAAACTTTTCCGTATTTCTTTGGTATTGGGACAATATTGGAAATCCACTAAGGGTACACTGATGTCACAAGAAAATTGGAATTAATTTGCTTTAAAAATTCTTCTTTAATTTTCACTTCCATATCAGGGTGAGTTCTTCGCAACTTCTGCTTGATTGGTGGCCATTTTGGCTTTAGCGGAAATTGATGTTGCACAATATCATTATCCAATCCCGGTATGTCTTGGTATAACCAAGAAAATACATTCACATACTCTTTCAATAATTCAATCAACATGCTCTTCACGTCGGGATGAAGCAATGCTCCAATCTTGACTTCTTTTGGATCTTTCTCTGTACCCAAATTAATCGTTTCCAACAACTCTTTATAAGGATGAATGGTACTTTCCTCGCGCTCAAGCAACCGTGAAACCTCTTCTAGGATTTCATCATAATCCTCTTCTTTAGCCACATACGCTGGATATTCAATGTTGGGAGAGGGGGCGAGGTCATTGTACTCAACGGGTTTTTTAGTTAATCTACACATATGATTTATGATTGCTTTTAGAAACTAACACATATAGCAAGTGATTATGAAGATTTATTTAGAGTTATTATTTATTTTGAAAGGATTTTTATGATTACCATTTTCCAAAAAAAAAGCAAAGAAAAAGACGTAATTTGGAAATGAAAGACAACTTTTATTATTTATTTTAAAGATCAAAACAACAGATATGCCCATACAATATCAATACTTTCACCTTGGGCAGAGTGAAAGATTTTTGAAAAGATTAACAAAAAACAAATTACATTGAAATATGAATGCAAGAGGGAACATCAATAGTGATCCAATTTTTGACTCTGATTCCATGTGTCACGTAGTTCGACATCTCTTTTTCTGATTCACCTTCCAGAATAGCATTGATCCTAGGAACAGTTGGATGAAGATAAGTTCCTCTATGAAAGATATCTTGATATTTGCCCAAAGCAAACTTTGACTTCATAATCTCACCTTTATTACTCTTTACTGAGAAACCCAAACCAGCTTTATTCTTATTCACAGGTGGATCAACAATTTTCCCCCACACCTTGCTAGGGCCATTATGGACTACCTGTTGAGCATCCTTAAATGGGGCTATAAAATCTTTATTTTTCCTCACATTATCAATGGATAAATCTTGGAAAGGAGTTCTAAATATATCTTCATCCACTTCCACAAGACTAAAAGAGGACAAGTGAGATATTAACAAAGCATGTTCTCCATTTATGATGACCATCTTTCCTTCACGAACAAACTTCAGATTCTGGTGCAAAGTTGAAGTAACAGCCCCTGCCTCGTGGATCTACGGTTGTCCCAATAAACAGTTATAGGCAGGAACAATATCCATAACTTGGAAAGTAATCTGAAATAAATGCGGGCCTATGTAAATCGGAAAATTTACTTCTTCGATGACAGACTTCCTCGATCCATCAAAAGCTTTCACAATTAAGCCACTCGGGCGCATGGGAGTTCCCTGGTACTTCAGCTTCATGAGTGTGCTCCTCGGTATGACATTCAAAGTAGACCCATTATCAATCAACACATTGGACAATGAGTCATTCTTATAATTCATGGAGATATGGACAGCTAGGTTATGATTCCTTCCTTCATCGGGCAATTCATCATACCAGAAACTCAGGTTATTAAAGGTTGTAATATTCCCTACGACATTGTTGAATTGGTCCAAAGACATATTATTTTCCACAAAAGATTGATCCAATAGTCTTATCAAATATTTCCTGTGGGCAGAAGAGTTCATTTGCAAGGTTAGAATAGATATATTAGATGGAGTATGCAACAATTTATCTACAATCTTGTAGTCACTCATCTTGATAATATTCAACAGGTCATTCACATATTTTTCAAAAGCAGTACCACTAGATTCCGCCACTGCTTTCTTAGGTTCAGTACTTTCTACAACCTTTTTATTAGCATTAACATTCCCTCAGTGACAGGTGCGAAAACACGGCCACTGCAGGTCACTCGGTTTGCTTCATCAATATTCTTGAAATCTGACAAAGGTTGGATGGGAATTTCCACACCATCCTCCAAGATTTTCACATTGTACTTATATGGAACAACCTTGTGTGATTCATATGGTACAGGTCCTGGCAGGCAAATAACCACCGGAGCAATAGTTGGCTTGTTATGGTACTCAATATCTATAGTGGTGGGAACACCGAAACAAGGCACAATAACATTCACCCCTTCTTCAGAATAGTTAGAAATCAAATAATCATTGTTGAATGACATATCTTCCTCAAAAGAAAAGAACTCATCTGCAGAAGCATACTCATCATCTGATGAAGTCTCGGTCTAGCAGTCTTCAATCACATTAATCCCATTTTAATAATCTTTATTGCCTGAGACTTTGATAGTACCATTGTCTAACAACAACTGAACACCCCTTTTCACAATGGAAAATCCACGAGAGTCTCTGTAGCATATCTGGAAAGACCCATAATGGTGTTCTTCTTGACCATCCATGTGACATAAGGTAGCGTGTAACTGCACCAAATCATCATTCATATGATTCACGTCAAAAATCCCAAATTCTCTAGGACATCCAAAGACCATATTCACATTTTCTTCGTACTCTTCCCTATGCCTAATTATATGAATGAGGCATTTGTCCATCATTTCCTGAATATCAGCTTTTATCTTATCACATCCCTGGATATATGTATTGCAAATACTACAACCAGCATGGTCGTACGTTTAATTGTTAGAACAAAGTTTAGTTCTAATCATATCTTAGAGTTTTGATGATAACAATGAAATAATTTTTTTATAATATATTTTATACTCTTATGTGCATGTTTTTAATTCAGATGGTGTTTTGACTCAAGCATTCTCAAAAGTGAAACATCATTCTACGCTGAGCAGAAAAAGGATAAAGAAGTTCCTATGAAATTTTATGTAAACGCAAGTCTGAAGCAAACTCTGAAGGAAGCACTCCAAGGAAAATATCTGATAAAAAGTAATCTTAAGCAACCTCTGATAAAGCTAGTTGAAGAAAAGATTTGAAAGAAGCACGCTGAAAGAAATATCTGATAATGCAAGCTGAAGCAAAGATTTGAAAGAAGCACGCTGAAAGCAGTATCTGATAATGCAAGTTGAAGCAAACTCTGATGAACATAAAATGAAGAAAACTCTGACAGAAGGAGTGATATAGAAAACTCTAATAGAATAAAAGTTAAAGCAAACTCTGGTGTTACAACGCTGCAAGAAAACTCTTAATCTTCCAGAGACAAGCTCTGATAGTACCGTTGATAATTTAATGCTAAGACGGCTAATGCACTCAAGTGGTACTATGCACGAGAGCATTGGAAACATAAAGGTCAATCTAACACGCATCATTAATGCATACTCTCTTTTTAAGGCAGTAACGGTCAAAATTTGAAGCTATATATAAAAGACCATTTGATTCAAAGCAAGGTTACTGATCCATGAAAAATATACTGAAGCTCACTATTTTCATTCTTGTAAACTCTTTGTATAATGTGGGTAATTCTTAAGTGCTAGGCTAAAATCTTAGTGATAAATCATAGTTTGTGATATAGCTTATTAGAAGAATTATGATTCACTATTGTTAAGAGATAATCTTTGTAATTGTTCCTTGAGAGACCAGTTGGGTCAGATTTCTCAAGAGGGCTAGGACTAGTTGAGTCTTAGAGGTGTTAGTCACTTACAGTTGGCTTGTGCATTGTATTTCTAGTCACTTTTAGTTGGCTTGTGCATTGTATTGCTAGTCACTTTTAGTTGGCTTGTGCATTGTATTGTTAGTCAAAACAGTTTGGTTGTGCATTTGTAATCAGTTTTGATTATAGTGGATTAAGTCCTCGTTGAGAGAGGCGAAATCACCTTGGCGGGTGGACTGGAGTAGTTTGATTTTCAAACGAACCATGATAAAATTACTTGTGTCCTTCCATTATTATTGCACGAGAAAAAGGAAAAACTTATTCAACCCCCCCCCCCCCCCCCTGCCCCTTCTATGTGTTTTCTCACCCTTCAATAATAGCTGAGTTCGCAGAGGTTAGCATGTATCTTCACTAGATCCCCTCTGACCAGGTTAATATCAAAAATCCGGAAGTCCCCAGGACAACCAGCAACCATATTCACAGAATTTGATCCTTCATGTTTAGGCAAAGGATTATCTTTTAAGTTAGGACCAACATCTTTAAAGGATAGGAATCCAGATCTCACCATCTTTTGTACATCAGATTTCAAAGGATAACAATTCTAGATGTTGTGCCCCAAGGGCTCCTTTATGGAAAGCACGCGTCTGGTCTGCCTTATAATTCCAGTGTACATGTGAAGGTATAGCAGGGGACGGCTCGTTCTGAACCAACTTCTTCTGAATCAAAGTCGGGAGTAACTCTACATAGCTTATTGGAATATAGTCAAAGGCTTCTCTCTTCTTACTTTGCCCTTGATTTCCATGAGGAGGTGGTCTCTGATAGGTAACAGTGGTTGGAGCTACATTGACAACTGGAGTCACAGAAGCAACCTATTGTTGGTACCGATGATGTCTTCCAGGTGTCCTAATCTTCCTTTCCCGAATAACAGCATTCATTTCACTTTATTTATTTCGAGAGAACCCATATGACGACTTCTTCGTCCCTTCATCTTTCATCAAGCACCCTTCTCTGTCAGCTTCTTCTAAATGAACACCCATTCTCACTATCTCGGTGAAATCACTCGGCACACTGGCGACCACCCTTTCATAATAAAATGATCCAAGGGTTTTTAGGAAAACCTTGTTCATTTCTTGTTCTCCCATAGGTGGTACCACCTGGGCAGCAATCTCGCGCCAAATCTGTGCATATTATTTGAACGACTCCTTGTCTATCTGAGCCATAGCCCTCAACTGGTCACGGTCAGGCGCCATGAACATATTATACTTATAATGCTTGATGAAGGTTTCCCTTAGATCATTGAAGGTGAGAATAATGCTACTCTTCAAACTCATATACCACTTCAGAGCAGCACCAGTTAAACTATCCTAGAAGAAATGAATAAGAAAATGATAATCATCAGTATGGGTGGACATTTTCCTAATATACATTGCGAGGTAGTCACGAGGATAAGATTTTCCCTTGTACCTCTAAAATTCCGGCACTTTAAACTTCGTTGGAACCTTCACATTGGGAACTAGGAAGAGTTCATTAACATTTTGTCCAAACAATTCTTTTCCTCGAAGGGCCTTCATTTCCTTCTGCATCTCAATGAACGGATCCTGAAAATCATTCAACCGGTCATAGAAACCCATAGTTTCACTTGGTGGAGGAATAGGACGATAAAATTCATCATTAGAACACGGCATAGCATTCATCGAAGGAGGTGCAGTATAATGGATCTCATTTCTAGCCATAGGAGTAACATGCACCACAGGAGGTGCAGGAGTAGCAGCAACTTGAACAATTGGAGTAACTTGAGCATCAAGATTGTAACCTTCTGGAATGAAACTCTCACGCATTCCCCATAGGTAACCCCGAGGCATACGATTCTGAGCAACAGTGATTGGAGTAACAAAAATGGGAATCGATGGACCTTCAGAAACAACAGTTGTTTCTTGTGGTTGAGCAAGTGGTGGATGATTCTCAGCAGCCACCAATGATTCCACCAAAGCATTCAGATTGGCCATACCGACCTTCAAAGAAGTAACCTCTTTGTGCAGCTCACGATTCTCTTATTCAAGATTCTCCATTTTCTTCCTAGAATTAGCCCGAGTATTATACCGGTGAGACAACTTGCTTCTATTGAAGTAAAGAAACATAGTAAGACACCTGGATATGAACGAAAATGTAAGGAATATGTGAAATATGATGCATGATATGCAATTCACATGGTTTATTTATCACTATTAATATTTCAAGAGACTCAATGAATTATAGACAATTTTCAAATATTAAAGTACTAACACATTTTGAAATACTGAAAGTCTCATTATAATAACTTCAAAATGGATTACAACTTTTTAGTACAAGTTTAAACAATCCCAAATACAAGAGAAGATAGAATCTAGAATCCAAAGAAGGTAAAGCTGATGAAGATCTCTCCACACACTGCCGCATTCCTTTGAGTCTTGTAATCTGAGCCTTGAACTGCTTGGTCTCTTCTGTATACCTGTCAGCAACCCCTTCCTAATCACCAGAGTCGGGAAGTGAATGACTAAGTCCTGATCAAGCTATAGAGGAAAATAAGTCCTCTTTCCTCTCTATCATCTCTATAGCACGACTCTCAAGAATCTAAATCAGTTCATCCTTCTCTTTCAAGTCTTCTCGTAAGACATCTCTAAAGTTTGACACTTGTTCTTCCAAGCATCCTTATCATGTTGCATCTTAACTAGGGCAAGCTGAAGATCTTCCACATCATCTAAAAGAGGAGGAGTGGTATTTACAAACATATCACGCACGGGTTCTTCACATGAATATGGAATCTTCAACTGAATTGTCGTTGCTTGTACCCACCAGAGATAAGGCTCCAAAGAAACAACTCCTCTAGGTCCCAGGTCCTTTCTATTCTTCCTGTGAATATGGCGCCAAGCTTTTTAAATTTCCTCCTTAGCTTCCTTATGATTCTCTCCCTCTTTAAGAAATAAACCACTCATATGAATACTATTTGGCTTGTCTCTCATCCGATATCCAAGCTGACATCGTGCAAGAACAGAATTGTAGTTAATTCCTCCCTTTGTACCAAGAAGAGGTACATTGGGGAAACTACCACAACTATCAATAATCTCCACATCATAGTAAACCTGACATTACCAAAAAAAATTGGAATGAGTGAGAGCCATAATCTTCAGATCCCAATGAGGTTCCTTCTTGATATCCCAGAAAGCGTCAGACCGAGGTAAGTGAGAAATAAACCACTGATACAACAAAGGCGTGCAAAAAATGATCATCCCTCCATGATAAGAATCCCTAGATGAATGGAGTTATAGGCATATACTAATAACATAGGAACTGGATTCCCATTCAAAAATATCATAATGGCATTGATATCAACAAATTTGTCGACATTCAGAAATAAGAACAATCCGTAAGCAAGTAGAGCAAAGATGGCCCGAAAAGAAACTGTACTCTTCATCCTAGCAAAGAGGAGATCTTTCTCCAATAAAAACTGAGTGGGTAATCCTATGATTCCTCCTTTGGTAGTCATGTGGGCTTCAATCTCAGACTTCCCCAAATGAATCATAGCAGCAATCTCATGAGACTTTGGCTCCCCCTCCAATACGGTGAAAGGAAAACGATCAGTAACAGGTAAACCCAGTAGGTAAGAATACTCCTCCAATGTAGGCATCAATTGATAATCAGGGAAAGTAAAACATTGATACATAGGGTCAAAGACCTGGACCAAAGTCGAGAGAATACCTTCCTTCATCCTGAGCTTCACAAGAGGTACGATGGATTCACATTTCTTCCGAAAATCTATAGAACTCTCGATCTCGGAAATCAGACTCATCAAATCATCTATCTTAGGATCCTTGAAACTATACTTATGAGTTTTTCTTTTTCCAGAATCCATGGTCAAACAATACCTGAGATATTCGTAAAAATTCAATTATAAGTCCCTTGAAACAAAAGTTTTAAAGGATGCTCATGGGTGCATGAATGCATGATGAAACAATCACACATAAGATCACAAACATTGGGGTTCATAGGTTCGACGTCACGAGCATGAGGTCAAAGGTACTACCCATAAGGTATGGTCTAAAAGTTTATCACCTTCCGAACAAGGTTCTAAGAAGTTCCCAGAGTCTACATCCTTCCTTCGGATATTACCAACATCCCAATTGACTCGGTAAATAGTAATATTCTCAAGAAAAACTCTTATGAGTGTAGTATCGCGTGACAACAATTTCCGGATTACTCGATCATAGTTTCCGCACTACACCTAATAGTCCTAGATTGGTTAAGGGTTCTACAGCCATCAGTTACAGCAGGCTCCCAGGTCAAAAGCAGTGTGTCTTCTCAATTACTCGGTAAATGATACTACAGTCAAAGGGGCCTCGACTGAGTGGGGATCTCATGCCTCATTTTTTTTTGGGATTACTCCCTCAATGTTAACATGACTATACCTCCCGTCCTATCTTAAGTTTTCCAAGGTCCAGGTAGAGGACTTGTATGAAATCACTAAGCATCCTGAAAACCATGAAAATCCAGTCAAACATATATACAACACATAATATACAAACAATATCAGCACATACACAAATAAACAAAGATAGGCTCAACCCACTTAATGATGGACCAAAAATTGGTCAATCTTTCCCTAGCGAAGTCGCCATTTTTCTGTAGCGATGGAAATTTTGAGACTAAGCCATTGGATTAACTTCACTCGCGCAGATCAAATAAAAATCTCCACTGCGCTTTATTTTTTCCAGAGGAATGGGAAAAGAGTGACTAGCCCAAAAAGAGGGGGAGAGAAACTAAGTTAGGGGGTTGGTTATGCAAAGGGAAGGTATTATCACTCTAAACATATACGGTACTCTGCAGGAACCTCTTTGAAAATTTGTGTATTTTGGCTATAAATGTTGTATACAAAAATAAATGGTGTAGATGAGAAAAGAAGTATTTTTTACAATTTTTCACTCTCCACAATTGCAAACCTTTAGTGCCTACTACCACCTTCTATGCAATAGGGGATCAGGGTAATCGTAGTTCATTGTTAAAAATTTTAAAACACAAATATGTTGATTAATTTTAAGAGATGAGACATCATCGTCTTTTCCGAGTGGAAGAACATAATTACTACCCGCGATTACAAGAAAGGAGAATTTGCGTCATCTCAAAGTAGAGGATATGGCTTGGAATTTAGAATCAAGAAAGCCTCACTCAACACCCAAGTGGAAAATGTCTTACTTCACTACATATCATAGACGTATAGCAGTTCGCATCACTACAAGGGTTGACAACAGTCTAATCTTTTAGAGAAAATTTTAAGATAAGAAGCCAAAATGGAAAAAAATGGTTTGAATGATATTGATTGAATTTTAGTCTTCTTAAAAAAATGTCAAAGTACTATTGAATTGATTAAAGTTTGATTAAGAAAATATTTTGAAAATGCATGGACCTAAGTCCAAGATTATTGAGAAAGCGGTTCACGTTAGAAAATAAGAAGAGTTTTGAAAAAGGAGGGTGAAGATTTTGAAATTAATAAAGATTGGAGGAGATGGAGGGACTATCCTAAAGCATAAGGTAAAAGCTAGGGAAAAGAACCACCTAACCGACAAAAATCCAACACTTGACACAATGAGTCAATGTAGAATTCCCATCCATTGAATTTGAAACCAAACAAGTAAATATAATGAACCTCTTAAGAATACAAAACTTTAAATGCATTAAGTCTTCACAAAAATTGGGCATAGTAACGGCTCTATGCAGATAATTCCCAATCACAAACAAAGCATATAATCAGAATAACCTGCATACAAAGAAAACAAACAACCCAATATCTTGGGGTAAACCCCAAGAAACTCTAGACAAAATTACAATAGAAGTATCAAGATCTCAAGGGTGGTCAAGGTCTCTACTCCTAAGTCAAAGAAGTCCACAACTCCAAAATGCCAAGGATAGTAACCAAATAGTCCAAGTAAAATTAAAGTTTTTTATTGTTCAAGTTTATTATTAGGTATCTTCAAAAAAAGAAAATGAAAGCTCAAGTGAGAAAAATAAAAATGACATGAAGATAAATGCTCAAGTGAGCAAAGATGAAAATAACAAGAAATGTAAATTCTAAAATAAATGGTGCATAAAAGTAAAAGCGTAAAGTAAAAGCATGAAAATAAAAGTCAATTGTTAATGAGTTAGAAATTAGAGGTTAGTTGAATGACCATCTTGAATCTTGCATTTTAAAACTCATTAGAAGATTGATAAAATCAAATCCTCTCAACAACAAGCTTCATTTGCTTTTTTTCAAGTATATTGTTCATTTCAAAATCTCGAGGCAATAATAAATGAACAACGATGTTTAAATGATTCACTTAGTCCAAAATTTATGAAGATTCATTAGAGGATTGATAAGACCAAATCCTTCTAACAATGAACCACAAGATTATTGGATCAAAGGTTTCAAATTAAACATAATTGAGCTTGCAAACATAGGTTTGGGCCACGAATGATCATTTCTCGAATCGAGATAAAATTTAGCGTTATGCTAAGCAATCGTAACTGGACTTATATAGAAGTCGCACCTATTTTGAGGCCGGTCAATAGCAATCTATGTGCAATATGTTTGGAGAGATGATATGTAGATCATCCTCTAATAAAATGAGCACAAATGAGAAAGAGATAATATGAAGAGGGAGGGGATGCAATGTATGAAATTAGGATTTCAAATATCAACAACATCATTCATCCATTTTGGTGGATTTGGTTTCTCAACATATCAACACCCAAGATCCAATGTGGTTGGAGAGTTTTCCACCAAAAGAAGTCCAAGTCAGAACCAAAATAAAAAATAATAAAAATAATATTTAATAAAACAAAATTAAAATGGTTAATAAAAGGAGAATAATTGATAAATTACACAAAGTATATTAAAACACCAAATAAAAATCCTTAAAAAAAGTCAAAGGTCAAACATGATTTAATAAAGGTTAACAAAAATTTTCAAAATTTTTTAAAGTCAGAAAGTATTTTTAAAAATAAAAGAAATAAGTAAAACAAACCAAAATATGGTAAAAAAAAATAGTAAAATCAGAAATAAAAATGAAACAAGGTTATCAAAAATTGCCAAAAGGCCAAAGGACCTTTCCATAAGTTTTTTAAAATTTTAAAAATAAGAAAAATATTTTTAATCAATTAAAACAAGTTTATTAAAGTGAAAAAATTATAAAAAATATCAAATCATGAAATAAAATTGTGAAAAAATAAAAATGAGAAAGTGAAAAATCCAAAATATTTTTAAGAATTTAGTCAGAATTTTTGAGTCCAAAAATGAATTTTTTATAATTTTTTTAAGATTAAATCAATTAAAATACAAAATCAGAAAATAAAAATAAAACCAATAAGATATAGACAATTGGATCATTGTCAAAATGCGTTAGTAATCAAATCCAAGGGATCTGGCGCACTATGCATATCATGGTCATTAGTGAATAAACCACTGGATAAAATATTAAATCAGATTTTGAAAAAACCAAGGGGCGTCTTGTCATTGGTTGAGAGATGCCACGTTCATCATCTTCAACCTCCAGCCACGCGATATGCATGTCTCTTAAACTGTAAAATCAGGAGCTCAGACATATGTCATTCGCTTCGTCTTATCAAGACAAAGACAATCGTATCCTCGCGAAAAATTTATTTAAAGTGTAGCTCAGTTGATTTGCAAAAAAACAGAAGGAAAAAGTTGAATAGGGATTTCAAAATTCATGGCCAAAACTCACTTCCAGTTGAAAACAAATGATGTGACGAGTATCATAATGATGAAAGCTTCATTGTAGTAACAAATTTTGAGAGAATTGATGAAGGAATCTACTTATTAAAGTTCAAATTTGGAGCTCTGAAACTTGACTTGGCTAGCACAATTTAGGATGCTTTAAGGCTTGGTTCTTCTTTTGTTAGTTTCAGTGAAGTTCAAGGATGAAGAGTTAGCAAAGAAAATGGATAGAAGAAGGTTGTAAAACCAAATTCAAAGTTGCAAAAATATGGGTTAGTGAAAGAGTTTGGCAGGGTGATTCTGGTTGTTCAAGCTTGAGAAAATGAATGCAATATGTCCCTCTATTTATAGAAGAGTGGATGGTGAGAAGAATGGGATGCAATAGTGAGGTTTGTAGGGAAAACAAAGGAAGCCTGAAAGTGAGAAAAGTGTGACTTGAATTTGCTCAAAACTCAACTAACTCTTACGTTTTATACTTAATTCAAATTTGGGAACTTGGTTAAACATGTTTAAATAAAAAATGTGTGTTAATTTGGTGTTTAGAAGGTGGATTATAGATTTAAAATTTTGAATTGAAGTGAAACTTCAATTCCAAGGTACCCACATTAAACCAATGGTACTCACGACTCAAGTGGTCTTAGGGAATAATTCTTGAAGCATTCGAAAGATAAGGTCACAATGTTTACAATGTGCAAAGAGTGAGTTAAATTTGATGTTTGAGCTAAGAGTTGTGATGAGTCAAAGTTGAGAAAAAGATGCTCACTTTTTGTACTTAGAAAAATTCTAAGTTTTTCTTCAAAAGTAACCTATAATGTTTTGAGATAAAAAAAGGCCTCCCTCCAAAATTGAGTTTTGATCTTTGATGCTAGCCTTAAATAGACTTTCCAAAGAGAATTTTGAAACTTGAATCACTCAAAAATACCAAATATTGAAAATTTTATGGCCTTGTGAAATTAGTGAAAATCCATGAGGTGACCTATAATCTTTTAAGTTCTTAGGGCATCTTCCACCCATTTTTAAGTCTTACACATAAAATAATAAGTGAAGTTAACAACCTTAAGATCATTATGGGAAAAAAATAGGCTCAAGGAGATAAAAATTGACCAAGTTATGATCTTTTAAAGTTACATAAGGGAATTTGATGGCCTATCTAGAGGACTTGTAATCTTTCTCAATCATTAGGAATCTTCCACATAATGTTTTCTTGAAAATTTTGAAGTAATTTGTTGATAACCCTTTAAATAGAAGCATATCTTTTGAATCACTCAAAAATCTCAAAAGATGAACAAGATATAGCCCTTAGAAGTTCAAAACCTTAGCTTCTAAAGCACCAAAATGACTTGGAAACCCCTTTCAATTTTGACAATCTTTTTTGCACAATCATTTTTGCCATGTGAATCGAAGTTTTTATGGATGATAATGAGAAACCATAGCAATAATAACCACTTACAAATATTAATAATTGAGGGATTTGTGCACTTGTGATCAAGGAATCAAGAATTTATCCAATTAGGTCAAACACCTTCAATCAACCCTTTCATCTTTTGACTTTCTTTGACAAATTGAGGCATGATGAGTCATAGTAGACCTTGTCATGATATTACTTTAAAGCATATTCAATAATGAAGCTTGAATCTCAATCAAGCTTTGTTGAAGAAGGCATGGAAATGATTTCATGAACCTATAAATCAACTTGATGAAATGTGTTGTGCCCTCGCCTATAGTATCATCAATTAGAGAAAACATTCAATGTATTTGTTAGTTAAAATTTAATCAATAAAAACATATATGATCATAATATACAATTCAAAGTGCTTGGTGATCCCTTATGAGCAAACCTAAAGATAGGGAGATGAACCAAACCCTGGTGTGATCTTGATATGATTGAGTTGATATGAGATGATAGAGGAATATTAGGGGGAAATTGGGGTACAACACTATGGATGGCGAAGAGTTCCCACATCCCATGAATGCTGATGCAGTCAAGAAATAATCCGCCTAAAAGAAATAAAAGAATAACTCGCTAAGTTGAAAACCAGAAAGGGCGACATAGGCAAAAAAATGGCGTCTCAGTAGGGCAAAAACCTGAAAGGGAGGTATAGGAAAAAGTTAGAGACATAAACAAAATAAATTTTCCTGGTAGGTTGAAAACCCGCAAGGGTAATCTAGGAAAACATTAGGGGTTTTCTGGCAAGTAACTGCGTTAGAGAAGACTTCATCATTGAAGCAACAATCTCCACAGATTCTCACCACACTTCAACTGAAACCTATGCTCTAGAGTTCAAATTTGTTAGGGAGAATAGGTGTCATTATGTTTCAATGTATATTTTCCATGTATTTACCATTTTCCAAAACTTTGTAATCATCCATGGAGTCACGCACTTGTATCCCAAAATTTGCCCTCCCGTTTTTGAAGACAATTGAGGATCCCTATACTCCATTAGATGAAGATGACGAACATGATAAAGATTATAAGAGTGGTGAAACTGAAAAAAGAAACCATGGTCCTGTTAAATACCCAGATGAAGAGGAAGAATATTATTTGAATAAATAATATCCCCCTGCTGATGAAAAATACAAGCCGCTAGAAGATTGTCTAAATGCTATGGAGAACCATAAAGTGAATGGGTTGGATTTTGAGGATTTCGGCTTAGTCTCAGGAGTTGTCATTCCTCATTAGTTCAAAGTCCCCACTTTTGAAAAGTATGACGGTGTTTCTTGCCCAAAGCTTTATTTGAGGTCATATGTCCAGAAGGTTCAACCACATACTACTGACAGGAAGTTGTGGGTGCATTACTTTCATGAGAGCCTGTCTGGAACACAGTTGGAATGGTTCTATCAACTAGAAGGGACCAATATACATACATGGGAAGATTTGGTTGTTGCTTTCTATAAGCAATACCAGTATAATGTTGATCTTACACCAACCCGTATGCAACTACAGAGTATGACCATGGGCTCTAACGAAGGCTTTAAAGAGTATGCCCATAAATGGAGAGATCTAGAATGAAGAGTTCAGCCTCCCTTGTCTGATAGGGAATTGGTTGATATGTTTATGGTAACTTTGACGTGTCCTTTATTCAATCATCTGATTGGAAGCTCTTCAGTCGAGTTCACCGAGTTGATATTAACAGGGGAACATGTTGAAGGTGGAATCAGAAGAGGAAAAATTTAGGTGGTTGCATCTTCAAGTACTGCGAAGAAGTCATTCAATGGGAAGAAAGAAACTAATGTTGTGTATGGCCATAAAGGTCATAGTAAATGTTACCTCCATCAATCTATGGAGGCAGTAATGATTTCCAATCCCGCACCAATGCAACATCAACAACAAGGCAATCAACATAGGCCGAATTCACCGAGGAGACAATTCAACAAAATCAATATGCAGTTGTCTCAAGAATTGCAACACCTATTGAAGGCAGAGCTGATTATGTTGAGAGATCCTCCTCAGAATGCCAACACTTCCTCTTCCCGGTAAAATCCCAATGTAAGATGCGCCTATCATTCAATAGACCCAGACATGACACAAATGGCTGATGGGCTCTAAAGAATAAGATCCAGGACATGATTGACTATAAGGAGATTGAATTAGATCCTCCTGAAACTCCTAATGTGATCACTGCACCTATGCCTAACCATGATAGAGGTGTTAATGCAATTGATGATGTTTCTTATTTTTTTCTGTAAGTGACTTGACTACTACTTTGATGATTGTTAAGAAGAATATTTTGCAAGTCGGTTTATTTCCGGGTTACCTTGAAAATTGCTACCATTGTGTGTCCCAATCCGATGGTTGTATGTCGCTGAAGAATGGTATTCAGTGTTTCATCAATGACCATGTAATTCTATTCGATAAGACAACTTCCATGGAGGGCTTATGTAAAGTGTGTCTCGAGCCCAAAGGCTTGAAGACGTGTCTATGATTACAATTTTCATTACTCCTGTAAGGATTACTTCTAAAGGTCATGTGAGGATTACTACTGAGCCTAGGGTGGCTCCTCTAATCATTATTGCACCGGGGTCAGTTCCATATTCCTCTTACAAGGTTTTCCCTTAGAATTATGGAGCTGATATCAACTACCATGGCGTTAAGCAGGAACCATTGGCTGTCGAAGGTGAAATTATTGAAGTTACTAATCTCAATGTTTGAAACATTGTTGGGACTAGTAAGGTTACTAGAAATGGACAGGTTTTATCTTCAGATATCTCCACAAAGGTTATTATTACACCAATTCGTATGCTTTTTACTGAGACAACTACTGAGACTCGGGGAAAAGAAAAGATGATTGAGCCTGCCCAAGCAACTATTAAAAATTCTTCCAAGAAAGAGATGGAGGAAATAATGAAAATTATTCAGAAAAGTGACAATAGTATTGTTTAGCAGTTGGGAAAGACTCCCTCCAAAATATTTATGCTATCTTTGTTGTTGTTCTCTGAAGCCCATGCTCATGCTTTGGTAAAGTTTCTGAAATATGTTCATGTACCACGGGAAACCTCTGTTGAGCAGTTTGGAAATTTTGTTACTAGCCTGACAACTGGCAATGGACTAGGCTTTTCTGATGTTGACTTAACTCCCGCGGGAAGGAACCATAACAAGGCCCGACATGTCTCTATTGAGTGTAGTGACACTAACTTAACTCATGTGTTGGTTGACACGAGTTCCTCCTTGAATGTCTTTCTGAAGGGTTCTCTAGAAAGGCTTGACTGTGAAGGGGTTGCGCTGAAACCCAATGATATTGTAATAAGAGCCTTTAATGGCTCAAAGAGAATGGTGCACAGAGAGGTTGATCTTCCAATCAAAGTGGGTTCTCAGGTCTTCGACTCTACCTTATATGTGATGGAAATTCGTCTAGCCTATTCCTGTTTACTTGGATTCCCTTGGATTCATGGGACAGGCGCTGTTACTTCTACTTTACACCAAAAGTTGAAATATGTCGTGAAAGGAGAAACTGTTACAGTTTGTGGTGAAGAAGAATATATGGTGAGCCACTTGAACTCCTTCAAGTATGTTGAGATGGACAGTGAATTCATCGAGACTCCTTGCCAGACCTTTAAAGGTGTTCCTCAGAAAACTCCTATTGCTAAAACCACTCCTGTTGTTCCTAAGGTTACTAGGGTTCCACCTAAAATGGTTTCTCTTGAAGACGATAGGGTTATGGTAGAAGAAGGTGGTTGCACTATTTAGAGCCGGCTTCCCGACATTCCTTACAATTTCAATAAATTTGGCTTGGGTTTCACCTCAGAGGCTCCGAGGGTTGTTCATTGTGCTCGTGTTGGGAGACTGCCATTCCACGTCAACAACAATGGAGTTAACATTATGGAAGATGCTGATAGAGACTACGATATAGACAGTTGGATCTTCCCTACTATTGGTGGTGGACTCAACAATTGGAAGACTAAATACTTTATACCAATCTCCTTTAGTCAGGAGTAAATGCTATTTTTTGTTTCTTGCTTTCAAGTTTTTGGATATGTAATTTAAACAATAACTTTAAGCCATGTTCCTTACCCATGGCACAATGTTCCATTTTTTAGGGTTGTTATATTTCATCCACATACTTTCATTTAATAAATCATTGGACGTTTTCATTCAAATTTTACGCTCTTTGTCTTTCTTTTACTTTATTTCTTTTAAAATAGCTATGTGTTCTTATACACACCCACTTTTGATCCCATTGATAACATTTCTGCTATTACCATTCATGACTTTGAAAATACAATCTACCAAGTCGAGGACGAAGGTGAGAAAGATTGTGAAGTTCCTGGAGAACTTGCTAGACTATTAGAGAAAGAAGAAAGAGTTATACAATCGCATGAAGAGCAAGTCGAGGTTGCGAACTTGGGTACTGAAGAGGACAGAAAAGAAATCAAGATAGGTTCTGACCTAGAAGACATAGTCAAAGAGAGGTTAATCCAGATGTTGTGTGACTATATTGAGATTTTTGTTTGGTCGTACAAAGACATTCCAGGGCTTGATACTCATTAGGGTTCATCTTCTACTAATGAAAGAGGGTTGTCCTCCTATAAAGCAAAAGGTTCGTCGTATGCGTCCCGAGATGTCTGAAATGATCAAGGATGAAGTTATGAAGCAGTTCAATGCAGGTTTCTTAGCTATTACGTCCTATCCTCAGTGGGTTGCAAATGTGGTACTAGTAACTAAGAAGGACAGTAAGGTGTGTATTTGTATAGACTACATAGATCTGAATAGGGAAATCCCTAAAGATGAATTTCCACTTCCAAACATTATTGTTCTGGTTAACAACACCACTCAGCACAAAGTATTTTCCTTCATGGATGGTTTCTTTGGTTATAATAAAATGAAGATGGAACCTGAAGACATAGAGAAAACTACTTTTATCACATAGTGGGGAACTTTCTATTACAAAGTTATGCCTTTTGGTTTAAAGAAAGCTGGTGCAACGTATCAGCGTGCTATGGTAGCTTTGTTCCATGATATAATCCATCATGAAATAGAGGTTTAAGTTGATGACATGATAGCCAGGTCTCAGACTGAAGAGCACCTTGATCACTTGCACAAGCTGTTTGAGAGGTTGAAGAAGTACAAGTTTAGGCTAAATCCAAACAAGTGCACATTTGGGGTAAGATCCGGTAAACTCCTAGGTTTCGTCGTCAGTGGTAAAGGTATTGAAGTTGATCATGTCAAGGTTAAAGCTATCCAAGAAATGCCAGCTCCCCATATTGATAAGGAAATCAGAGGTTTCCTGGGACGATTGAACTACATTACCAAATTTATTTCCCATTTGACCGCTACTTGTGAGCCGATCTTCAAGTTACTAAAAAAAGATCAAGTAGTGAAGTGGAATGATGATTGTCAGATAGCCTTCAGTAAAATCAAATAATATCTTCAGGAACCTCCAATTCTGATCCACCAGTTGAAGGAAGACCTTTGATCATGTATCTAACAGTGTTAAAGAACTCAATGGGGTATGTATTGGGGAAACATGATAAGTTTGGTCGAAAAGAGCATGCAATATACTACCTTAGCAAAAAGTTTACCAAATGTGAAACAAGATACTCACTACTCGATAAAACTTGTTACGCTTTGGCATAGGGTGATTGCCGACTAAGATAATATATGTTAACTCATACTACGTTGTTGATCTGTAAGATGGATCTGATAAAATACATATTCGACAAACCCTCTCTCTCTGGAAGAATAGCAAGATGGAAAATGGTCTTGACCGAATTCGACATAAAGTACACTACTCAGAAAGCAATCAAAGGAAGTGTACTAGAGGGTCATTTGGCTCATCAATCTGTATATGACTACCAGTCTATGAATTTTGAGTTTCCATATGAGAATATCATGCTACTTATTGGTTACAAAGAACCTAGACCGTATGAAGGACCAGAACTAGGATCTCGATGGACTATGGTTTTTGATGGAGCTTCCAACGCGCTTGGTAATGGAATTAGCACTGCCAGATTGTATTTTGACTGTACCAACAATATAACCGAATACGAAGCATGCATCATGGTTATCAAAGCTGCCATTGATGTGAGAATCAAGTTCTTGCATGTATATAGGGATTCAGCCTTGGTGACCAGTCAGATTAAAGGAGAATGGGACACAAAGAATCCAAATCCCATCCCTTGCTGAGAGTATGCATTAACGTTGATCCCGTACTTCAAAGAAATTACTTTTGAACATATTCCACGAGAAGAGAATCAATCGGAAGACACGCTAGCTACCATGTCATCTATGTTCAAAGTCAGATGGGACAATGAAGCTTCTCAAATTACTATTAAGAGACTATACAAATAAGCGTATTGCTACAAAATTGATAATAATGGAGTAGAGGAAAATCCTTGGTTCCACAAAGTGAAAAGATACCTCGAGGGTCAAGAATACCCCGAGGGGGCATCGGTTAATGATAAGAAATTTCTACGGATGTTCTCTGCAAAGTTCTTTCCGAGTAATGGAATATTGTACAAGCGTAACCACGATTCAACTCTGCTTCATTGTGTAGATAAGAAAGAATCTGAGAAAATTATGGAAGCTATGCACGAACGAGTCTTTGGTACTCACTCCAGTGGGAATACAATGGCTAAGAATATTTTGAGAGCAGGTTATTATTGGTCTACTATGGAAACTGATTGCCACCTTCATTTTAGAACTTGTCACAAATGCCTGATTTATGCTGACAAAGTACATGTGCTTCTGGTTCCCTTGAATGTCTTAACTTATCCTTGGCCATTTTTGATGTGGGGAATCAATATGATTAGAGAGATTAAGCTTACCATTTATAATGGACATCGTTTCATCCTGGTCGCTATTGACTACTCCACGAAGTAGGTAGAAGCATCCTCGTTTTCCTCCATTACCAAGAATGTTGTGGTCTAGTTCATTAAGCATAAACTTATCTGTCAGTATGGCATACCCAAGAGAATCATCACGGACAATGGTACCAATATTAACAACACTGTGATCATGGAACTCTGCATGAAATTCAAAATTAAGCACCACAACTCTTCTCAGTATCGACCAAAGATGAATGGAACAGTGGAAGCCGCCAACAAGAATATCGAGAAGATCTTGCAGAAGATGATGGTGACATACAAAGATTAGTATGAGATGTTACCATTTTATCTTCATGGTTATCGCACTTCAGTACATACATCAATTAGGGCAACCTCATTCTCTCTAGTCTACGGTATGGAGGTTGTCTTACCTGTTGAAGTCCAGATTCCTTCAATAAGGATTATGAAAGATGAAAGTTTAGATTAAGACGAGTGGATTCAGACTTAGCTAGACCAGATAAATTTGATTGATGATAAATGGCTTACAATTGTTTGTCATGGTCAGATGTATCAGGAGCACATGATCAAGGCCTTTAATAAGAAAGTCAAACATCGGGTGTACCGAGCTGGTGATTTGGTTATAAAGCGCATCATCCTACCAAAGGTGATCCGATAGGAAAATGGACTCCCACATATGCAGGGCCATTTGTGATCAAGAAGATATTTTCTGGTGATGCTATGATGCTTACCACCATGGACAATGAAGATTTTCCATACTTTGTGTACGCAAACATAGTCAAAAATACAACGCATAAAAGAGACCCGCTAAGTTAACAGGCCTAAGAAAAAATAAGGGCATCCCGGCGAACCAAAAGGGTTCGGGCAAAAATTAGGGATATATCTGTAAAAATTGTACACCCGAAGAGTCGAAAACCTGAAAAGGCAACTTGGGCAAAAAAGGGTATCCCGGTGGACTGAAAACACGAAAGGGCGGTCCAGGAAAAATTTAGGGATTAAAGTGTATGACTATACCCCATTGTATCATCTACTTACAACAAGCTTTGTTATCAACGTCAAGATCAAACAATATAGATCAATTCAACAACCTTCTTCTGAGAGCAAGGGATGAGATGCTTGAAGATATAGATGCAATAGCAGAATTGAAACTCGATGGGATCATTTCCACATAGACGTTTTTCTTTTTTATCACTTTGTATTCTTTCAATTTCACAACTTCCTCTTACTAGGATTTTTGTCTCCTTGTATAAAAATACTTGTTCATAGGAAAACATTCAAAATCAATACAACTCAATCTATTTCAAAATTCAAAATTATTTGTTATCACTTCCTCTATTTTGTTTGGGAATATGTCAAATGGTTACTTTGAATGAACATATGCATTTGAATATGATCACCATTTACAAATATTTGCATAAAAAATGGAATTAAAATTTATCGAAGACTCTAGGAGTTGGGATAATGTTTAAGTCATTGATAAATCCCCACAGAGCAATCTCCATGAAATTATCTCTACAGAGATATCTTCACAAGCTCATAACCAACAGAGATATATTCCCTAGTATAGAGTGGGGACTTCCTCAACACAGCCTATAAAATTCCAATCCCCATCAGAGTTTATTTCCTCGACACAGTTTGAAGGAATTTAATTCCCCAATGGAGTTTATTACTCCAACACCTTAAATCCCTAACAAAATTCTCTTCTCCAGCAGGGTTTAATAAAAGTTCTTATCCCTAGAAGACCTGCTACGGTATCTGAAACCAGGACAGGTAGCACACCGGAGGAATATCCATCTCTTTTATCCCAAGTCAATGTACGTAAGAATCAAATCCTTCAGAAAAAAGAATGGTGAACGACTGACTCTCCTTGAATGCCTCTATCCTCAAGCATAAGTAGAAGATCCCTAGCGGAGTATACTCAAATAGAAAGCGGGAATCCCCAGCAAAATTATTCCCAACAGAAATTGAAGAATCACTTTCTTCATCCCCAGCAACAGTCTGGGATTTATTTTCCCCATCTAGACATTGTTACAAGGAGCTACCGATACGCTTCAATGACATATTGCGTCCATACATCATTTCACAATACATCATATAATATGCATACCGAAACAACCATTCTCATTTATTTTTAGAACATCATTACGCAATGCAGTACATATATCATCATATTACATAAAGCTAATTTTGTCTTTTCAAGTAAAGTTCGCAAACAGATGAATATCATCAACAATTTTCAAATAATTCAGAGAAAAATTCCTGAAACAAGACGGGGAAATCATCTATATGACTAGGCGGTATGAATTCCCAAAACAGAACGGGTTTACCAATAAAAAACCAGGTCGCAGATTAATTCCTGAAACAGGACGGGGGAACTATCTATATGACTAGGCGGTATGAATTCCCAAAATAGGATGGGTTTACCAACTAAAAATAGGTCGTAGATTAATTCCCAAAACAGGACGGGGAAACTATCTATATGACCAGGCGGTATGAATTCCCGAAACAGGACGGGTTTACCAACGAAAAGTAGGTCGCGGATTAATTCTCGAAATAGGACGAGGCAACTATCTATATGACTAGGCGGTATGAATTCTCGAAACAGGATGAGTTTACCAATGAAAAACAGATTGTAGATCAACTTCCAAAATAGTACGAGGCGACTATCTGAATAACCAAATGAATTTATTCAGAGACCAAATATTTACGATCATTTCCTTCAGAGATTCATTCGGAAAAGCATTTCCCTCAGATAATATCGAGACATAGATTTTTTTCTGATACTCCCTAGCGCATCTGCTAGTTACTTTGGATGGCGTCTATAAGCTCATCTCCGACGAAACTCTGTCAACTTTCCAAATGGCATATTTAAAGCCCATTCAAGCAATACTATCAACCAACAGTATTACTTCATGCACCGGTGAGTGCAAATTTATGGGAACTTAGGTGTTCAATCCTCTTCCACCTTCAGATCACGAATGGAAGACATGTCAATCTCACTCTTCAGGTTTAAGAAGATTGAACATGGACAATTGTTGCACCCCAAAATTTTCCATCCCATTTTTTAATACAATTTATTCAATCCACCTCCTCATTCTCCTAGGGTTCTTAATTGCTCAATAATACTCAAGGGTTTGAGCATACAAGCACCTTTTCCTAAGTAGTGGCCTATAATTAGGGTTTTGGTTTTCTCAAAGAAAATTTTGATTCTAATGCCTCAAATGAATATCATGGTTCCTCATATTCTTCAAAGAATCTCCATGTCAAGTTTCAAGCCTTGCATCATAAGTTTACTCAGTCAATTGCTCAGATGAGTGAAAATTAACTATATTGGACAAAAAGTCAATTATGGTCAACATACAGTCAAACTTTAAGATTTTTGGTCAATATCAATATTTTGAACTCACATTCACCATTTTACCAAGGGTTGATCATGATTTATCAAGAAAAAACAAGATTCGTCAAAAGTCAAAAGTTACTAAATTAGGGTTTTCTTAAGGAGAAGTCAATTGAGCTTTGACCAAGCATAAATGTTACCTTCTTCATCATAAATTACTCAACCAAAGCCTATATTTATGGAAATTCAATTCTCTACAACTTCTTAACTCTAAGCTCAAGTCCAAAAAATGCTTCATTTGAGAGATATGGGCCAAAACATTATAGGTCATTTTAAAAGTCAACAAAAAGACATTTTTTGTCAAAGCAATTTAAATCACGAAAAAATACATCAAATGAAAACATGACGAACATGAGAATTATGGGGGACATCTTGAGCTTTCCAAAAAGTCCAAGATCAACTTCATATAACAAAAATTGAGTGTTATGATTGGTGTAAGTTGAGCTATTTTAAGAAAATGCATGAAGTACAAATTGAGAAAACATGAAATTATTGACTAGTGGACCTATCTTTTAAGGTCTAAACATGCCCATGACCTTATATAGGACTCCTAAGCTCATTCATTCCTTACCATAATTTTTGTTTATATTTATTTTGATTTTTATTCAATTAAATACAAAATAAATTAAATAAAATAACAAATGATGGACCAAGGCATTTGGGCTTAGTTTTGGATCAAATTTGAGGCCAAATATCACATATCCAACCTACCAAAACCGTGTGTGATGGATTTGGCAAGGAATCTTCAAATTTGGAAACTTGAAAACATGTTTGGTTCACACTTAACTCCATATGATTTCCTTCCATCTATGATGCCCTAATCTGATTCCCTAAAGGACATGAATTGTTTCCTCAAGAGCAAGCCCTAGAATTATCCAAATTTTCAAAAAGTCAGGGAAAGTGCAAATCCTTACCTCCAGCCATGCCCAAGCAATTCCAAGCATTCCATTACACTCCTGAAGATCCCATAAGTCATTTCCAGTCTTTCAACAAGCTCGAGGCATCCCAAAATTAGCTCTCTCAAGAACACAGGTTGGGTAACTTTTACAAAACTCTAAAATTTTATTTTATGCATTGTTAACTAATCTTGTATGTTCATGTATGTTTATGATTATGTTTAGAAGAAGTTGCGACCATTACATGGAGTTTATAACGTCCAAATCCTAGTTTTGTGCATTGATGAACCGAGCTAGGGGTTTTCCTTCGAAACTCACGATCTAGGCATTTTTAGCCAAAACTAAGCCCATATTTAGATTCAGGACCCTCGATTTAGGGGGATAGGGTCTCTGCCATGATCTAACGCGCGTGGTTTTTGAAAGTGAAGGTTTTGGCTCGCTGGAGAAGACGACCGGAGCTAGGGCTCCGACGCCTCTCCGGTCCACTGGTTTTATATTATATTTATTTGTTTGCATTGTATAACTGGATGAGAGTGTAGCACTGCTGGTCAAGGCGAAGGTTTGTGAATGTAAGGGCGTGGGTTCGATCCCTGCATTTGCAATATTTTTTTGCTATTTTCCAAATTAATGCAGGTTTTAAATATAATGTTCAACTTCTAGCTCCATATCACAAACAATCAATGGCCCAGTGGAAGGATGGCGCGCATGTGAGACAAAGGGGGTGGGTTCAAGTCCCACCCCATGCATTTTCTTTTGTTTTCTTTTTCTAACCTTTTCTTACTTTTTTCTTATTTTATTTAAGTAATTTAATTAATTTCTTTTAATCAAAATTAAATCAAAAAGGCCATAAAAAAATTAGTCTTAGGGTTTTTATTAATTAATCTAATTTTGGACATATTTTTAATTCAATTTAATTAGACTTAGTATTTTTAACTAATTAACCTTTGTAACTAATTTAGAATTAGACTACTAATTATTTTCTAAATGCTTAAAATTAACCAAAAATACAAAAATTAGGTTAGACATTTAGGACATTGAAAAAACATTTTCCAAATATTTTATTTGCATTAGACAATTTGTATAGGTCATCCTTATTTTGTAATAGTCTAGATTTTGATTTCTTGCACAGTGTTTACTATTGTACCTTCCCCAAAGCCATGTAATAGTAATTAGAGTTTTACTTTCCACATCTTTACTTTCTGCACCTATATTATGCTTGCTTGTATATATTTAACTGTTAGTAATAGGCTTGTATGATAAGAATAAAATCAATCGATAGAAAACCCTAATTCTTAAGATAAATATAATTGAACTGAATCACTATTCATACTTACAACTCTAGGGTAACCTCCTCTTGTTGCCTTCAGATAATTGGTCATGTCCCTCAAAGGTGGGATGCTTTAGCAAAAGACCCTTATGAATAAAGATCATAGTCCCTTGATGACCCTTCGATGTTGCCTACGAAAAATGATCCAGTTCCTTTAAATTGTTAAAGTATTCTTACATGTTTCTTTCTATGACCATACGACGACCCTTCGCTTGTCCCTTCATATCCAATAGATAGGGATACCTACCAACTAATGGTATGGATAGCACTATCTCTAACGGAGAAGGAAAAGAATAAGAACAAAGTTTAGTGATTAAAGAACTTTTAATCGCTTGCTCACAACCTTTTCACAAACAAAACATTTTCCATATCACACTTTTCAAACAAAATATTTTCAAAAAAATACTTTGTACGCATTCTTGAGGACAAATACAAGAATCATTCTAAAGTTAGCCTTACTTTGATTTTTCAAAATATTTTGAAACAAATCACACACACGCAAGCAAGTCTTTTTAAAGTGAGCTAAGTAATTAAGAGCCCATAGATAACTACGAATGAAAAGGGTGCTAACACCTTCCCTTTTCATAACTTACCCCCCGAACTCAAAATTTATCAAGGTCTTTCCTGTTCTTTTCACCCTTTCCTAAATATTGGATAAAAGAAAATTTAGTGGCGACTCTTGCTATCCGCAACATTTGCAATAAAATGCTAAAGAAGTCAATTCTCCCACCGTATTACACACGCCATTTGTGGACTACCATTCTATTAATAAAGTTTAAGCCTTTATCCAATTTTTTGTAGTTCTTATTTTATTATGTTTACAAAAATTTCATTTATTATTGATAGTAATTTTCAAAACAAAAATACAATAATAAAAACATATTTTTGAAAAGAATTTACCTCAATTCTATGAAAAAATTAGTGGTTCCAAGGATGGACAAACTTCGAATGAAAAGATTCCCCAAGAAGTATCTCGGGTTACTCTTGCTGGTATGTGCATAATCCACTAGTGTTTGTTGGATTTCATACCAATTGATATGTGGTGTGGTGTTGGGTTTGCGATCCCATTTTCCTCAGTTAAGTCTTGATTCAAATTTTCTCTAGGTTGTTATACGGTTTTGGGTTGGGTGGTTTGATTCCTCTCTCCCATATTCCCTAGTCAGGTCTTGATGCAGATTTCTCTAGCCGAGTGTGATTCTTTCCCCAGCTATGTTATGATCAAGTGGAGATTGTAATCTTATGAAGCTTTTTCTCATTTGATGGTGTTCTTTCTTTGTATATTGAGAATTGATGTAGAATCTCTCACAGAGCATCACTTTCTCTAGTTATGACATTTTTGTTGTTAAGTGCTCCCTAAGTAGCCATACAATGGCAGTGTCTTTTCTGAGAAGTGTTGAGACAGCCGTCAACTTTTTGGGTTTTCTCTTGCCATGTGTTGAGTTTGATTTAAAATCCCCATAACTTTGACTTCTTGTTATGATGTTAACTTCTTAATTACCCAGATGAATCGAAGATGTTGTTTCCCTCTAAAGTTGTTGTTCCCATGAAATTTCATACACTTTCCCTAGAGAATTTCGCACAACCACTACTCTTGATATTGAAGAATGTATCTGAGATCCCCTCTATATGTGTGGTTTCATATCCCCTAGTGAAGTTAGTACGAAATCCTCAGTTGAAGTCTATACACTGTGGCATTATCTTCCTTAGCAAAGTCTGTATGATATTCCCCGGTAAAGCCTAAAGGAGTTTATTATCTTCCTACAATTGTATTGGTTTAATGCTATCAGATTTTGCTTTGATTATTTTTCAAACCATGTTTCTTCCTAGTGAAGTTAAGCCTTGAAGTAGGAATTTGTTTCTTGAGTTGGTGCTTACTCTCTTATGGAATCTTCATCCTGGATGTTAATTAGTCGAGTGTTGTCTTTACCAAGTTGGTTTTGTCTGGTTATCCCTTGTGCAATATGTTGGTTTTGTCAGCATATTCATGATAACATTGATACACTCATACATACATCATGCATAAATGAATTAAAACTCATGGTTCATTTACACTCATTGTTGTTTATATTGATATTTTATTCTCGTTGCAGAGTTATTATCCTCTCTCCATTAGAGTGTCAACCTTAAGCAGAAAGTATATATCCTATCAATTCTCCATTGAGTTATCCCTCATGGAAGAATTTTGCTTTAGCCTTCCTACCCAGCTCATTATGTGGATGGAATTTTATCCCCATTTGAGTTTTCTCCTCATTGGGTGGTGTCTTGGTTGACTGCTCACTCCAGTTTGTTCCTGGTTTGAATTTTTGGTCCCCGACAACAATATTATTTTGATCCCTCTAGGCTTTGAGCCCTGGATTGAGAATGTGAATTTATTTTTCACTTGAGGACTTTATCCCCTTAGCAGGCATGTGTTGGTATTTCCCCATGAAATCAAGATTCATTTCCCATTAGTGTTATCGCAATCCTTTTCATAACAACAAGTGGCAGTCTCTTTATTTGAGAAATTTGTGCTTCCCCAGTAAGTTTGTTAATGCAAGAGAATATGTTTTTACTCCGATGAATGGTAGTCTCTACATTATGAGAGATAGTTTGTTGTTGAGGTTTGATATGTACTCTGATGGATGGTGGCCTCTTCGTTATGGGAGATAGTTCATTGTTGAAGTTTTACCCGGATGGATGGTAGTCTCTTCATTATGGGAGACAGTTCGTTGTTGAGGATGGCTTTACTCTGATGATAAAAATAGTTGGTTGAAAGATTCTTAAAACCTTTATTACCCTTTTCAAGTGATATCTTGATCAAAGAATAAATTGTTACCGTTCTCGGCGAAATCCAGAATTAGGTAAAATTTGTTACCCTTTCCAGGAAGAATGCTTCGGCTAAAGAAGAATTTGAGACCCATTCTAGGTGGAATACCAGAAGTTTTGGAAACTTGTTATTTTTATATGTTTTTTCTACCTTCACCCTTGAGTTGGTAGTTCACTGTCATTCGTTAGTCGGTATTTATCTCTTTCTCCTCATTGGACTTTTCCCCAATAGAGTTGAGTTGTTCCCATCCATAAGTGTTGATGTCAACCCTTTATTCCTAACCATAAGTGTTGATGTCAACCTTTGTTCCTAGCCATAAGTGCTGATGTCAACCTTTGTTCCCAGCCATAATTGTTGATGTCAACCTTTGTTCCCAGCCATGAGTGCTGATGTCAAACATTTGTTCCCAGCCATAAGTGCTAATGTCAACCTTTGTTCCTAGCCATAAGTGTTGATGTCAATTTTTGTTCACAGCCATGAGTGCTGATGTCAAACCTTTGTTCCCAGCCATAAGTGTTGATGTCAACCTTTTGTTCCCAGCCATAAAGGTTGATGTTAATCATTTTGTTTCAAGTCATACGTTCTGATGTCAATCATTCATTTACTAGTCTCGAGGTTGATTTTTACTGTCATCTCTGAGTCGGTATTGTCTTAACAGTTTCTATTCGCGTCCTTCTGGTCGGTAGTTTCTGATCCCTTGTGAGTCAATGTTACTCTCTTTTTGATATCCCCTCTATGAGTGGGTAGTTCATAGTTATATATCGTTTGTTGTTACCCATTTATTTTTCCTTAATTGTTGATTTGATGATACTTTGTCTCCTCTTTGGGATTTACCTTAGTAAAATTGAGTCTTCTTTTCTCCAGCAGAGTTGATTTTCCCCTAACGGAGTTGTCTCTTTCCCCAATCGAGTCGGTAACTCTTTTTTTTGGTTACCTCTTGGTTAGCTTGTTTCTTGCATTGCTAAGAATTTCCGTCATTGAAATCTTACTATGTATTTGGTTTCTTTAATCATATTTGTTGATTTTTCCTACTTATAAGTCATCCCAAGAACAAAGTCGAACAAAGTGCAAACGAACACAAGTGCAATCGAACACAAGTGCGATCGAATAAATTTGAACTAAAACCAAAGCAAAAATCAAGTGTGAGCTAGAAACAAAAAAATAATCACATGGATTTCGAAGTGGTAGTAAGAAACTATTTCCAATTCATTTGCTCAAGCACTGATGTCGAGTAACAACTCAAAGCGTCAATGTTTAAAGAAACATGAGCTAACATCGTCGAAACAAATGACAAAGTGTGGAGGTTGGTTATGAACCTTTTTCCACTTTATTTGACTATATGGACAAGAATAAGCATGGTTCAAAGCATCAAAGCATGACGCGAGCTAAGAATGACACGGACTAGAAAGTGTGGGGCCGATTGCAGACCCTTTGTTCCACTTATTGACTCGATAGTAAGCACAAAGTAAAAGGGGTGGGGAATTGCCTTCTTCGAGAACTTTTGCACACAAACAAGCATAAACATTGCCTCATTTTGAGGTCTTTGAACAAGCACAAACATCGCCTCCTTTGAGGACTTTAAACAGATTTGCTCACCTAAAGTAGGGACTCCAAGTCATGCATCTCTATTCCTACTTCTCATGGCAAGGAAAGGAAAATACAATGTGGAATTAAAAACCAAAATCGAAACAATACCAAACAAACAAGAGTTTTGTAGCAAACGAGCAAAGCAAAGAAACCCGGAAAACTTCATGCAAGCTTCACCAATAATAAGCATCAAAGCATCATGTGAAAGTAATCACATGTGTATCCAACATCATGTGCATCGAATCAGAAGCAAAGAGGAGAACCGAAAGCGAAAAAAATAGAGGGAGTATCGCGACATAGGGATTACCATGCCGGTAAGAAGAGGGTGGCGGTTGGAACATCGATCTGGCGAGGAGGCAGTGGCGGTGGTTAGCGCAGAGAGAAAGAGAGGCTTCACCAAAGAAGGATGCATCCCGGGAGGTCTTGGCCGGATGAGGTGGCGTTGGCCGATTGGAACTTGGTGAGGGAGAGAGGAAGAAGGTGAAGATCTTGTAACTTTGTTCTTGAGTTTTTCTTCTTTGAGAGAGAATAAAGAGTTTGTGTGTGTTTTTTCAAGAATGAGGGAAAAGTTGGTGTTAATTTGAGTTTTAATAATATATACACAATACCTTAAGTCTTGTTTGGCTTGTGTATTTTTGGCAAATGCAAAAATTTTGACTTATTCCGGTGCACGGCTCGAAAACAAACCAAAACTTATGATTTTGGTGCATAATCCCGATGGGAAACCTGAAACAAAAACGTCAATGATGAAATTTGTGATGCAGCCCGAAAGAACCAATCTAATACAATAAAAATTGAGTGAGTTTGGATTCTTCGACTGGCGAGAAACGATTGACAAAAAACTCTCTGTGCAGATTTTCCAGCTTATTTGTATGTGACGTCTGAGAAAACCCACAAGGTCATCACTTTTGGTGAATAATCCTGACGCACAACCTGAACAAAAACGTCAATGACGAAATTTTTGACGTCGTTCCGAAAGAATCACCCTGATACGATAAAAATAGAGAGAGTTATGATTTTTCAAATGACGAGAAACAGTGGACTTTTTTGGTTGTACTAAAATTTTAGCATATTTTCATGCGCACTTTAGGAAGCAAGCCATAAACCGAAGCCTTCAGAGCATAATCCAAACTCGGGACCTGAAGGAAAGTTGTAGCTAACAAAATTTGTGAGCTCACACTTTTAGAATTGTCCTGAACCGATAAAATATGAGAAAGTTATGAATTTTGCAATAACAGGAAATAGTCATGTAGAAAACCATTTAGGGGTGCAATTTTCTCAAGTAATTTGCAATTTTAGAGATCTTCTTCAAAAATTTAACTTTTGACCCGAACATACGAATTGAAGACAATATCAAGATGGATTTTACACCCAGAAAACCATCCAAAAAAGTCGAACCGTGCAAAAGTTATGAACTTTTGAACATCCGATAAACAGTGGTTCAACAAATTGTTTCATGGTACCAATCTCTGAGTATTCACAAATCTAGAGATCTTCCTCACCGAATCAGCTTCCGAACCGATCATATGAAATGAAGAAAATAAAAATACGGTTAAAACTCTCCAAGATCCAATCTAAAATGATCTTTCAGTCAGAAGTTACGAATTTTTAAGCATCTAAAAACCAGCAAATCAGCAAACCCATCGTATAACGTGATTTCAGGTATTTTTCACTTTTGAAGATCTTCCTCACAAAATTAGCCTTCAATCTGAACAGATTAATTGAAGAAGATCTCAAGAGGATTCTAAAGATAGAAGAAATATTCCCAAACCATTTTCTGGTCTCAAGTTATGAATTTTTGACCTCACACTGAAAGATACCGAATTTCTGTCTGCCCTATTTCAAATCAATTGAAACACTTGACTTTTTGTGCAATTCAAAGCGTGCCGAAACACATGAGGGCTTGATATGATGATGGATTGATTATTTGTTGATTTAATAGTTTGGAATAATAAGCAGAATGCACTTAAACCTCAAAAACTCTAAGTTTCTACTTTCTTGTATTGCCTGATAGAACAATTGTTTTTTCAGCTCTTTCTCACAGAGAAATGCCTTGATTCCATGAGTATAGACCCTATGACATGTATGTATACATATGATGATGACGTATAAGCCAATTAGGGTTAAAATGAAGAGGGGAAATTTTGGGGTGCAACAGCTGCCCCTATTCGATCTTCTTTAACCTGAGGGTGAGATTGGAGCTAGCCTTTTAAACAATCAATGTAAAAGAGGATTAAATACTCAATAGAACCATAAAATTTTCACTATGAAGACAGTCAGGTATTATTTATTTTTTGGTTTTCTGAATTTTCTATTCTTCTATTTTTCTTTTGGTGAAAGGTGGTTATCAGGAAAGGTATGTCAGGTCAGGGTTAGACATACACAAGAAAGAGACCAACCGAATAAGGCTCCAACAAGGATACCAAATATACATGTTCGATAAATTTATTGAACGAATATAAGGAAGAGACCAAATCCAAAGAGGACTCACACAAGGAACGACAATCAAAGAGAACCCAAAACAAGGAAAGATGGAAGAAGAGATATTTGAACCCAAGGAGGACTCTTACAAAGAACGCCAATCAAAGCAAACCCAAACACGAAAAACCCCAGAAGAAATAGAGACCAAAACCCGAGGAGGAGTCTCACTAGGAACGCCAATCAAAGCGAACCCCAAATAAGAAAAATCGGAAGAAGAGAGGCCAAAACCTAAGAAGGACTCTCACAAGGAACGCCAATCGGAGTGAACCCAAACAAATAAGGATAGAAGAAGAGAGACCAAAACCCAAGGAGGACCCTCACAAGGAACGCCAATTGTAGCAAACCCAAACATAGAAAATCGGAATAAGAGAGACCAAAACCCAAGGAGGAATCTCATAAGGAACGCCAATCAAAGTGAACTCAAACTGGAATAAGAGAGACCAAAACCCAAGGGGGACTCTCACACGGAACGCTAATCCAAGTGAACCCAAACAAGGAAAGACACAACTGCCCAACCAAGGATGTTAGCTAAGCTAATAGGAGGAGAACCCGACTAAGTAGGTAAACCAAATATAAGGAACCGACTAAGCAGAACCTAATGAAACAATATTAACTAAGCTAATGAAAGGAGAACTCGACTAAGCAGGTAAACTAAAGCTAAGGAACCAACTAAGAAGAACCTAATTAAATATGTTGAACATATATGAAAAAGAGACCCACTAAAGAAGACTCCAACCAAAATATCGAACAACACAAAAGAGACCAACTAAAGCGAACTCCAATAGAGAATAATGATCAAAGGCGAACCTGCCAATGAAAAGAAGACTAACCGAAGATAGAATATTGAAGAAATAATTCTGATCAATGGAAAAGTTACTGGGGATACAGACATGACAGACTCTGGTGGGGAAACTAGATAAGAATTATGACCAAAGCAGATTTAAATGAAACACCAATCAAAAGTGAACTTCACAGGAGAAAGAGACCAGCCGAGGGGAACTCTAACAAGGACTCTCAAAACACATTGGACTTTTAATAGGTTGCAAGTATGCAAGAACTACAATATCCCTCAGGCCAAAGGCAGGGTGTAATTCTTCAAGAGTGAATTACCACACACAAAGTATGGATACTCAAATACTTGAGAAGCAGGAAAGGTTACACATTGCCTCTTACTCGCACTCTACCAACAAAGAAAACACAGGTAAAATAACTGAGGACTTGCATGGGTAAGTAAATTCTACTACTCACTGGAGAAAAGGAAACATAACACGACACGACTAGGGTACAAATTGTAACAGGCTCCGTTGGGGAACAGGATAGGATCACCCTACAGACAAGCTGCAGAGGTAATTCAAATCTGAGCACATAACAATCTGGTTATTCCGGGTGCACGCCATAATCGGCTTATACCTCCATGCATGTTTGAATTTTTTATAACGTAATGCTCCATTGAATGGAAATGATACATGTGTCGGTGGATGCAATATAGTGATGCATGTTTAAATGATTCACTAGGGAATAGCAATATTAAAAATGAACTGTTGAGGAAACTAGGAACGTATGAGAAATCATCCTTGGGAAATTGGACTTCAATAAATATTAGTACTCTAAACTAGCGACCACTAGGAATGAACTGCGATGCGAGATTGCAATTCAAACATGCCAACTCTGAGGAGGGATGCCACTGAAAAGTGTACTTTTGGGAGAACACTTCAAAAATAAATTGCAGCTCACAGAGTAGAGATCTTTGACTCCAAACACCTCTTAACCTCCTGGGGAATCAATCAACTATCTTCCTGTTGAAAATAAAGTGCACTTCGCTTGGGGAAATATAGATTTTCTCACGAAGAGTTCTTTATGAAAACAGACTTCACCAAGGATAAGCAAACTCAAGCAGGGATAACGGGAATTCTTGAACAAAAGAAACTTGATGACGAACTCCACTAGAGACCGAATCTTTTCTTGGGGAAGAAACATTTTACTGAAGGAAAATAGATCGCACTGCATAGAGTTCTTAACAAAAAGAAACTTCTACTGAAAAGTGGACTTTTACGAGAACTCTCACAAGTGCTAGTCATAATGGGAAGTGAACATTGGAAGGCTTTCACCCAATCAATACCTCACTGGGGAGAAAAAGAAGACTCCTTGAACGATATCGATGGGGAGTGAATTTAAGTGTCAATTCTGCTGGGGAAAAGCAACCCGCTTCATGGGGAGAATAGACATCTCAAACCAGAAACCTTCAAAGCTCAAATTCCATTGGAGATGGAAATAACCTCTTCCATTATCGGGGATAAGATAATTGATACTCACGTCAACATCCACAACACTGGGGACACCAAACTTAGGATATACACAGTTGCATAATCTCACTGGGGAGAAAACCCACTCTACTGGGGAAAACTAAAGACTTCATGGGGAAAATGATGATCTTTTACTGAAAAATAAACCTTACAAGAATATTTTAGAAGATGCAGACCACCCTTGGGATATAAACGCCAACCATACTGAGGAGATGAATACAAACTTCACGGGGAAGGTGAATATCAACTTCACTGATGAAGTGGATGCATACTTCATTGGGGAGATGGCGAACCACACTTGGGGATAAACAGCGGTACCAAACCTCATTGGAGATAAAGATGGCGGTACCAGAACTCACTAGAGATGCTCTTTTAGGGAGAGATCTCTGGAGAGAAATATCGTAGCAAACGAGCTTTCATTGAGCAACAGTGCAGGTTATACTGGGGAAAAAGATTTTGTTTGAAGAAACATTATTTCCAATAAACACTTTGTGTGGGTAACAACCTCAAATATTGTTTGCTTTTCTTGCTTGTACCCTATTTGTCATGAGCGGACACAACGTACCTGCAAAACAAAAATCACAACAACATGTCCCAGGTATGAAATGGAAAACTCCTGCCACCGCCCAAGGCACCTGAAATATCAAGTAATTTCAACAGTTTATCTCATGATTTGTGTAGCTTCAATATTTTTAAAGGAAAAAGTTTATCAAAAATTTAACGTTTCTGCAATCAAAACAGTAAAAGTAAAAATGCAACTTTTGGATAAAAGAAAATTTTATTGATTGATTGATTGGCATGTAAATAGGTATTTACATCAAGAAGCAATTACTAAAAAGAGGTAATTGCATACAAAACATAAAGAGGAAATACAAAGATGGAAATGTGAAGACGGATTTCGATCGAGTTCCGACTCTACTATGATGAATTTAATTTTAATAAATAAAAATAATATTTTTTGTGTTTTCTGATTTTATGAGGAAAAATTATTTTTATTGGTTAGTGATTAAAAATAATAAAACAAATAACAATAAATAAAAATAAGAAAATAATAAAAGAAATATAAAAAAGCAAACTCAGGGGGGTTTGGGCCCAAATCTGGAGGTGAAAATTGCAATTGTTTGGCCCATTTACTGCAAGCCTCGTTTGACTTTTCCAATTCCATGTTGACATGTTGACCTTGGCATATGGTGGATGCTCAATCTAGACCATCAGATTTGGCCTGGAGGCCATCTGGCGCTTGAGATCTGAAGGAGCATGATGGACCACACCATTGGCTTCGCATTGGATCACCTGTAACAAAATAATAATAGGCATTTTGGGGGACCTAGGATTCGAACCCAGGTCCCATTAGACTTTGACACGCTTCACTTACCAACTCAACCACTGCACCTTTTTTGTTAATGGATAGACAACAATTATTATAAAGAAACAACAATTAATATGCTGGAATAAAAAATAAAAGCGCGCGAAATATGAAACAGCGAATGGGGAGAGGACACGTTGTCATCTTCTTCGTTACAACCTGGTTATTTACCTGCGGATTTTTATCCGCAACTAAATCCCTAGGTTCATCCTAAAATCAATTGTAGGCCATAGAAACGAATTCTGAGACCATCATCATGCTCGTCTCTCCTTCCTGAACACACCCATGGCCATTGATAGTGCTGATTTTACCTGAAACTGAAACGCCTAAAAACAAGAAAACCAAACCCTAGTTTCAGGTAGGGCTTTACAGGCTACAAAAACACAATTCAATATTGCAGATAGCTTGGAAATTATGCAAGGATCAAGAATATGTCCATGGTTTGTCAAAAAAATGCAAGAATGAGGGATTGCGTTTTCATGTACAGGGCGGTGTTCAAGGAAACTTACAGTGCGATTCAGGAGGTTTCAGAGCTTGTGAATGATTGGTTTTCACTCAGTGGATGTCTGGCAATTGAATAGCGTGGAGTTTTGGCCTTGAAAACGTCTCTAGATGTGATTTCAGTTCCAAGCTTTTTTGAGTTTTTTTCAAGTTTGGTATTGGTGATTATGCAGCCTCTAGGTCTCAAATCATGTGCCTTTGGTTTGTATATGTATCCAGCAATGCATTAGGTCAAAGTTTGGGCTTTGAATCTTTGTGAATTGATGATTGAAGATATGATATGATCCTCAATTACAAAGCTTCCAAAAATGTCCCAAATCCAATATTTTGTGCATGATATGCGTTGATTCGAATTTGATCATGTCCATAATGATATTTGAAAGTTGTATCAATCAAAAAGATCATATTTCATCAATATTTGGATTTTATTTGGATTTAAATTGATTAAAAGTGAATTAATTCAATAAAAATAAAATAAAATAGAAAAATTAATGAATGGACATAAAACTAAAGATAGGACACGTGTGTGGTGTGACAAGATCAAATAAAGTGGAAAAAAGTGGGCCCTTTTGACAAAATTTGAAGTTTTGGGGATAGTTGACTTTTGGCAATTTTGGAAAAATGCCCAACTTCAACAATGCATAACTCCTTCAATTTTGTACTTTTGGAAGTGTTCTTGGACTTTTTAGAAACCTTTAGGTGTCCTATAACCAACCCTTTTGGTATCATCTCATTTTTATATTCCATGCTCAAGTTATAAGCTTTGGCAAAAAGGTGTTTTTGTTGACTTTCAAAAATGACCTATAATGTCCAAATTTGTAACTTTTTGTGAGTGCATTTCTTAATCTTGGGGTGTGAAGATGGATTGTAGGAAATTTCATCCTATTCAAAATTATCTTTGGATGGGTCATTTCTCATAAAGTATGAGAAAGTTATGCTTGGTCAAAGTTGAGTTGACTTTTCCTACAAAACCCTAATTTAACAACTTTTGAATCTTGATGAATCTTGAGCAATCCTTGATGAATCATGATCAACCCTTGATCAAATGATGAATTATCCTTCAAAATGAGAATGTTGACAAAATCTTGAGGTTTAACTATTTGTAGGTCACAGTTGACTTTTGCCCTAGCATAGTCGATTTTTGGACCTCTTGAGCAATTGACTGACCAAACTTCCTCTGCAAGGCTTGAAATATGACTTGGATGAACTTGATAACATATTAGGAAATTGGGGATAATTTGAGGTCATTTGGATGTAAGTACCTTGATGCAAGACAAAACCCTAATTTGAGGTTGACTGCCTTAGGAGATGACTTGACTGTCCAACTCTTGAGCAACCTTGAGCCATTTGGAGATTGTTCTTGACATGTCTTGAGAAATATGGGAGGGAAAATTTTAGGGTACAACACATCGTTTGGTTGAGTTTTGATGCACATGTGATCACACTTTCTTCATGATCACAAGTGTGCATGAACTCAAGGGAAATTGCATCATTCACCTGTCCTCTTGATTCCATTCACTTCCTATAAATACAGGCTCTATTCCACTCATTTTCGCAAGCTTGAACACCCAAAATCAATTTGTCAAACTCCCTCCATAACTCACTTTTCTGAGATTTCGAATTCCTCTTTTCTCCACTTTTCAATTCAATTTCTTCATTGATCTTTCATCCTTGAACTTCACTGAAGCTAACAGAAGAAGAATCAAGCCTTGAGGTGCCTTGAATCGTGCTAGCCAAGTCCATTTACATGGCAAGTTCATCTTCGTTCAAGTAGTTTAAGGCACCAAATTTATCTAACTCAAATTAATGGAATGGTCTATGATGTTCACTGATGCTTGCTCTTAACTCAATTTTGGTGAAACAATGCATTTGATGCTTCTGATTTTTTATTAACATTTTCAAACATCTCTGGTTTTTTCCAAATCGACTACATTGTGCTTTATATAAATTTTTCGCGAGCATATGGTTGTGATTGTCTCAAGTAGACACATCTAATGGTACCAATATGAACGCGTAAATTTACAGATTCAAGGATCTTAGATTTGCCTTACTTGCAGGAGGCTTGAGGTTGAAGACGACCTACGTGTCGTTCTTCAACCAATGACACTCAGCCAATTGTTTTATTTTGATTGGTTGGACTTTCTTGTGTTGTATGCGTGCGCCTTACCTTGGGTCCGTGATGCTTCCTCACCTCAGATCCATTAGATATGTAAGCGTGTATAAGTGAAAGAGATCCAACGCGCGTGGTTTTTCTAATTTGTTTTTACTTTACAAAATTATATTTAAATTTCTTTTATCTTTTAAAATTTATAACTCTTTTATTTTTTATCCAAAAATTATGAAAAAATACATAAAAATACTTTAAATTATTTCTGACTTTGTGAATATTTTTTCATATTTTTATTTTAATATTTGATATTTTTCATAATTTTTGCGTTATTTGCCTTATTTAACTATTTTAAAAATACTTTCTGATTTTTTTTAAATTCTAAAAAATTTATGGAAGGATCCAATGGCCTCTTGACAAATATTTGTGACCTCATTTTGTTTTTATTTCTGATTTTACTATTTTTCAAAATTTTTGGTTTATTTTTCTTATATTCATCAATTTTTAAAATTAGTTTCTTAATTTACAAATTTCTGAAAATTTTTGTCAACATTTATTAAATCATGTTTGACCTCTGACTTTTTTTTTGGATTTTTATTTGGTGTTTTAATATAATTTGTTTATTTTATCAATTATTCTCCTTTCATTAACCATTTTAAATTTGTTTTATTAAATATTGTTTTATTTTATTTTATTTTGGTTCTGACTTGAACTTCATTTGGTGACAAATTCTTCAACTTCATTAGATTTGGGTGGTGATAGGTTGAGAAACAAAATCCACTAAAATGGATGAGTGATGTTGATGAAATTTGAAACCCTAATTTCATACATTGCATCCCCTCCCTCTTCATCTTATCCATTTCTCATTGTGCTACATGTTGTTAGAGGATGATCTACATATCATATCTCCAAACATATGACACATAGATTGCTATTGACCAACCTCAAAATAGGTGTGACTTCTATATAAGTCCACTTACGATTGCTTAACATAGAGCTAAATTTATTCCTGATTCGAGAAATGATCATTTGTGGCCCAAACCTATATTTGCCTCTAGATTTTGAAATGATTAATATACTTTACAAAAAGCAAATGAAACTTGTTGTTGAGAAGCTATGATTTTATCAATCTTCTAATGAGTTTTCAAATGCAATATTCAAGACGGTCATTAAACTAACCTCTGATTTCTAACTCATTAACAATTGACTTTTATTTTCATGCATTTACTTTATTCATTTACTTTTACGCACCATTTATTTTAGCATTTACATTTCATGCTATTTTTATCTTTGCTCATTTGATCATTTATCTTTATGTCATTTTTATTTTGTTCACTTGAGCTTTTCATTTTCTTTTTGAAGATACTTAATAACAAACTTGAACAATAAAAAGCTTTAAGGTTACTTGTACTATTTGGTTACTATCATTGGCATGATGAGTTGTAGGCTTCTCGGACTTATGATTAGAGACCTTGACTTACCTTGAGACTTGGTGACTTCTATTGTTATTTTTTCTGGAGTTCTTGGGGTTTACCCAGGGACATTTGGTTGTTTGTTTTCTTTGTGTGCAAGTTATTCTGATTATGTCATTTGTCTATGATTGGGAATTCATCTGTATACAGCCGTTACTCTACCCAATTTTTATGAAGACTTAACGCATTTGAAGCTTTGTTTTCTTAAGAGGTTTATTATCTTTGCTTGTTTAGTTTCAACCCAAAGTATTGGAATTCTACATTGACTCATTATGTTAAGTGTTGGCTTCTTGGTGGTTAGCTGGGTCTTTTCCCTAGCTTTTACCTTATGCTTTAGGATAATCCCTTCATCTCCTCCCATCTTCTTTAATTTCAAAAATCTTCTCCCTCCTTTTCAAAACTATTATTTTTTCTAACTTGAACCTCTTTCACAATAAATTTGGACTTAGGTCCATGTATTTTCAAAAATATTTTCTTAATCAAACTTTAATCAACTTAATTATACTTCGACATTGTATGAGAAGACTAAAATTTAATCAATCTTTTTCAAACCATTTTGCCACTTTGGATTTTTACCTTAAAACTTTTTCTCAAAAGATTAGACTCTTGTCAATCCTTGTAGTGATGTGAACTACTATACTTTTACGATATGTAGTGAAGCGAGATACTTTCCACTTTGGTGTTGGGCGAGGCTTTGTTGATTTTAAAATCCAAGCCATATCCTCCACTTTGAGATGACGCAAATTCTTCATTCTCATAATCGTGGGTAGTAAGTATTGAAGAATGGAAAAACACAAGAAGGGGAGGTTGAATTGGGATCTTAAAACTTAATGAAAAGAACACGTTGATTTTTATCCTGGTTCGTTTGAACTCAAACTACTCCAGTCCATCCGCCAAGGTGATTTCGCCTCTCTCCAACGAGGTCTTAATCTAGTAATCAATCTTGATTACAAATCTACTTTGACATCTGCCAAAGTCTTCTTGAGTATAACCATAACCCGGTTTTTCTCAAGGAAATTCACTAAACAATATATGAATAAACTGTGTACAATATTGTTTCTTATGAAACAATATCATAATATAGTGATGTTTTACACAGTTTGAAAATATTGAACGTTTGAGGATGAGAGATGATAGCAACGTTGTTGTCTATTTCAAAATCGTAAAGATTTATCCTCAAGGCTTGTTTAAATAGGTGAAGCATGGATGATCATTTGGAAACTTGATTAATGTCAATTAAGGTGCTTTCAAAAAATAAAGATCCTTGTTCCCTTCCAGGTGTTACTCTTGAAATGGAAATATTTGATTTGTAACACTTCAGAACATTGAAGTATCTATTGTTTCTTGCTTCAGAAATTTTGGAGATCAGAGCCATAAAATCTTGTTTGCAATGTTAGAACTTATTTCCAAGAGTTATATAACTAGAGTTGAAACAACCTTTTTAGCGCATCTCCTGATCTTCATTCATCAGTGCTTTTGAGAGATGTTTACGATCACAGCAGAAACAACTTTGTAACTTATCTTCTGATCTTCTTCCATCAGAACTTCTCTGCAAAACAGAATATAATTTTAGAGTGCATAACTTTTCTTTGTGTTTGTTATCATCAAAAATCATACAAGGGTTGTATAATCAAACTATGTTCTAACAATCTCCCCCTTTTTGATGATGACAAAAACTAGGCTATTTCAATCAAAACATAAGTATCATTAAACATTATAGGGTCTCCCCCTGAGTTGAGTACTCAGATAGAGATGAATTACGTCCCTGAAGTTCATTCTAATCAGAGCTTTTGATGCATCTTCTTCTGTCTTCATCAGAGTTTTGTTCCTGTTTTGCTTTCAGAAAAAGAAACGAGAAGTTATGATATTAAAAATGTTTGAGACTGTGTCTTGATAGTGTTATTAGAAATATCTTACGTTCTCCCCCCTTTTTGTCAAGAATCAAAAAGCAATATAAACACTAATATTCAGAAGCAAAAATTGAGTTGTATTAAAAATGATGGTAATAATACATTCAGAGGCAAACAACACAAAAAAATTGAATACAGTAAAGAAAACAAGTTTTAAAAAAACTAGGATTGAGGTGGAGGAAGTCGTGTGAATAGGGCTTCTAGTAAGCTCTTAATCTGAGTGTTTGATTCCTCTTATTTTCCCAGCATTCCTTTGATTTCTTTGTATGTGTCATCTTGTTTGTCTAATATCTCCTTGTCACTGCATTTTCTTTCTTCAACTCCTCCAGAGTTTGCATAACCAGATATGAAGGTATATCCACAGAAGGTGCAATCTTCTCAGAACAAGCTGCAGCAGATTCTTACTCAGTAGCTTCTTCAGCCTCTTTGCCTTTGTCTTGAACAACAACCAGAGGAAGAGTATCGGAGCATGTTTCATCAACTTCTGAAGGCTTGCGATCTTCCCAAGGAGCATTATCCAGCTGAAGAATGGGTTTCTTTTCCTAATGACACAGAACTTGATCCTTGAAAACATCCAGCTGATCACAGAAGTTATGTTGGGCTGTTTCATAGCTCAACTCCTTGAGTTTCTGGGATTCAGAGTTGAACCATTTTCTGAACTGGTTCCAGTGAGAATCACAAGCAGAAGGATTTAGATTTTCTAAGCAGGCTAGCTTCAAAGAGTTAACCCATTCCATTATCTCTGTTTCAAAAAACAGTAAATTTCTACCAACATCTACCTTGGTGATCGTTTGTTTTGGTTTTGGGATAGAAATTTTGTGAGAGCTAGAGGTAAGGTTATCCAGCGCTTCTAAGTCTATTACAGTTCTTAGGTGATCTTCTGGAGGATTGATAGGTGAGGGAGAGGGAGAATCAGAAATGGTAATGGGTGATGGAGGTGTGTTTGGTGGAGTGGAATGGTAAGGAGATGGAATTTATGGAATGTAGTGGATTGAGAGAGGTTGTCGAACCATCAGAGGTTCTGTTATTCCAGGAATTAGTGTGGTGGTATCAGAGTCAATATTTGGATTTTCTGGTTAGGGAGCGTGAGCGTTTGGACTTTCAGAGTGGGGAGCTTGGATGTTTGGATTTTCTATGTGGGGTGCTTGAAATTTTGGATCAAATTGATCAATATCATAAAGAACTTGAGCAAGTTCTGGCTGATTTTGGTCAAGATGTGCATTAGGAGAGTGTGGTTCGTTCAGAATGTTTTCTAGCGTGACTGAAGGGTCAAATTCTATATCAAAACCATCAAAGGTTTGTGGTGAGGGGTCTTCTATTGGTTTTAGAGAGGAGGTTGTTTCAGATGTTGACAGAATCACTGATTCTACAACATAAATAAAAGAAGGATTACCTTTCTTTTTAGCAGCTTTTGGTACCTTCTGCGAAGATCCTTTTCATGCAGCTTTCCTTTTTCTGGATTTCGTGAGAATAACTTCTGGAGCATGTTGACGCAGATCACGAATATTTAACTCTGGATTAGTCCCATCCATCTTGCATGCTTCCAGATATCTGACAATGATTTCTAGTGAAGCATCTATTTTAGAGAATAAAGGGAAATCCTTCATAGGAACTCTTCTTGAGGTGATAACTTCTTTGGTTGCAATAGTTGGATCCTTCTTAATGTTGTCAATGATTTTAATCTTCTTCAGATTTTTCGCATTGAGAGGTTTTCTAGAACATGCTTCCAGAGTGTTGATCTGCTGAGCTTCAGTCAGATATGTAAGTACGAAGTGCGCCTAAGAGGGGGGGGGGGGGGCGAATTAGGTACTTTAAATTTTTTCTGGTTTTAGTGATGATGGATATTATTTTCTGGTTTATGGTGAGTTTATGAAAGAGTAAAGTGCAGAAAACTAAAGAGACACAAGCGATATATCCCGGTTCCCCTCGGAGTCCGAGAGTACTCCAGTCCCCTTTCAATATGAAAGAGATTTCCTTATTGGGGCAAATTTAAACAAGAACTACCCAAAACCAAGAACAATCCTCTTGGATTTTCACTATGTCAACAATGAGAGCAATCCTCTCAAAGTGACTTTACTTGTATCTAACAATCCTGGAAAAACAAGATTATAAAACCACTTGAACTTATTTTCAACAATCCTGAAAAATAAGCAAGTATATAGAAATATTTGATTTGAGTGAGTTTGTGTAAAAATGATCACTTTGAGTAATTTATCAATGAATTTATATTCTCTTCCAATGACAATAGTATAGAATGACTCAAGATATATAATGCTCAAAGTTTTCTGGTTGACAATATGTGAAAGTGTGCAGAAAACTTGTGTATGAAAGTGTATAAAAGCTTGAGTTTGATTTTTGAAAATTCAGAAAATATGATTTGAAGACTTACATAAAATGATTTTGAAAATGAGTATTTATATGTTCATAACACCCTTTTGAAACAGCATATAATTCTGCAAATGAATCGTGAACAATTTCCAAGATTGAGTGAAAGGTTTCCATGAATTGGTGTTATGAACAGGCATGAGTAAAGTTGCTATTTTTCAAAATCTTTCATCATGGAATTGATTGCACCCTTGTGTAAATCGATTGCACGGGGTTTCAACAACTATAAATTCATATATTTTGAGTGAGCAATCGATTGCACAAGTGTGTAAATCGATTGCACTTGAAGTCGGTAGCAAAAATTGATTGAGAGCAATCGATTGCACAAACATGCAAATCGATTTCACTTAGAAATAGTAGCTAATGCTTTGAAAACATGAAGCATGCAATCAATTGCACCAATATGCAAATCGATTGCACCCAAGTAAAAATTGAATATTTGCTTAGAAAACTTGAGTAAAATTTTGGACAAGATAAAATATTTCTTTTGACTATTGAGCATTTATGTCTTAAGTTCAAAGTAAGTATTATCATGATACCTTGAAATTTGCTAAGTGCTTGAACCAAAGAATTTATCCACATATGCTTTTATCTTGATCAATAATCTTTGTCTTCTTGTCAAAATGGTTTGTCTTCATCAAAACAAAAGTGCATTTGAGAAGCTTGATTTTAAAAGATATTCTACCAATTTGTTTTTAGTTAGAATATCTGATATCAGCCTACCCAGAGGTATCCAATCTCTCTTAGTCCTTTCTTCTTCTCTGGTTTCCTTCACACTTGTCTTCAGATGACTGAATATAAGATGAGGAAGATTTATCTTTGCCTTTGTTGCAATGAAGTTGTAGTGGTAGAAATATTTGAGACCAAGCCACTGGATTGACTAGACTTACACAGATCAAAATAAAAATCTCCAATGCGCTTTATTGTTTCCAAAGGAATGGGAAAAGAGGGAGAAAGATTCTAGATAAGGGGGTTTGTTATGCAAAGGGAAGGTATAGGCACCCAAAATATCTACGGTACTCCACAGGAACCTCTTTGAAAAATATGTATATTTTGGCTATAAAATATTGTATGTAAAATAAATGGTGCAGGTGAGAAAAGAAATATATTTTTTTATGATTTTTGCACCCGCCGCAGTTGCGAACCTTTAGTGCCTACGTACCACCTTTAGTGCAATAGGGGATCAGGGTACTCGTAGTTCACCTTTTAAAATTTTTAAAATACAAGTGTGTTGGTTAATTTTATGAGATAAGACATCATGGTCATTGTCTGTGTGGAAAATATACTTACTACCCACAATCATGAGAAAGGAGAATTTGCATCATCTCAAAGTGGAGGATATGGCTTAGATTTTAAAATAAAAAATGACTCACTCAACACCCAAGTTGAAAATATATCACTTCACTATATATTGTAGAAGTATAGTTGTTTGCATCACTACAAGGATTGACAAGAGTCCAATCTTTTGAGAAAAGTTTTTAAAGTAAAAAGCCAAAGTGGCAAAATGGTTTGAAATGAGATTGATTGACTTTTAGTCTTTTCACAAAAATGTTAAGATATTATTAAGTTGATAAGAGTTTATTCATGAAAATGTTTTTAAAACGCATGGACCTAAGTCCAAGTTTATTATGAAAATGGTTCAAGTTTCAAAACAAAAAGTGTTTTCAAAAGGAGGAAGAAGATTTTTGAATTTAAAGAAGATGGGATGAGAAGAAGAGACTATGCTAAAGCATAATGTAAAAGCTAGGGAGAAGAACCATTTAACCAACAAGAAGTCAATACTTGACATTATGAGTCAAGATAGAATTCTCATTCTTTAGATTGAAACCAAGCAAGCAAAGATACTAGACTCCTTGAGAGAACTAAACTTCATGTGTATTAAATCTTCACAAAAATTGGGCAGAGTAACGGCTGTATACGGACGAATTCCATATTACAAACAAAGTATGTAATCACAATAACTTGCACACAAAATAAAAAAACAACCTAATTTCTTGAGGTAAACCTCAAGAACTCCAGACAAAATATCAATTAAGGTCAGAAGGTCTCCAACATATGCCAAGGTTTCTAATCCTAAGTCCAAGAAGTCGAATACTCCATAATTCCAAGGATAGTAACCAAATAGTCCAAGTATCATTAAAGTTTTTTATGGTTTATGTTTATTATTAAGTATCTTCAAAAAGAAAAGAAAAGCTCAAGTGAGCAAAATAAAAATGACATAAAAGTAAATGCTCAAGTGAGCAAAGATGAAAATAGCATGAAATGTAAATGTTAGAAGTAAATGGTACATAAAGCATAAAAATAAAAGCATAAAGTAAAGTCAATTGTTAGAAATTAGTGGTTAGTTGGATGACCATATTGAAACTTGCATTTCGAACTCATTAGAGGATTGGTAGAACCAAAGCTTCCACACAACAAGTTGCATTTGATTTTTGTAACGTAAACCATCCATTTTGGAATCCTCAAAAGTAACATTTAATGATCAATGATGTTTGAGTGATCTGCGTTGACCAAAAGTGATGTAGATCCATTAGAGGATTGGTAGAACCAAAGCCTCCACACAATGAATCTCAAGGTTATTGGATCAAAGAGATCAAATTAACATACTTGGGTTACAAACATAGGTTTGGGCCACGAATGATCATTTATTCGAATCGGGATAAAATTTAGTGCTATGTTAAGCAATCGTAAGTGGACTTATATAGAAGTCGCACTTATTTTGAGGTCGGTCAATAGCAATCTATACACCATTTGTTTTGAGACATGATATAAAGATCATACTCCAATAACACTTAGTGCAATAAGAAAGGGATGAAATGAAGAGGGGTGTGAAAGAATATACAAACCACATTTGAATTAAAATTTAATCAAACTATTATAAAAACCATTCATCCATTTTTATGGAGTTAGACTCAACACCATGGATCCAATGATGTTAACAAAGTTCATGATCAAAAATTCAACCCAAGATCAGCCAGAAAATAATACAAAATAATATTACATTTAATATATGCATTAAAAATGGTTTTAAAATGTTTTAAAATAGAAATAAGAGAGAAAAATATCAACTATGTTCAAATTAATCAAGAAAGATTAAGTAAGACCATATAAAAATCATAAATGAACTCAAATCTGTTTATAAAATTTTTGGTAATTTTTTGAAGTCAGAAACTATTTTTAAAATTAAAACAAATGAGTAAAATAAACCAAAAATGATAAAAAAAATAACAAAGTCATAAATAAAAAATAAATAAGGTCACCAATATTTGTCACAATATCATTGGATCATTCCATATTTTTTTTAGAATTTAAAAATGCATAAAAGTATTTTTAAACATTTAAAACAATTCAAATAAAGTGAAATTTTATAAAAAATATCAAAACACAAAATAAAATTGTAAAAAAATATAAATCAAAAAGAGAAAAATCAAAAATATTTTTCATAATTTTTTCAGATTTCTTGGACTTAAAATGAATTTTCTGTGATTTTTTGAAGTTTAAAACAATTTAAAATAAAATTCAGAAAATAAAATGAAGTCAAAAAAATGTGGACCAATGGATGAGAGTCAAAAAGCGTTAGTAAGTTGATCCAATGGATCAGACGCGTTATGCATATCATGGTCATTAGTGAATAACACACATGATCATTAATTAAATCAGATATTCAAAAATTCCAAATGGTGTTGTTTCATTGGTTGAAGGATGACACGTTGGTCATCTTCAACCTCCAGTCAATCTCAAATCGAGCTTGCTCAAACTGTAAAATTAGAGCACGAGACCGGTACCATTCGCTTCGTCTCATCAAGACGAAGACCACCACACCTTCGCGAAAAATTTATATAAAATGTAGCTCAAGCAATTTGGAAGGAAAGTTTTGAAAAGGAATTTGAAAATTCATGGCCAAAACGTGTTTTCACTTAAAAGAAAGTGTTGCAACTAGAACCAGGGCAATGAGAGCTTCACAATGATATCAAAGTTTGGAAGAATTGATGGAGAAAACTACCTATTGAAGTTCAGTTCCAGAGCTCTGTAAATAGACTTGGTCAGATCAATTCAGAAGGTTTCAAGGCTCAATTCTTCTTCTGTTAGCTTCGGGGAAGATCAAGGAAGGTGAATTGATAGGAAAAATGGATTGAAAAAGGCTTGAACAATGATTTCGAAGTTGCGTAAAAGTGAGTTATTGAGGGAGTTTGGCAGGTATATTTTGGTTGTTCAAGCTTGAGAAAATGAATGGGATAGCTCATGTTTTTATAGGAGAAGCAAATGGGATCAAAAGGAAGGGTGAATGATGCAATTTGGAGGGAATTCATGTAGGTCTGCATCATGAAGAAAGTCTGACTTCCCTTTTTTCAAAACTCATCCAAAACGCGTGTTTTAATGAACTAATCCACTTGGGAAAGTTGGCTAATCATGTTTAGACCCAAAACGCGTGCTAATTTGAGGGTTAGCAGTTGTAACATGAAATTAAAATTCTGACTTGAGATGAAACTTCAATTCCAAGTTACCACTTTTGAAACAACGGCATTCCCAGCTCAAGGGGTCTTAAGGAATGGTTCTTGATGCTTTAGAAAGATGAGATTACAAGCTTTTCAATGGGAAAATAATGGAATCAAATGGATGTTTGAGCTGAAAGTTGCAATGAGTCAAAGTTGGGAAAAAGAAGTTGACTTTCCATAATTAGAAATATTTCAAGTTTTTCTTCAAACATGACCTATAATGTTTTGCATCCAAACATGGCCTTACTCTTGGAATTTTCTCTTAACCAAAAAATATGGCATGAAATAGACCTCTTTAATGACATTTTGAAACTTGAACCATTCAAAATCTCCAAAAATTGAGAGAGTTATAAATTGTTGAAGTTGGCAAAAAATCATGAAATGACCTATAATATTTTGTATCCTTAAGGAATCCTCCATCCATTTTCTCACTTTTCACATAAAAGAAGGAAAAATTACACATCATCAAGATCATTGTGGGAAAAGAGTGGGATCAAGGTGATAAAAATTGACCAAGTTATGATCATTTGAAGTCACACGTGGGAAGTTGGGGGTTCATCTGGAGGACTTGTAATCTTTCTTCATCATCAAGTTTCTTCCACATGAAAACTCCTTGAAACTTTTGAAGTGATTTATTAATAACCCTCTTAAGATAAGGAAGTTTTTGGAATCACTCAAAAATACCAAAAGATGAGCAAGATAATCTTCTTTGAAGTTCAAAACCCTAGCTCCTAGATCAATAAAATGCTTTGAGGAACTTTGAAAATTTTAAACAACCTTCTTGTACCATTACTTTTTCTTTGTAGATAGAAGTTGTTGAGGATGATAATGAGAACACATAACAACCAAAACCACTTCCATATCTTTAGAATTTAGAGAAATATGCACTTGTGACCAATGGGAACAAGGCCTTGTCCAACCATGACAACTTCTTCAATCAACCCCTTGTACTTTTGAATCAATCTTGATAACTTTGAAATGTGGTGAACCAAAATAAAACTTGCCATGCCATTTCTTCCAAAACAACTTCAATGTTTAGGTTTTAATTTCTCAAGCTTTATTGAATAGGGCATGGAAATAAACTCATGAACCCATGGATCAACTTGCTAAGCCACATTGCCTTTACCTACATTATTAACAAGTAAGACAAACCAACATTTCATTTTATTAATTAAAAGTAAAGTCAAAACAAAACATGCATGATCACAAAAGAAAAACAAATCAAGGTGCTTGGTAATTCCTCAAAGAGTAAAGCTAAAGATAGGAAGGAGAACCAAAATCCCTAATGTGATCTTGCGGTGATTGAATCAATATGGCATGATGAAGGGATCTTAGGGGGGAAATTGGGGTACAACAGCTTCCCTTATTTAAGTTTCTTCTATCCCGAGATACGAAGGTTAAAAATCTTCGCGTCGACGTGATCGAAGATACTTAAATATAAAACAAACCCTATTTTTGGCCTTAAGATTAAATGCAATGCTTATGAGTATAAATGCATATGAACAACTTCAAAGGGACGCAAAACACCACTGGGGATGTAGCAAAGGAAATAAGGATCAAAAGAGAAACCCGACCAGGAAAATAAATCACTAGTGAATAAAAAAGACCCGACTCTATTGGTGTAACGTCCAAAGAAGAGATAAGGTAGTATCAACTCAGCTAAAGAAGAGATAGTACTGGATAAACGTGATTGACAACCAACTGTGAACTACCAAACTCAGTAGTCAGAGGTAGAAGATCAAAAGGATACACCAACTTTTACTGAAGGCGAAACTACCAACGTTCACTGAAGGTAGAAAGAGAAAATAATAACAACACCAACATTCACTGACGGTGAGCTACCAACGTTCACTGAAGGTAGCAAAAAGATAACAATCACCAACGTTTACTGATGGTGAACTACCAACTTTCACTGAAGGTAGAGAGAAAATAAATATCATAGCACTGACATTCACTGACGGTGAACTACCAACGTTCACTGAAGGTAGCAAAAAGATAACAATCACCAATGTTCACTGATGGTGAACTACCAACTTTCACTGAAGGTAGAGAGAAAAGAAAAATCATAGCACTGATGTTTACTGACGGTGAGCTACCAATGTTCACTGAAGGTAGCAAAAAGATAACAATCACCAACGTTCACTAATGGTGAACTACCAATTTCATTGAAGGTAGAGAGAAAATAACATTGACATTCACTGACGATGAACTACCAACTTTCACTGAAGGTAGAGATGAAATATCATAGCACCGACATTCACTGACGGTGAACTACCAATGTTCAGTGAAGGTAGCAAAAAGATAACAATCACCAACATTCACTGATGGTAAACTACCAACTTTCACTGAAGGTAGAGAGAAAAGAAATATCATAGCACTGACGTTCATTGACAGTGAACTACCTTTGTTCACTGAAAGTTGCAAAAAGATAAAAATCACCAACGTTCTTTGATGGTGAACTACCAACTTTAACTGAAGGTAGAAAAGAAATATCAAAGCACCGACGTTCACTGACGAGGAACTACCAACATTCACTGAAGGTAGCAAAAAGATAACAATCACCAACGTTCACTGATGGTGAACTACCAACTTTCAATGAAGGTAGAGAGAAAAGAAATATCGTAGCACCGACGTTCACTGACGCTGAACTACCAACGTTCTTTGAAGGCAGCAAAAAGAATAACAAGTTTCTCCAAAATTCTGGCGTTTCACCTAGAACGGGTTTCAACTTCTTCTTTAACCAAGGAATTCCGCCTGGAAAGGGTAATATATAAGTTGTCTCAAATAAAGAGACTACCACTTGCTGTTATAGGAAGGATTGTAAAAACGATATTCTGGGGAAAGCAATATGGCTTCCTGGGGAAATAAATATGACTTCCTAGGGAATGAATCATGACTTCCTGGGGAATGAAATACATCTTCCTGGGGAAATGCCAACATATTCCTGCTGAGGTGATAAATGTTTTCTCCGTTCCAAAATAAATGCAAATTCTCAAACCAATGCTCGGAGCTTGCAAAAATCCAAAGTAATAATATTGTTGAGGATCAAAGATTCAAACCAGAAATAAACTTGAGTGAAACAGTCAACCAAAATACATCCTTTGAGAAATAAACTCAAGAGGGAAACCCAATCTATCCAGAAAAAGAGTTGTACAGGAAGGCTAAAGCAAAAATCTTCCACGAGGGATAACTCAGTGGGGAAATTGAAAGAATATACACTTTCTGCTTAAGGCCGACACTCTATTGGAGAGAGGACAACACAACTCTGCAAAACAGGGTAATATGTCAACAAAATATTAAAAAATGTGAATGAGCAATGATTTGCTAAATTTAACTATGCATGATGTACGTATGAATGTATGAGTGTTATCATGTATATGCTGACAAAATAGACATATAACACTGGGAGTAACCAGGCAAAACCAACTCGGGCACAATCAACACTCAGCTAAATCACATCCAAGATGAACATTCAATAAGAAAATAAGCACCAAATGAGGAAACAAAATCCTATTTCGCGACTTAACTTCACTGGCAAGGAACATAATCCAGAAGTAAACAAATCATAACAACAAAACAGTACAGATATAGGGATATAACTTCCTTCTCCAGGCTTCACTGGGGAATAGCACTCAGACTTCAATGGGGAAAAATGTTTTCACAGTCCACACTTCTACTGGGGATTGCAATAATGATTTCAAATAAGGCAGATGGAAACCATATTGGCAAAATATCAACTGAGGATTTCGAGCTGACTTCATTGGGGGAACATCATACTGACTTCACTAGGGGAGATAGTGCCTCATCATCGAGATATCAACTGGGGACCTCGTGCTGACTTTATTGTGGAGGACAACACCATAACGAAGAGGGGAAACCAAGATACGTTCTTCAATATTGAGAGTAAGTATTGCACCAACTCTCTGGGGAAAAAGTATGAAACCTCATGGGGATAACAACTTGGGGAGTTAAGAAGTCAAATATTACAGCAAGAAATCAATCTTATGGGGATTTTAAATCAAACCTAGCACTTGGCAGGTGAAAACCCAAAAACATGACAAATTCCTTAACACTTCTTAAATGAAACGTTGCCCTTGCCTGACTATCGGGAAATCAACAAAATGCAAGTATTGTCGAAAGGAGATGCTTCGCAAATGAGTCCAACTCAGCATGCACGGGGAGAAAAGACTTTTATTAAATGAGTGAAGCCTTCACTGGGGAATCTCGGATTGAGTCTTCATATCATGCAAACTTATTCCAATAAAAGATGCCTTAGGATAGCCTTCTTGGGGAATCAAGAAGTCAACATTATAGAAAAAGGTCAAACTCATGGGGATTTTAAATCAAACCCAGCACTTGGCGGGTGAAAACCCAAAGGGTTGACAACTGTCTCAACACTTCTTAGAAAATATACTGCCCTGGTCTAGTTGCTTGGGAAATAAGTACCAACAATAATGGCAATAATGAAGAAAGAGAAACATTTTGCAAATAGTTCCATCTCAGTACACCAAGGAAACAAGACCTTTCGTCATATGAGGGAAGGCTTCGTTGGGGAATCTAGGATAGAGACTTTAGAACATGCAAACCCAAAATGAAAAATGAACCATGACTTGATTGGGACCAATGGGATCACAAACCCAATACCGCACCTTACGCCAATTGGTATCATCTTCAATATACAAAAATCATTCGCATACCAGCGAAAACGACCTGAGAAAACCTTCTTGGGGGTAACAAAACTTCCAAAAATTACTGGAGTTCATCCATTCCTGGGATCACCGCTTTTGTTTTCCTCTTGAATCACAAAATCTAAAGTAAAAGTAAGTTGTAAATTCTTTTTGAAAAATAATTTTGTTATTTAATCTTTTTGCTTTGAAAATTATTATCAATAATAAATGAAGTCTTTGTAAGCAGAATAAAAATAAGAAATACAAATAATTGGGTAAAAAGCTCAAATTTTATTGATAGAATGGTAGTCTGCAAATGGCGAGACTCCACAAATGATTACAAAGTTCAGAAAATGGTAATATATAATGGAAAACATACATTGAGATACAATGACCACTACTCCCTCTAACAACTTTGAAATTTTGAGAAGCAACTTCTGTTGAAGTATGGTGAGGATCCAAGAATATTGTTGCTTCTATGATCAAGTCTTGTCTGATGTAGTTACTTGCCATGAAAGTCCATAACTTTTGCCTAAGCTGCCCTTGCGGGTTTTCAACTTAACGGGAAATTTTATTCTGTTTATGTCTCTAATATTTTCCTAGACCGCCCTTTCGATTTTTTGGCCTACCGAGACACTCATTTTTGCCTAAGCCGCCATTTTGGGTTTTCAACTTAGCGAGCTATTCTTTTATTTCTTTAGGCAAAGTATTTCTTGACTGCATCAGCATTCATGGGACTTGGGAACTCCTCGCCATCCATAGTTTCAAGAATTAATGCACCGCCAGAGAAGGCTTTCTTGACAACATATAGGCCTTTAAAATTTGGAGTCCACTTGCCCCTAAAATCCGCGTTAAAAGACATGATCTTCTTGAGGACGAGGTCTCCTTCTCTGAATTCACGAGGTTTGACCTTCTTATCAAAAGCTCTCTTCATTCTCTTCTGATACAATTACCCATGACACAAATCCGTTATTCTCTTCACTTCGATCAAATTCAATTGGTCAAACTCGTTCTGGATCCATTCAGCCTCTGACAACATGGTTTCCATTATCACACGCCAAGAGGGAATTTCAACCTCGATTGGGAGTACCGCTTCCATTCCATACACAAGGGAGAACGGGGTTGCTCCTGTTGAAGTGCGGACAGATGTTTGATATCCATGTAAAGCAAAAGCGAGCATTTCATACCAATCTTTATAAGTAACAACCATCTTCTGGATGATCTTCTTGATATTCGTATTAGCAGCTTCAACAGCCTCATTCATCTTCGTCCTGTACAGAGATGAATTGTGATGGACAATCTTGAATTCTTCACAAAGTTCTGTCATCATCTTGTTGTTCAGATTCGAGCTATTGTCGGTGATGATTCTGCTCGGCACACCATACCGACATATGAGATTATTCTTAATGAAGCGCACTACCACCTTCTTAGTAACATTATCATATGAAGCAGATTCCACCCATTTGGTGAAGTAATCAATTTCTACCAAGATAAAATGGTGTCCATTCTAAGATTTGGGTTCTATCATTCCAATCATGTCAATACCCCACATAGAGAAAGGCCACGGGGAAGAAATAACATTGAGAAGTATCGGAGGCACATGAATCTTGTCTGCATAAATCTGGCATTCATGGCACTTCTTTGCAAATCTGTAACAGTCAGATTCCATTGTCAGCCAAGAGTAACCTGCCCTTAGCATATTTTTAGCCATCGAATGTCCATTGGCATGAGTGCCAAATGAACCTTCATGAATATCATGCATCAACATGTTTGCTTCGTGTCTATCCATGCATCTGAGCAAGACCATGTCATAATTTCTCTTGTACAACACATTTTCATTGAGGAAGAAGTTGTCATCCAATCTTCTCAATGTCTTTCTATCTTTATTCGAAGCACCAATCGGGTATTCCTGAGTCTAGAGAAAATGCTTGATATTGTAATACCAAGGTTTCTCATCTCCTACCTCTTCTGTTGTAAACACGTGAGCGGGCCTATCCAGCCGCCGAACTATAATTCTAGATATATGATTCCAAGTATTCACTTGATACATAGAAGCCAAAGTTGCCAGAGAATCCGCCATTTGATTTTCGTCTTTGGGGATGTGATGGAATTTAACTTTATTAAAGAAGGGTAATAATCTTCTATCATAATATTTGTAAGGGATCAAGCCAGGGTGACGAGTATCCCACTCTTCTTTAATCTGATTTATTACCAAAGCTGAATTTCCATACACATCTAGAATTTTAATTCTGAGATCAATAGCTTCCTCGAGACCCATGATGCAAGCCGCATATTCTGCCATATTATTAGTACAATCAAATGTCAACCTTGCAGTAAAAGGAATGTGTGATCCATGTGGAGTGATAATCATAACACCAATTCCTTTACCATAAGCATTCACAGATCCATCAAATATCATGCTCCATCGAGATTCAGGATCAGGACCTTCCTCAGGCAATGGTTCATCATAATCTTTCACTTTTAGAAACATCACATCCTCATCGGGGAAATCATACATCACTGACTGATAATCATCAACTGGTTGGTGAGCAAGATAATCTGCCAACACGCTGCTTTTATTACCTTTTTGGGTGCGGTATTCGATGTCATATTCAGATAACATCATCTGCCAGCGGGAAATTCTCCCAGTAAGAGCAGGCTTTTCAAAAATGTACTTGATTGGATCCATTTTGGAGATCAACCAAGTAGTGTGATTCAACATATACTTCCACAAACGTTTTTCCGCCCAGAGCACAACATTTCTTTTCCAGCATGGAATATCGTGACTCACAATCAGTAAACTTTTTACTGAGATAATAAATCGTGTGCTGTTTCTTCCATGCTTCATCTTGTTGTCCCAGAATACAGCCCATGGAATTATCTAACACTGTCAGATACATAATCAATGGTCTTCCTTCAACATGAGGGAGCAAGATAGGAGGTTCAAGCAGATATTATTTAATACTTTTAAATTCCCTTTGGAAGTCATATGTCCACACACAACCTTGATCTTTCTTTAATAACTTAAATATCAGTTCACACGTTGCAGTCATGTAAGAAATGAATCTGGAAATATAATTCAAATGCCCGAGGAACCCTCTGACTTGCTTTTCAGTTCTCGGCACTGGAATTTCTTGAATTGCTTTGACTTTATCAGGGTCAACTTCAATCCCTCTCTGGCTAACAATGAAACCCAACAATTTTCCTGACCAAACACTGAAGGTACATTTATTTAGATTCAAGCAGAGACGATACTTCCTCAAATGCTGAAACAACTTCAACAAATCTTCTACATGCCCTTCTTCAGTCTGGGATTTAGAAATCATATCATCAACATATACCTCAATTTCTGTGTGCATCAGATCATGGAATATGGTTATCATAGCCCTCTGGTATGTTGCACCAGCGTTCTTTAACCCGAAGGGCATCACTTTCTAACAGAATGTTCCCCAGGGTGTGATAAACGTTGTTTTTTCCATGTCCTCAGGAGCCATCCTTATTTGATTATACCCGGAAAATTCGTCCATGAACGAGAAAACTTTGAATTTTGCTGTGCTATCCACTAACATATCAATGTGTGGCAATGGAAAATCATCTTTTGGACTAGCTTTATTTAGATCTTTGTAATCTACGCACATGCGTACTTTTCCGTCTTTCTTCGGTACTGGGACAATATTAGCAATCCACGAAGGGTACACTGATATCATAATAAAACCAACATTAATCTACTTTAGAACTTCCTCTTTGATCTTCACTGCCATATCTGGGTGAGTTCTTCGCAACTTCTGTTTGATTGGTGGGCACTCTGGCTTCAGCGATAAATGGTGATCTACAATATCTGTATCTAAACCAAATATATCTTGGTAAGACCAATAAAAAATATCCACATACTCTTTCAGCATCTTAATAAACCTGCTTTTCACATCAAGATGCAGCAATACTCCAATCTTGACTTCCTTTGGATCTTCTTATGAACCCAAATTGATTACTTCCAATGGCTCTTTATATGGCTAAATGGCATTCTCCTCGCGCTCAAGAAACCGTGATACCTCTTCTGGAATCTCATCATAGTCTTCTTCTTCGACCCCATACACGGGACATTAAAAGTTGGCAGAGGGTGCAAGGTCATTGTATTCAACGGGTTTTTTAATTAATATGCACATATGATTTATGATTGCTTTTAGAAACTGACACATATAACAAGTGATCATGCAGATTGAATTTCAGTTATTATTTATTTTGAAAGGTTTTTTATGATTAACATTTTCCAAGAAAAAAGCAAAAAATAAAAACACAATTTGGGAAACAAAGACAACTTTTATTATTGATTTTAAAAATCCAAGCAAACAGATAAGCCCGTACAATATCAATACTTTCACCTTGGGCAGAGTGAAAGATTTTCAAAAAAGATTAACAAAAAAAATTACTATGAAACATGTATGCAAGAGGGAACATCAATGGTGAGCCAGTTCTGAACTCTAACTCCGTGCGTCACATAATTTGGCATTTCTGGCTCTGCTTCATCTTCCATAATGGCATTAATCCCAGAAACAGTTGGATGAAGATAACCCCCGCTATGAAAGATATCCTGATAATTGCCTGCGGCATACTTCGGCTTTATGCTCTTACCTTTATCATTCTTCACAGAGAACCCCAAGCCAACTATATTCTTGTTTGCAGGTGGATCAACAATCTGTCCCCATACTTCACTATGGCCATTACGCATAACCTGCTGAGCATCCTTAAACGAAGCCATAGAATTCTCATTTCCTCTTATATTATCAATGGATAAAGCATGGAACTGGGTTCCAGCAGCAGCTTCATCCGCCTCCACAATGCTGAAAGAGGACAAATGAGATATCAATAATTCTTGTTCTTCATTTATAATTACGACTTTTCCTTCATGCACAAACTTCAAATTCTGGTGTAAATTCGAAGTGACAGCCCCTGCCTCATGTATCCATGGTCGTCCCAACAAACAGTTGTAAGCAAGTATAATATCCATGACCTATAAAGTAATCTGAAACAAATGTGGGCCTATATGAATAAGAAAGTCCACTTCACCAATAACAGGTTTCCTTGATCCATCAAACGCTTTCACAATAATTCCACTCGGGCGCATGGGCGTTCCTTGATATTTCAACTTCATAAGCGTGCTCCTTGGTATAAAGTTCAATGTGGATCCATTATAAATAAGCACATTGGATAATGAATCATTCTTGCAATTCTTAGAGATGTGGAGGGCCAGATTATGATTCCTTCCTTCATCGGGCAGTTCATCGTTGCAGAAACTCAGGTTATTACATGATGTAATGTTCCCTACCACACTGTTGAATTGGTCTACAGGCATATCACTTACCACGAAAGCTTGGTCCAATACCCTCATCAAAGATTATCTGTGAGCAGAGGAGTTCATCAATAAAACCAAGATAGATATTTTTGAAGGAGTCTGCAGTAGCTTATCTATAATTCTATAGTCGCTCATCTTGATTATCTTTAAAATATCATCCACTTCCTTTTCTAGCGTAACTCCACTAGATTCACCCACTGCCTTCTTGGGTTTAACATCCTCAACAATTTTCTTTCCAGTACTAACATCTTCACAAAAAACTGGTGGAAATACACGACTGTTGCGGGTCACTCTGCTAGTCTCAGCAATATTTACAACATTAGGCATTGGCTGGATGGGAACTTCCACACCATCCTCTAAAATTGTAGCAATATATTTGTAGGGTACAGCCTTGTCTGACTTGTAGGGGAAAGGACCCAGCAAACTAATCACCAATGGAGTAACAGGTGGCTTACTATGATATTCAACTTCAAAAGGGTTAGGTGCACCAAAACAAGGAAAAATAACATTTACTCCCTCTTCAACACATTCAATCATTAAGAGTTATCTCGGGAAAACATATCTTCATCTAAGGAGAAGAACTCATCTGTAGAGGCATACTCATCATCTGACTCTTCTTCAGCCAAATAAAACTCAATCTCATCAACCTCATGGTAATCATCCCTTTGGCCTATAACCTTGATAGTTCCATTATCCAATAACAACTTAATACCTTCCCTTACAACTGAACATCCTCGAGAGTCCCGACAGCAAATTCGGCAAGATCCATACTGATATTCTATCTGACTAGCCATGTGGCAGAAAGTAGCATGCAATTGTACAAGATCCTCATTCATATATTCTAAATCAAAGATTTTGAACTCTCTAGGACCCAGAAACCATGTTTACTTCCTCTTCATACTCTGCCCTAGGCCTGATTATGTGGATGAGGCCCTCATATATCATCTCCTGCAAATTAGCCTTTATCTTGTCACAACCTTGTATATTCATACTGCAAATAGCACAACCAGCATGGTCATGCATATAATAGCTAAATTCACATAAGTCTGCATTCATTTTTACCAAATCTCCTCTAACCAATTTAATATCAAAAATCTGGAAGTCGCCTGGACAACCAGAAACCATGTTCACAGCATTTTCTCCTCCATGCTTTGGCTAAGGATTATCTTTCACATTAGGGCCAACATCTTTGAAGGACAAGATACCAGACTTCATCAATTTTTGTACTTCAGTTTTCAAAGGATAGCAGTTCTCAACATTGTGCCCTGGTGCTCCCTGATGAAAAGCACATGTTTGGTCTGCCTTGTAATACCAAGGCAATGGTGATGGTATAGCGGGAGGTGGTCTGGTCTGAACCAACTTCTTTTGAATTAACGCCAGGAGTAATTATGTATAGCTCATAGGGATAGGGTCATAACTCTCGCTTCTCTGATTATACCCTTGATTCCCCTGATGGGATGGTCTCTGATAAGCAACGGTGGTTGGAGCTACACCAACAACTGGATTTACTGAGGTGACTTCTTGATGACGCTAATAATTTCTTATAGGAGGATTAACCTTCCTTTCTTACATAACAACATTTGCATCTCTTTGCTTCTTTTTGGAAAACCCATAGGATGGCTTCTTCGTACTTCCGAAATTTTCACTTTTTGTTAAACAACCCTCTCTTACAGCCTCTTCTAAATAGATACTCATGTCCACCATTTCAGTAAAGTCACTTGGCGCACTCGCTACCATCCTCTCATAGTAGAAAGCGCCCAGAGTCTTCAGGAAAATCTTATCCATCTCCTTTTCTTCCATGGGAGGAATCACTTGGGAGTCTACCTCACGCCATCTTTGTGCATATTCTTTGAATGATTCCCTATCTTTCTGGACCACGGCCCTGAGTTGATCACGATCAGGCGCCATGTCCATGTTGTATTTGTATTGTCTGATAAATGCTTCTCCAAAGTCATTGAAAGTATGGATATTGACGTTGTCCAAACTCATATACCACTTCAACGCAGCACCCGTCAAACTATCCTGAAAAAAGTGAATCAGCAGACGTTGATCATCAGTATGGGTAGAAATTCTTCTTATATATATCACAAGATAAGCACGAGGACAAGTGTTTCCCTTGTACTTCTCAAATTATGAGACCTTAAACATTGCAGGTATCTTGACATTCGGGACCAAGCATAAATCATTCACATTCTGCCCGAACAATTCCTTTCCTCTGAGGGCCTTCATCTCCCTCTGCATCTTGTCAAACTGATCTTGAAAATCATCCATTCTATCATAGAGACCCAAGCCTTCACTTGGTGGAGGAAAAGGACGATACATATCATCATTAGCAAATGGGACCGTATTCACCGAAGGTGGTGCAGCTAGAGTAGCATGCACCACAGGAGGTGCATGAGTAATAATAGTTTGAACAACTGGAGTAACTTGAGGACCAAGATTGAAATCTTCAGGAGCAAAGTTCTCTGGAATTCCCCACAGACAACCTTGAGGCATGTGATTATGAATAACAGTTGGAGTAGCAGACACGGGAACAGTCGGAGCTTCAGTAGTAACCCTTATCTGTTGAGGTTGAACATGCGATGGCTAATTCTGAGCAGCCACCAGAGATTCCATCAGAGCAGTGAGATTGGCCATTCCGGCCTTCAGAGCAGAAAGTTCCTTGAGCAGCTCGCGATTCTCTTGTTCTAAGTTGTCCATCTTACTTCTGAAATTAGCTCGAGTATTGTATTGGTGAAACAACTTGCTGAACAAAGTAAAGAAGCTTGGTAAGACACCTAGATATGCATAATAAATGCAAGAAATATGTGCAATATGATGCATGATATGTAATGCACATGATTTATTTTATTAATATTTCAAGGGACTTAAAGATTTATAGTCACATTGCAAATATCAAAGTAATAACACATTTGAAATACTGAAAAATTTTATTATAATAACTTCAAAATGGATTACAAGTTTCAAAAATCCCAAGTACAAGATGAAAATAAAGTCTAAAACCCTAAGAAGTAAAGTTGATGGAGATCACTCTATACGCTGGCGTTTCTCTGTAAGCCAGGAAATCTGAGCCTTCAACCTCTGGTTTTCTTCCGCATATATGGTGGCAACCTCTTTCCAATCACCTGAATCATGAAGTGAGCAACTAGCATCTGACTGAGGTTTAGAGGAAAATAAATCCCCTTTCCAGTCGTCTTTCTCCTTCAAGTCTTCTCTATAGGAAATCTCAAAAGTTTGGCACTTATTCTTCCAAGCGTCCCTTTCCTGCTGCATCCTGAACAAAGCAAGTTATAGGTCTTCCACATCATCCAATAGGGGAGGAGTGGTCTTCACAAAAAAGTCAGACATAGGTGCTTCCCAGGAATACGACATCTTCAACTGAATAGCTCTCGTTTGGACCCACTGAAGATAAGGCTCCAAAGAAACAGCCCCCTAGGTCCCAAGTCTTTCCTACTCTTCCTATGAATGTGATGCCAGGCCTTCGGAATTTTCTCCCTAGCTCCCTTATGGTCTTCTCCCTCCTTTAGAAAGAAACTACTCCAATGAATACTATTTGGCTTTGTAAAATCAAGCTTCTCAAATAAGCTTTTGTTTTGATGAAGACAAACCATGATTGACAAAGAAGATAAAGATTTATGATCAAGCTCAAAGCATCTAAGGAAAATATCTTCAGTTCAAAGCTCTCAACAACTTTTAGGGTATAATAATATTACTTACTTTGATCTTAAGATATAGATGATCAATAATGAAAAAGAAATGTTTAAAAATCATTACTCAAGTTTTTCAAAGTTAGAATTTCACTTTTCACTTAAGTGCAATCGATTTTCATTTTAGTGCAATCGGTTGCATGCTCCAATTTTTCAGATCTTTTGCTTATGTTTCTCTGTGCAATCGATTTACATTGCTTGTGAAATCGATTGCATACTTAAAATTTTCAAAACGTTTGCTTCTGTTTCTCAGTGCAATCGATTTACATTACTTTTGCAATCGATTGCACTTACTTACTTTTTTCTACTGACTTTACATGCAATCGATTTACATTACTAGTTCAATCGATTGCACACTTAAAACTTTTGAAAATATAGCTGTTGAAACCTTGTGCAATCGATTTACATAAAGGGTGCAATCGATTGCATGCTGCACGATTTTGAAAAACAACAGCTTTTCACATGCCTGTTCATCATACCTTTTCATTGAAACCTTTCACTCAAACTTGGCATTTGTTCATGATACATTTTCAGAACTTCATGATGTTTCAAAAGGGTGTTATAAACATATAAATATTCTTTTTCAAAATTTGTTTCAACACCTCTTCCATAAATATTTTCTAAATTTTCAACATACACACTCAAGCATTCCTTCACTTTCATGCATAAGTTTTCTGCACATTTTCATACATTATCAAACAGAAAACTTTGAGAAATTATATATTGAGTCATTATACAATAATATTATTGGAAGAGAAGATCATACATTGTTAAATCACTCTAAGTGATTAATACTACTCAACTCACTCAAACTCAAATATTGATAGTTACTTACTTATTTTTCCAGGATTGTTGGAAATAAGTTTAAGTGTTTTTGAAATCTTGTCTTTCCAAAATTGTTGGATACAAGTGTAGCCACTTTGAGACGATTGTTCTCATAGTTGGCATAGTGAAAATCCAAGAGGATTGTTCTTGGCCCAAGAGGATTGTTCTTGGTTGTTTGGTAGTTCTTGTTTAAGTTTGCCACAATAAGGAAATCTCTTTCATGTTGAAAGGGGACTGGAGTAATCTCGGACTGTGAGGGGAACCAAGATATATCGCCCGTGTCCTTTATTTTTCTGCATTTTACGCTTTCCTAAACTCACCATTAACCAGGAAAAATAAGAACCATCATCACTAAAACCAGGACTTTTTAAAGTACCTAATTCACCCCCCCCCCTCTCTTAGGCGCACTTCGTACTTATAATTGGTATCAGAACAGGTTATAGGTAACCTGTCAGTTCCTAAAAGATCCAGAATGGCTTCCGCAAATCAAAATCCCGTTTTCAGAGATGGTGGTAGTAACAACAAGCCTCCTCTATTTTGTGGTGAATATTTTGACTTCTAGAAAATACGCATTAAGGCACATCTAGAAGCACAAGGAGAAGAAATATGGGATGCCATCGAAAATGGTCCATTTATCCCTATAACGGTAATCAATGGTGTTAGCTCATCAAAGCCTAAAACTGCATGGGACGATGATGATAAGAAGAAAGTTCTCTATGATAAAAAGGCAATAAACCTTCTTCAAGGTGCACTTATCATGGATGAATTCTTCCGTGTCTCGACATGCAAGACAACAAAAGAAATATGGGATACCTTGGTACAAACTCATGAAGGAACGGTTGAAGTAAAAAGATCAAGACTAAATACCCTAAGTCAAGAATACGAATTATTTCGAATACAGCCAAGAGAAACCATTCTTGACTTACAAAAGAGATTTGTGCACTTGACAAATCATCTAAGTGCTCTTGGTAAAACTTTGACGAATGATGAACTAAATCTGAAAGTACTTAGGTCCTTAACTAGGGAATGGCAACCAAAGGTAACGGCAATTTCAGAAAAGAAAAGTCTCTCCAACATGACATCCGCAACATTATTTGGAAAACTTCAAGAATATGAAACGGAACTCGGAAGACTTGAAAAGCATGAAAATCAAGAGAAGAAATCCAAGAATATTGCTTTGAAGATAGATTCCAAGGAAGTTGAAAAGGAAGACAATCTGGAAGAAGATGAAAACTTCATGCTTCTTGTTAAAAGGCTTGGTAAGTTATTTGGTAGAAATGACAAACCCTTTTCTCATTCAAAAGTAAAGAAACAATTTAAGAAAAAGGAAGCTTCCACATCAACACAAGAAATCACATGTTATGAATGTGGTAAGCAAGGTCATATCAAGCTAGATTGTCCAAAACTCTCCAAGAAAGGTGGCTTCAAAAGCAAGAAGGGATTCAAGAACAAAAAGGCTTATGTCGCATGGGAGGACAATGAATTAAGTTCCTCATCCGATTTCGATAGTGATGAAAATGAAAATCTAGCATTGATGGCCTCACACCATTCTGATGATGAAGACAATGAGGTTAGTAATGAATTTTCTCTTTTTGATTGTGATGCACAAGGTGATATAGATGAACTATTGAATGAATGCAAAATTTTGTATAAAACTATTTCATCACAAAAGAAACAAATTTCATCCTTAGAAGAAAAATGTGATTCTATGGAAAAAGATTTCAAAGAAGAAAAACAAAAATCATGTGATGAAAAAAAACAGAAATTTGTATGCAAAAACTGTGATTCACTCTCTTTCCAAATTGTCCAATTAAAAAGAGTCATTGAAAGATATGAAAAAGGCCAAATTGGATTGGAAGGTGTTCTTAGCCAACAAAGATACTCCAATGATAAAAGTGGACTTGGATATTCAAAGTTTTCAAAACCAAGTTCTAACAAAATTATCTTTGTTCAGACTACTGATCAATCATCCAAAGAGAAAGTGAGAAAACCTAAAATAGTTCGTCAGTATCCTAAAAAGAAAACATTTCCTAAGAAGAAATCTTATCCTTCTAGATATAGAAGTAACTTTGAACCTACTTGTTTTTATTGTGGCATTAAAGGCCATACACCTAATGCTTGCTATCTTAGAAACTTCAGTATGGCAAGTGGGAATTATGTATGGGTAAAGAAAGGCACTAATTATGAAGGACCCAAAGCAACTTGGGTACCTAACAAAACCTAATTTGTTTTACAGGTATGCTTGAAGACCACATGCAATCTTTGGTATCTTGATAGTGGTTATTCAAAGCATATGACAGGAGACATAAACCAATTTTCAAATCTAGCGCTAAAGGCCAAGGGTTTTGTCACTTATGGAGACAATAATAAGGGAAGAATCCTAGGCAAAGGAAAAGTTAGTGCTCCACCTTTCACATCCATTGAAGATGTTCTTTATGTTGAAGAACTAAAGCACAATCTTCTTAGTATTAGCCAAATTTGTGACAAAGGCTTCAAAATCAAGTTCACCAAGAATGAATGCTTGGTAGAAGACGAAGTCACTCATGAGGTTATACTTAAAGGTAAAAGAATCAATAATATATTCATGATTTCCCTTGATGATCCATATTTGAAGGTTAAATGTATCATGGAGAACAATGATGATCCATGGCTGTGGCACAAAAGAATTGCTCATATTCAGATGGAACACTTGAATAAATTAATCAAGCATGATCTTGTCATTGGATTGCCTAAGATAAATTTTGTCACAGATAGACTATGCGATGCCTGTCAAAAAGGGAAACAAACTAGATCAACTTTCAAATCTAAGAATGTGGTGTCCACTACAAGGCCACTAAAATTGTTACATATGGACTTATTTGGTCCATCGAGAACAAGGAGTTTATGAGGTAATGTATATGCTTTGGTTATTGTTGACGATTTCTCTAGATATACTTGGACATTCTTTTTAGTGCAGAAAAGTGATGCATTCAAGGAGTTCAAGAATTATGCTAAACAAATTCAAAATGAGAAGTCTCTAACAATTGCCTCAATAAGGAGTGACCATGGCCGAGAATTCCAAAATGCTCTATTTGAAGAATTTTGTGGAGAACATGGAATATCTCACAACTTCTAGGCACCAAGGACTCCTCAACAAAATGGAGTGGTAGAAAGAAAGAATAGGTCTCTTATGGAACTTGCTAGAATAATGCTTAGCGATTCAAATCTTCCAAAATACTTTTGGGCGGATGCGGTGAGCACGACATGTTTTGTTAGCAATAGAGTTAACATTAGACCAATCTTAAAGAAAACTCCATATGAACTCTTCAAAGGGAGAAAACCAAACACTTCTTTCTTTCACATCTTCGGATGCAAATGCTTTGTCTTAAACAATGACAAAGATAACCTTGGTAAGTTTGATGAGAAATCCGATGAAGGTATTTTTCTTGGTTACTCTCTTTCTAGTAAAGCATATAGAATATACAACAAAAAAACTTTGACAATTGAAGAATCTATGCATGTTTCTTTTGATGAAACTAACCCCTCCAAGGAGGATAATATTGTTTGTGATAATGATGATGAAATACTAGAAGGTCCTCAAGAAAATTCTCCCAAAGATCAACCCATTCAACATGAAGAATCACCTCAACAAGAATCAACTCTAAATGATCTACCGAAAGAATGGAGAACTCATCGAGATCATCCTATTGATAAAGTAATTGGTGATATCAGTCAAGGTGTGTCAACAAGATTAAATCTCAAGGATGCTTGCCTAAACATGGCGTTTATCTCTCAAATTGAACCTTCCAAAGTTGATGAAGCCTTAGGCGATGACCAATGGATTATCGCTATGCAAGAAGAATTGAATCAATTTGAAAGGAATCAAGTTTGGGAACTCGTCCCTAGGCCAAGCAACAAACACATTTTGGAACAAGATGGGTGTTCAAAAACAAACTTGACGAGAATGGAATAATTGTTCGCAACAAAGCAAGATTGGTAGCACAAGGCTACAATCAGGAAGAAGGAATAGACTTTGAAGAAACTTTTGCTCCAGTTGAAAGGTTAGAAGCTATTCGTCTCTTACTTGCCTATGCTTGTTCATTAAATTTTCAGCTTTTCCAAATGGATGTCAAAAGTGCATTCTTGAATGGATATATCACTGAAGAAGTCTACGTTAAGCAACCCCCGGGGTTCAAAGATTTCAAGAATCCATCTCATGTATTTAAATTAAGAAAATATCTCGATGGATTGAAACAAGCACCAAGGGCATGGTATGATCGTTTAAGCAACTTCTTATGCGAAAAAGGTTTCAAAAAGTGAAAAGTTGACAAGACTCTATTTATCAAGAAAATCAAAGACGACACTTTGCTAGCACATGTCTATGTTGATGACATCATTTTAGGTTCTTCAAATCAAGAAATGTGTGAAGAATTTTCATCAATGATGCAAGGATAATTTGAAATGTCCATGATGGGTAAAATGAACTATTTTCTTGGACTTCAAATCAAACAACTAAAAGATGGCATCTTCATCAACCAATCCAAATATTGCAAGGAACTCTTGAAAAGGTTTGACATGGATAACTGTAAGGAAATGTCTACACCAATGGGTTCTGGTTCATATGTTGATCAAGATGAATTAGGTGTTTCCATCGACATCACTAAGTATCGAGGTATGATTGGCTCCTTATTGTATTTGACGGCAAGTCGTCCTGACATAATGTTTAGTGTTTGTCTCTATGCCCGCTTTCAAGCTAACCCAAAGGAATCTCATCTCACGGCGGTAAAGAGGATCATGAAGTATCTCAAAGGGACAACGAATGTCAGATTGTGGTATCCTAAAGGTAGTGTTTGCAACTTAATTGGTTATTCTGACGCGGATTATGCAGGTTGTAAAACGGATAGAAAAAGCACAAGTGGTACTTGTCATATTCTTGGTAATGCATTAGTATCATGGGCCTGTAAGAAACAAGCATGTGTTTCTCTTAGCACGGTCGAAGTTGAATATATTGCAGCGGGTAGTAGTTGCGCTCAAATTTTGTGGCTAAAATAACAACTTCGTGACTACGGACTCGATCTAGGGTGCATTCCTCTAATGTGCGACAACACAAGTGCAATTAACATTATGAAGAATCCCGTCATGCATTCAAGAACTAAACACATAGACATTCGACATCATTTCCTCCGTGATCATGTTCTTCAAAGAGATGTCGAGGTAACCTATGTAGATACTCATAATCAGCTTGCCGATATCTTCACCAAACCTTTGGCAAGAGAACCGTTCTACAAAATTCGACGAGAGCTTGGCATACTTGACAAACACGACTTATAAGGTGCATTCTACCCTTGTTATAATTTTATATATGTTTTATACATGCTATATGTGAATATATGTTATGTGTATTTAAATTTTTAAGAAAAATTTGGTTTTGGACATTTTTTGTTGATGCAAATCGATTGCACAAAGAGTGTAAATTGATTGCTCACTGAGTATTTTCAATTCTATCCATTCTGTTTCAAGTGCAAATCGATTGCACCTTCAATGTAAATCGATTGCACTCTGTACGTTTCTGTTTTATTTTAATTCTGTTTTATGTGCAAATCGATTGCACCTGAAATGCGAATCGATTGCACCTACTGCAACTTGCTTTTATGACAGAAAAATTGTGTTGGTCAGAATTCCTCTCTTTCATATTCTCGAGACAAATACACTTTAATACATCCACTCATTCCCTATCTACCAAAATCATTTCCAAATCTCAGCTCACAAATACCTTTCTCTCTCACAAAACCTAAAATCCCCAAAACCCTAAAACTCCATACCCATGGCTTCAAGACAAAAGATAAAGGTTCCAGCTTCAGAAAAAGGGAAGAAAAAGGTTGATTCAACATCCAATCTATTGCTTTCATCTCTCACCGAAGAGCAAGAAATCATATTTACCAAAGAATTTCAAAGAAAAATAGTATCCAACCCCAAATATGGTATGCTATCCTCCTTTCCTCAAGAATTCTTTTCCTTTCAAAATTATCTAGCTGCTTATGGTCTAGAACCCTTGATTTCTTCGTTCGGTCCATATTACCCGAATTTGGTAAGAATTTTTTTCAGCAATCTAACACCCCAAAAAGGAAAAATAGTCACATATGTGGTGGGTACTCGTATCTCTCTAACTACTCAGGTTGTTTGTGAGATCCTTCATATTCCTTACACTAGAAGTTCCCTATATGACCCTGAAAACGAGATATGGGATGACTACCAGAAAAAGGATTTCTTTTACAGCATTGGGCGGTTAAGTTAAGCTGAATTTTGCACCAAATGGATTCATGGTCTTGGCGGAGTAATTCCATCCAGAGACTCCTGGAGTGCAGGTAACCTCTATATAGACAATCGCATATATCATTATTTTTTGGTCTATATTATGTTTCCAAGAGCTGGAAACCACTGCACTGTTACCGACTTGGAAATGCAACTAATTTATGCAAGAAAGAAAGGGATAAGTGTAAATTAGGCAAGGCTTATCATGGTGCATATGCTGATAATCGATGCAAAATCTAAATTTCTTCCATATGCTTATTTTGTTACTTTAATTATGGAAGAATATGGTGTGGATTTTGCTGGGTTTGAAAAGGTGAATATGGATCCTAATCTAAACAAGATTTCCATTAAGAATGTTGACTCCAGAATGGGCGTGCATTACAATCCGGAAACAAAAACCATCACTTACATTGGTGAAGATGTTGTCGGCGATGAAGGAAATAACCAAGAAGTCGGTGAAGCTGTGCCTCCTCCTCCTACTGATCCCCCTGGTCCAAGAAATCAAGAGCTTATGGATTACATGTCTCAACAATTTGCTTCCATGAACACCAACATCAACAATCAATGAAGTGCGATCAACGATTCCACTACAACCCGGATTAATGACTTCCGCACGGATGTGAATCAACAATTTTCATACCTTTACTCTCATCTTCATATTCCAACATATGATCCAAAAATCTAGCTCCACCTCCTCAACACTACACAGAACCCCCACTTCAACAATAATTCCTGAATCAAGGCTCTTGGTCCTATAACCACCCGGAGATGAATCACCCTTGAAGTTCTGGCTAACCTTTTTTTATGTCATTGTCTTGTTATTCAATGTTTTATTTGTTCAATTTTCTATGTAATCCTTAAACAATTTGTGTTACTTGTTTAAATTTAAGTTTTCTCGATATATTGCTCTATTATTATTTGTTTTGTGCATCTTTCCCTTCTTTTTGATAATGTCAAAGGGGGAGAAAGATGTGGCACTTTATGCTTGTATTTTCCTTGTCTTAATTTTTAAGGTACTCTCCAACCAAGATGAAGAAATGCAAAGGTTTCCAACCCTCTCTAACATAGGGGGAGTTTTGCATGTTAGGGGGAGAAACTCTTTCGGAAAGTACATCGCATAAAGCAAGATTGTTTGTCATCATCAAAAAGGGGGAGAATATAAAATCAAGCTTCTCAAATAAGTTTTTGTTTTGATGAAGACAAACCATGATTGACAAAGAAGACAAAGATTTATGATCAAGCTCAAAGCATCTAAGGACAATATCTTCAGTTCAAAGCTCTCAACAACTTTCAAGGTATAATAATATTAATTACTTTGATCTTAAGATATAGATGCTCAATAATGAAAAAGAAATGTTTAAAAATCATTACTCAAGTTTTTCAAAGTTAAAATTTCACTTTTAACTTAAGTGAAATCGATTTGCATTTTAGTGCAATCGATTGCATGCTCCAATTTTTCAGATCTTTTGCTTCTTTTTCTCTGTGCAATCGATTTACATTGCTTGTGCAATTGATTGCATACTTAAAATTTTCAAAACGTTTGCTTCTGTTTCTTGGTGAAATCGATTTACATTGCTTGTGCAATCGATTGCACTCACATACTTTTTGTTACTGACTTTACATGCAATCGATTTACATTGCTAGTGCAATCGATTGCACACTTAAAACTTTTGAAAATATAGTTGTTGAAACCTTGTGCAATCGATTGACACAAAGGGTCAAATTGATTGCATGCTGCACGATTTTGAAAAACAGCAGCTTCTCACATGCCTGTTCATCATACCTTTTCATTGAAACCTTTCACTCAAACTTGGCATTTGTTCATGATACATTTCAGAACTTCATGATGTTTCAAAAGGGTGTTATGAACATATAAATATTCGTTTTCAAAATCTGTTTCAACACCTCTTCCATAAATATTTTCTGAATTTTCAACATACAAACTCAAGCATTCCTTCACTTTCATGCATAAGTTTTCTGCACATTTTCATACATTATCAAATAGAAAACTTTGAGCAATTATATCTTGAGTCATTGTACAATAATATTATTGGAAGAGAAGATAATACATTGTTAAATTACTCTAAGTGATCAATACTACTCAACTCACTCAAACTCAAATATTGATAGTTACTTACTTATTTTTCCAAGATTGTTGGAAATAAGTTTAAGTGTTTTTGAAATCTTGTCTTTCCAAAATTGTTGAATACAAGTGTAGTCACTTTCAGAGGATTGTTCTCATAGTTGACATAGTGAAAATCCAAGAGGATTGTTCTTGGTCCAAGAGGATTATTCTTGGTTGTTTGGTAGTTCTTGTTTAAGTTTGCCACAATAAGGAAATCTCTTTCATGTTGAAAGGGGACTGGAGTACTCTCAGACTATGAGGGGAACCAGGATATATCGCCAGTGTCCTTTTATTTTTCTGCATTTTACTCTTTCCTAAACTAACCATTAACCAGGAAAAATAAGAACCATCATCACTAAAACCAGAATTTTTTAAAGTACCTAATTCACCCCCTCCCCTCCTCTTAGGCGCACTTCGTACTTACAGTTTTATCCCTCATCGGATAACTAAGTTGCCGTCGTGCAAGAACAAGGTTGTAGTTAATTCCTTCCTTTGTACCAAGAAGAGGTACATTGGGCAAACTACCACAACTGTCGACAATCTCTATATCATGGTAAGTCCGATGATACCGAACAATATCTGAGTGAGTAAGTTCCATGATCTTAGGAGCCCAACGGGGTTCCTTCCTGACATCCCAGAAAGCATCAGACTAAGGCACATGAGAAGTAAACCACCGGTACAACAGAGGTGTGCAACAGATAATCACCCCCCCCCCCATGATAAGAATTTTGAAGATGAATAGAGTAATAAGCATCACCCAACAATGTAGGAACTAGGTTTCCAATCATGAAGATCCTGATAGCATTAATGTCAACAAACTTGTCCACGTTAGGAAATAAAAACAACCCGTAAGCAAGTAGAGTAAAGATGGCCTCAAAAGCGACTGTACTCTTCATCCTGGCAAAGTAACGAGCTTTCTCTAATAAGAACTATGTTGGTAATCATCTAATCCCTCCTTTAGTAGTCATATGGACTTCAACCTCAGACTTCCCCAGATGGATCAAAGCAGCAATCTCGTGTGGTTTTGGCTCACCCTCCAAACCAGTAAAAGGAACACAATCGGTAATAGGTAAAACCAACATATAAGAATACTCCTCTAGTGTAGGTATCAACTGATAGTCAGGGAAAGTAAAGCATCGATACATCAGATCATAGAACTGAACCAAGGTTGAGAGAATAGCCTCCTTCATCCTAAGCTTCATGAGAGGAATGATGGATCCATACTTCTTCAAAAAATCTGCAGAACACTCAATCTCGAGAATTAGACTGATCAACTCATCTATCTTGGGATCTTTGAAACTGTATTTTCAGGTCTTTATTTTTCCAGAATCCATGGTCAAAAGGTACCTAAGATATTCACAAATGGTCAACTTTCAAGTCCCTTAAAATAAAATTTCTTCAAAAGATGCTTATGAGTGCATGGATGCATGATGCAACAATCACATACAAGATGACAAACATAGGGTTCATAGGTTCAAAGTCACGAGCATGAGGTTGAAGGTACTACCCATAAGGTATGGTCTAAAAGTTATTACCTTCTGAACAAGGTTCTAGAGGTTCCTAGAGTCTACATCCTTCCTTTGGATATTACCAACTTCCCGATTAACTCGGTAAGTATTAATATTCTCAAGAAAAACTCGTATGAGCGTAGTATCGCGTGACAACTATTTTTGGATTACTCCATCATAGCTTCCGCACTACACCTAAAAGGACAAGATGGGTTAGGTATTTTACGATCCCCAGCTTCAGCAGGCTCCCAGGTTGAAAGCAGTACATCATCTCGATTACTCGATAAACAACACTACAGTCAAAGGGGCCTCCACTGAGTTGGGATCTCATGCCTCCTTTTTTGGGATTACTCCCTCAAAGTTAACATGACTATACCGCCCGTCATATCTTAAAGTTTTCCCAAGTCCGGGTATATGACTTATAAGTAATCACCAAGCACCCTGAAAATAAGGAAAGTCCAAACAAACATATATACAACATATAATATATAACAAACAATAGCACATATACAGATATAAACAAATATAGGTTTAACCCACTTAGGGATGGACCAGCAAGAGGTCAATCTTTCCCCAGTGAAGTCGCTATTTTTCTGTAGCGGTAGAAATGTTTAAGACCAAGCCATTGGATTGACTAGACTTACACAGATCAAAATAAAAATCGCCACTGCGCTTTATTGTTTCCAAAGGAATGGGAAAAGAGTGAGTAACCGAAAAAGAGAGAGAAAGATTCTAGGTAAGGGGGTTGGTTATGCAAAGGGAAGGTATTAGCACCCTAAACATCTACGGTACTCCGCACGAACCTCTTTTAAAAATCTATATATTTTGGCTATAAAATGTTGTATGTAAAATAGATGGTGGAGGTGAGAAAAGAAATATATTTTATTATGATTTTTGCACCCACCGCGGTTGCGAACCTTTAGTGCCTACGTATCACCATTTGTGCAATAGGGGATCATGGTACACGTAGTTCACCTTTTAAAATTTTTAAAACACAAGTGCGTTGGTTAATTTTATGAGATAAGACATCTTCGTCATTGTCCGTGTGGAAAACATACTTACTACCCACAATCATGAGAAAGGAGAATTTGCATCATCTCAAAGTGGAGGATATGGCTTGGATTTTAAAATCAACAATGCCTCACTCAACACCCAAGTGGAAAATATCTCACTTCACTACATATTGTAGAAGTATAGTTGTTTGCATCACTACAAGGATTGACAAGAGTCCAATCTTTTGAGAAAAAATTTTAAAGTAAAAAGCCAAAGTGGCAAAATGGTTTGAAATGAGATAGATTGACTTTTAGTGTTCTCACAAAAAATGTCAAGATATTATTAAGTTGATTAGAGTTTATTCACGAAAATGTTTTCAAAATGCATGGACCTAAGTCCAAGTTTATTATTAAAATGGTTCAAGTTTCAAAACAAGAAGAGTTTTCAAAAGGAGGAAGAAGATTTTTGAATTTAAAGAAGATGGGAGGAGAAGAAGAGACTATCCTAAAGCATAACGTAAAAGCTAGGGAGAAGAACCATCAAACCAACAAGAAGCCAATACTTGACATTATGAGTCAAGATAGAATTCTCATTCTTTGGATTGAAACCAAGCAAGCAAAGATACTAGACTCCTTGAGAGAATCTTCACAAAAATTGGGCAGAGTAACGGTTGTATACGGGCGAATTCCAGATTACAAATAAAGTATGTAATCACAATAACCTGCACACAAAACAAACAAACAACCCAATGTCTTGAGGTAAACCTCAAGAGCTCTATACAAAATAATCAGATAAGATCATAAGTTCTCCAACATAGACCATGGTTTCTAATCCTAAGTCCAAGAAATCCAATACTCCATAATGCCAAGGATAGTAACCAAATAGTCCAAGTATCATTAAAGTTTTTTATGGTTTATGTTGATTATTAAGTATCTTAAAAAATAAAATAAAAGCTCAAGTGAGCAAAATCAAAATGACATAAAAGTAAAAGTTCAAGTGAGCAAAGATGAAAATAGCATGAAATGTAAATGCTAGAAGTAAATGGTACATAAAGCATAAAAATAAAAGCATAAAGTAAAGTCAGTTGTTAGAAATTAGTGGTTAGTTGGATGACCATCTTGAAACTTGCATTTGGAACAAATTATAGGATTGGTAGAACCAAAGCCTCCACACAACAAGTTGCATTTGCTTTTTTTCAAGAATATCATCCATTTTAGAATTTTCAAAAGTAACATTTAATGATCAACGATGTTTGAGTGATTCGCGTTGACCAAAGGTGTTGTAGATCCATTAGAGGATTGGTAGAACCAAATCCTCCAGAAAATGAATCTCAAGGTTATTGGATCAAAGAGATCAAATTAACATACTTGGGCTTGTAATCATAAGTTTGGGCCATGAATGATCATTTATTCGAATCGGGACAAAATTTAGCGCTATGTTAAGCAATCGTAAGTGGACTTATATAGAAGTCGTACCTATTTTGAGGCCCGTCAATAGTAATCTATGCACCATTTGTTTTGAGACATGATATAGAGATCATGCCCCAATAACACTTAGTGCAATAAGAAAGGGATGAGATGAAGAGGGGTGTGAAAGAATATATAAACCACATTTGAATTAAAATTTAATCAAACTATTATTAAAATCATTCATCCATTTTTATGGAGTTAGACTCAACACCATGGATCCAATGATGTTAACAAAGTTCATGGTCAAAAATTCAACCCAAGATCAGCAAGAAAATAATACAAAATAATATTACATTTAATATATTCATTAAAAAGGGTTTTAAAATTTTTTTAAATAGAAATGAGAGAAAAATATCAACTATGTTCAAATTAATCAAGAAAGATTAAGTAAGACCATAGAAAAATCAGAAATGAACTCAAATCTTTTTATAAAAATTTTGGTAATTTTTTGAAGTCAGAAACTATTTTTAAAATTAAAACAAATGGATAAAATAAACAAAAAATGAAAAAAATAACAAAGTCAGAAATAAAAAATAAATGAGGTCACCAATATTTGTCACAATATCATTGGATCATTCCATATTTTTTTAGAATTTAAAAATTCATAAAAGTATTTTTAAACATTTAAAACAATTCAAATAAAGTGAAAATGTATAAAAAATATCAAAACACAAAATAAAATTATAAAAAAAAAATCAGAAAGAGAAAAATCAAAAATATTTTTCATGATTTTTTGGACTTAAAATGAATTTTCTGTGATTTTTTGAAGTTTAAAACAATTTAAATATAAAAATCAGAAAATAAAATAAAGTCAAAAAAATGTGGACCAATGGATGAGAGTCAAAATGTGTTAGTAAGCTGATCCAATGGATCAGACACGTTGTGCATATCATGGTCATTAATGAATAACACACATGATCATTAATTAAATCAGATATTCAAAAATTCCAAATGGCGATGTTTCATTGGATGAAGGATGACACATTGGTCATCTTCAACCTCCAGCCAGTCTCAAATCGAGCTTACTCAAACTATAAAATTATAGCACGAGACTGGTACCATTCGCTTCGTCTCATCAAGACGAAGACAACCACACCTTCACGAAAAATTTATATAAATTGTAGCTCAAGCAATTTGGAAGGAATGTTTTGAAAAGGAATTTGAAAATTCATAGCCAAAACGTGTTTCCAGTTAAAATAAAGTGTTGCGACTAGAACCAGGGCAATGAGAGCGTCAACATGATATCAAAGTTTGGAAGAATTGATGGAGAAATATACCTATTGAAGTTCAGTTGCAGAGCTCTATAAATGGACTTGGTCAGATCAATTCAGAAGGTTTCAAGGCTCAATTTTTCTTCTGTTAGCTTCAGGGAAGATCAAGGAAGGTGAATTAATAGGAAAAATAGATTGAAAAAGGCTTGAACAATGATTTCGAAGTTGCAGAAAAGTGAGTTATGGAGCGAGTTTGGCATGGTGATTTTGGTTGTTCAAGCTTGAGAAAACAAATGGGATAGCTCATGTATTTATAGGATAAGCAAATGGGATAAAAAGGAAGGGTGAATGATGCAATTTGGAGGTAATTCATGTGGGTCTGCATCATGAAGAAAGTGTGACTTCTCTTTTGTCAAAACTCGTCCAAAACGCGTGTTTTAATGCACTAATCCACTTGGGAAAGTTGTCTAATCAAGAGAAGAAAAGAAAAAAGCTTCCAACATAGAAGATCATAAGTTAAGACTAGTTCATTAGAAGAGTTGTTGCTTATGATTCTGAAGACAAAGTCAAGATTCTAAACACATGTGAAGAAATATTCTACTACAAGATCAGAAGTCAAGATTTGCTCATCAGAAGAGTTATTGCTCATGTATATGAAAACAAAGTCAAGATTCTGAAGACTCAAAGAAGTTCATGGAATATGCACCTTCATTCTACATCAGAAATATTCCATCAGAAGAATGGATTAAAAGAAATAAGTTCTTATGGACTAATTTCTAATAAACATCTCAAAGTCCATCAGAAGACAAGATCAAAGGATGGTATCTTCTCAAGCTAACTTACTCAACAGAAGTAATATCCACAAGAATACAAATATCATTAGAATAACCACTACACTAAATAGAAGAACTATTGAGACCATTTCTATAGAAATATCAGCAGTTCTACAGAATGTTGAATGTTCATCAGAAAGGGAATCAAGTATGTTCTAAGGAAAGTGACGCTCTCATATCAGAAAACATGGACGCTTCCAACCAAAGAAAGAAATGAATCCATGATCAAACAAAAAAGATGTTACTGATAATAAGTTTCTAATTTCAACTCAACCCAAAGATTAGAATTCAAGGATCAGAAAGAAGGAACTCACCATCAAAATCAGATGTACTGATATAAGTTGTTGCTTCAGAAATCAGACATCAGCTCTGCAGCTTATAAAAGCTTATTATCAAGGAATCAAGAAAAACTCAAGAAGTAGATCAGATGAGCTTTCACTCAAAGAAGAAATTGTTTGTCAGATAAACTGTTGCTTATATATCTGAAGACAATGTTCAAATATCTGAAAGACTATGACTCTACAACAAAGAAGAATCTTCTAGATCATTATCACTCCTCATATGAGAAACTATCTAGAAAGAAGAAAAGAATAAAAGCTCAAGAATTTAAAGACTTGAGAATCAGATAGGTTGTTGTCATAATATTTGATTTCAAGATCCTTCATCAAAAAATCATTTGATATCTTCATCAGAAAAGCTTTCACGTATAATGTCAAAGACTTGTTACTTCAGATAGGTTGTTGTTAATCATTCTGAAAATAAGAATCCACTTTCAAAAAATGTGAAATGAAACATATTCTCAACACAATCTTCGTCTCTCAGATCAGAAAAGAAATATGCCTTCAAGATTAGTTCTTGATCATAAGAAAACCTTCGTGTTTCAAATAGGATGCTGCCATAATTCTAAAGACAAAATTTGGTTCTAACCACTCTGGTGTTCCTGCGCTACAATAACAAAGTAGTATTTTAACTACTCATCAGTCAGTCATCTGAATAACAAAGACAAGTGATTGATCTCTTCCAAGCTTAACACTTAGGAATCATAAGTACATCATTAGAAGATAAATATAAAGAAACTTAGTCAAGAAGAAAATATTACATTAGTTGTATTATTCAAAGAAGTTGTTCTCCCATTGTCGTACGTTAACCACTGCAAGTAACAAGTCTAGGAAAGTGACGTTTCGTACTGTTCAAAAAACCTCTCTTGAATATATTTGTTGGGACTCAACCGTTGGAAGGACAAAAGACTTATTTATCCTTACAATGACTCTTTTCATACGAAGGCTATATAAGAAGACTAAAGCTTCAAATTCAAAGTGACGAAGATGTTGGAAAAGAAGACCATATCTAAGTCCAAACAACGTTTCTGTTCTTAATAACAAATATCTACAATGTTGAAGAGATGAAATGAAAAAAGCAAAGAGTTGTTGCTCATATCTTTCTTAATGAAGAAAAAAGATGAAGAAGAATTCTACAAGATGTCATTCAAACTTCCATCATATACATCTTGGCTTAATTATGGAAAAACAAGGAGTTGTTGATCATAGCTTGATCAAAAAATAAGATGAAGGCAAGAAGACTACTAGATGCTAAACTCAATTTAGATTATATTCATATTTGTAGAAATACTGTAAAACACAAGAGTTGTTTCTCATATAGTATTATTTTTTAAGAATCATCATGTAAATTGTTTGTACACAAGAGTTGTTTTACTCTGAATTGTGTCAAACTATATTTACTTAAATTAGGAGAAATCTGATTGATAAGAAGCACTCATGTAATCTCCATAAAAACAATTTTGTTTTGAATAGGTTGGTTCCTCAAGTGATCGAGTGAAGATTAGAAGACTTGAGAAGACGTTGGTTGCGGTCATCGTAGATGAAATCCTATTCTAAAGGATTAGTTTGGTCAAAAACCTTATGGGGGTGAATGATCTCTATATCTCTTAGGGGACCAGGAAGGTCAGAATTCATAAGAGATCACAGGCTGAGGATCATTATGAGAAATCCCTCATAGAAAGATCAAGTTGATCAGATCTCGGATAGGGTCAATGATCGTTATATCTCATGGAGATCACTGAGTGTATCATTGTGTTGTTCCTTGAGTTAATATTGTTTGTCACAAGACTCAAGATGACAATGTTTGTGGGTCATTGTGAAATCATGTTAAGAAAGACTGGGTAGGTCAGATTTCTTAAGGGGTCAATGGTTGTTGATCATTGGTTAATTGTTAGTCACCGGCGGGTAGCCCGTGCATCTGTAATCTCGATTTGGTTATAGTGGATTAAGTCATTGTTGAAGGAAAAATCACCTAAGGAGGGTGGACAAGAGTAACCTAGTTAACGGTGAACCTGGATAACTGAATGTGTCTCCTTATATTTTATTGCATTCTATATTCCTTCATAGTTAAATCAAATAATTTTATAAAGGGGAATATTTTCTTAAAACCTAATTCAAACCCCCATTTCTTGTGTTTTTATCTACCTTCATAATTTTGCTTGGAGGATCCTCAAAAGTTTGACTACATTGGAGGTCACTTTGGAAATTTGACCTAATTTTAGTTCAACTTTCAAAGGTTATAACTTGATCAATTTTTATCATTTGAAGCTCATTCTTTTTCCACCATAATCTTGAAGATGTTTTCTACAATTTTGATTCAAGGAGAAAGACCTAAAAATGCTTGGAAAGCCATTGAATTAAAGGAGACATTATAGGTCATTTTGGCCTATATGAACTTGAAATTTGGCTAAGTCCATAAGGCTTCTTTTCAGCCAACTCTAAAAGATCATAATTTTGAGATCGGTTTGCCAAATTAAAAATTTCTTAGAAAATTTTGAAGCTTGTAAAATGTATTCCAATTCCAAAAAGAATAATGTGATAAAGCCTCCTAAGTTTCTTGCCCCAAATCTTTAAAGTTGCCTCCATGAATCATATTTCTTGCTCAAGGATCAACATGGATTCTCCAAATTAATTAGAATTAGCATGTATTTACTTCACTAATAAGTCCCATAATGTTTCCAGAAGGTGATTAGCAATCAAAAAAATGCACAAAATGGATGAGTTTATAGGAGTTTCAAGTCACACTTTGATCATGACTCAGGTGCACATGATTTCATCCAATTCCTTATCATTCACCACACTTGAGCATTGCATCATGCTCAACTATAAATAGAGGTCCTCTTCACACCATTTACCAAGATTTAATGAGACAAAGAAGCCCTACCGAACTCACTTCCATAGTTCCATTTCTGAAACTTTGAATTCTAAATTAGAGCACTTCAAGTTCTAATTTCTATAGCTCATTACCTTCATTGAACTTCCCTGGAGCTTCTCTAACAAGAATCCAGCCTTGAAGTGTCTTGAATCGTGCTAGCCAAGTTCATTTTTAGAGAAAATTTGTCATACTTCATATAGGTAGTTTGAGGAATCAAAACTTCTAACTCAAATTACTGTGATGATCTTTGAGGTGCACTGATACTCACGCAATCACTAATTTTGATTGTTTGATCCTTTAGATCCATCTGTTTTTTAATTTTCAGTTTTCAAACTTGTCTGGTTTTTTCCAAATCGAATGAGCTACACTTTAAATAAATTTTTTGCTGAGACATGGTTGAGATTGTCTTGATGAGACGCATCTGACGATACCATCCTCATAACTAATGGATTCGTGGTTTTCAAAATACGATTCGCCCTAAGTTCAGATGTCTGGAGGTTGAAGATGACCAATGTGTCATCCTTTAACCAATGAGAGTGTGAAATTTGTTTTATTTTCAGTGGCTTGGCTTTTTAATACAGTGTGCTTGCTTTGACACATTCCTATGATGGATGTGCATGTTATAGCACTCAGATCTCCTAGATCAATTAATGAGTGCAGATCTGACGCCTCGAGTTTTTTCTATTTTTCTATTTTTCTTTTATTTTGTTTTAAAATAGTTTTAACTTTAAAAATATATCTCTCTCTCATTTTTTATCCAAAAATAATGAAAAAAAATTATCAAAAATACTTTTGAATTTTCTATTTTTTATTCTTATTTTTTCATAATTTTATTTTATGATTTGATATTTTTCATAATTTTCTCATTATTTGAGTTGTTTTTAATTGCTTAAAAATATATTTAGGTCTTTAAAAATTCCAAAAAACTATGGAATAATCCAATGATAGTTTGACAACTTATGGTGACATTGTTTGATTTTTATTTTTGACTTTTCTATTTTTTATGATTTTTGATTTATTTTACATGATTTTTATATTTTTAAAATTAGTTTCTGACTTCTAAAAATAATGAAAAATTTTGTGAATATATTTTGAAGTATTTCTGATTTTGCTATGACCTGAGTTCTAATTTATTTGAAATTTTGATTATAGTTTCATATTTTTTATTTTATTTCAATTTAAAATCATTTTAAAAATATTAATTTCTTATTTTTCTTGCCATTTTATTTTTGTATATAATCCGGATGATCTAGGATCATATGGTTTTTAGTCATAAGTTTCATTAAAATCACTGGATCATGGGTGTTGAGTTTAAACTCCACCAAAATCGATGAATGATTTTAATGATAGCTTGATTAATCATTTGATTCAAATGTGGGATGTATTTTGTTGCTTATCTCTACTGCATCCCCTTTTTATTTTTATTTTTGATCAATTTGGATAAGGCATTTGAACTTTAGGTTCATCTAAGCTTATAGATAGTTGATGAACTATTCTCCGTGACTTATGTCTCGATCACCTTTTGTTTTTACTTGTGCTATATGTTTTAGGAGTATTTTTTCTATCATATATCAAACATGTATGGTACATACATTGTTATTAACCAGCCTTGTATAGTATTGACTTCTGCATAAGTCTGTTTGTGATTGCTTAACATAGCTCTAAATTTGTCCCGAATCAGAAAAATGATCATTCATAGCTCAAATTTTATGTTTGAATGTCCAAGTATGGTTGATTTGTTATCTTTGGGTCTAATACCTACGAGACTTGTTGTTAGGAGGCTTTGATTTTATCAATCCGCTAATGATTTTTTATTATATTTTTTCCAAGATCATGATTCAATCATCATTAATCATACTCTGTGACCATTAACTTCTAACTTAATAACTATTAACTTTACTTTATGCCTTTACCTTTATTCACTTTTATCATTAGCATTACATCTCATGTTATTTTCCCTTTGCTCACTTAAGCATTTATTTTATATCATTTTATCTTTTCTCACTTGAGCTTTCTTGTTCTTTTGAAAACACTTAATAAATCAACCTTAACACTAAAAGACTTAAGGCTCTTCTTAGACTATTGGTTACTATCCCTTGCATATTGGAGTTTTGGACCTCTTGGACTTAGGATTAGAAGTCTTAATACTTTGATACATTGGGAATTTTGGATCTTGTGTTGCCTTAATGTTATTTTGCCTGTGTATTGGGAAATTTTCTATATGCGGGTGTTAGTTTAAAATTTCAACTGATACAAGAATAATTCATCTGTTAAAAGTCAAATTATTCGTGCTTTATTGGATTCATCTAATGCAAGTCTTCACCTGAGGCATTTACGATTCATCTGATGCTCATTTCTTCATTGTGTGGATTTAACCCAAAGGATGGGAATTCTATATTGACTTCATTATGTCATGTGTTGGTTTCTTATTTGGTTAGACCTTTCCTACTTTAGCTTTTACTTTGTTCTTTAGGATAGTCCCTTCATCTCTTGCTCGTCTTCTTTAATTTCAAAATCTCCTCCCTCCTTTTCAAAAACTCTTCTTTTTTTTCAAACATTAACCGCTTTCTTATTAAACTTGGACTTAGGTCCATGTTTTTTTTTAAACTCTTTTCTTAATCAAGCCATTAATCAATCTTAATCAAGATATGACTTTTTTCTTTAATACTTAAATAATATAAAAACAAATTCAAACCATTTTTCCACTTTGGATTTTCACTTAAAAACCTATTCTCAAAGGTTAGACTCTTGTTAAATCTTATAGTGATACGAGCTACTATACTTCTACAATATGTAGTGAAGGGATTGACATTTTCCATTTAGGTGTTGTGTGATGCCTTGTTGATTTTAATCTATGAAATGTCCTCCACCTCAAGATGATGCAAATTCTACTTTATCATAATTGTGGATAGTAAGTATGTTTTCCACTCGAATACGACGAGATGTATCTTCTCTTAAAATTAAACAACACACAAACTTTCAAAAAAAATTAGAAGAACTACGATGGTTCTGAGTTCAATATTGCATATTGGTGGTACGTAGGCACAAAGCTCATTGTAGTTTTTCCGAATCAAAATTGTAAAAACCATTTCTATTCTCATCTCCACAATCTTTTGCAAACAACTTTTTTTAGCCAAATACAAAGATTTTCAAAGAGGTTCATGCGGAGTACCATAGATGTTTAGGGTGCTAATACTTTCCTTTTGCATAACCAACCCCTTTACCTTGATCTCTATTTTATTTTCAGTTTTATTTTTCCCATTTCCTTTAGAAAAAAATAAAGTGTGGTGGTGACTTTCACTTTGTGAGTTAAGTCAATCAATGGCTTAGTCTTAACTTTTTACCTTTATAGAGATCACTTTTGATAACACAGATCCTGAACAGACCTCTTCTATGTGATCTGGTTTCAAAATATGGATGAATGTTAACTTCAGCGTCATTAAAGTCTTATGTACCCAATAAGAAATGAATATGCATGAGGCTATGCTATCTTCTAAGGCACCTCCTCATATTCCTCTCTACTTTCTTGCTCCGGAAGTAGTCATTCCAGAAAAATATCATGCTTCTGCAATGGATGAATAACCTTCAAATGTTGTTTCCTCTGAGATGGTTTAATTTGAGAAGTCTTCTACTGAAGAAGGTACCCCTTTGTGGTTGTGAAGACTATTTCTGCTATAGAGATTCCACCTGGGCTGATGCATACTTTGGAAGAGTTATAGAAGACAAATGTTGTCATTGTACAGCGTATGGATAAGCACGACCAAAGGATTGACGAACATTCGGTTCTCTTAAACTTGATGAAGGACTTCATAGCAAGGATAACTCCTCCTTCCCCACCAAACCCCTATACCATTTATTTTACCTTTGCTTTTTGAACTTAAGCGTTTTTCATTCTATTTCTAAAAACTTGTGTATCTTGTTATTTAGTTAATGATTTTTTTTTTGCTTTGTCTCTTTAAATATTTTTGATTTCTGACAAAGGGGGAGAAAATAGATGATTTAGATATATCTTATCTCAGAATCAGTTCCCAAACATGTTTCTATTTTACTTCCTCTAACATTGTTTGACTCAGGAAATTTGAGAAAGTTCACTAAATTTTTCTTAAAAGGCAAGTTCTGAAGCTCTGAAGGAGACTCAAAAGCTAAAGTATCATAAGTCATGGGTTATAAAACCTTTTCTCAAAGGAAATTCAACCAGACTTCGATGAAGTAACAATTTGATCAAGTTATGTTATTTGATAGTTTTGCTTTGGTTTTTCACTACCATTCTTCGAGACTTCACCAAACTCTGAGCAAATAGTTTACCATGTTCTGATAGCAAGCCATAATCTAAGATGAATATTTCTACATCACTGGTCAGACGATTGATGGTAATTAAATCAGGAGAGTATTTTTATACCCTAACTTTTACACCTAAGATCCCCTATTATTTTGCATCTTTGCAACACATCAAGATCACAACCTTGGATTGCCTCTTACCTTTGCTCTCTCTTACTTATTTAAGTTTTCCTTTGAGGGATCATCAAGAACCCACTTGTGTATCTTATACATACGTGCTTTATGTTTACTAACATTTAATCAAAATACAAAAATATTTGCTTTGTTTCTCTTTGTTTTTTTGCAAGGACAAATGTGAACCAAATGGATCAAACAATTTCCCTCAACTAGGGTTTTCATCTGATCAAAGTCAAAGTATGGTCAACATTGACCTTAAAGGACTTGTGCATTAGGGATTAGCCTATAACCTTAGGCCATAACATTTTCTATTATCATTCAACATTATTTTTGGTCAAGGATCTCTCAAATATTGGTAGCTTGATCCTCAAAGAAAGTCCAATGTTCATGTGTTTGTTTGCATGCCTTCTGACATACCCCAAATTTGCCATATCAATTTCAATGATCATTTTATATTATTACTATGTTTCTAAAAAAATATATGAAATTCCATGTTTCGATTTGTTTACCTTTTTGTCTTAATTTAATGGGGGTTTGAATTCATGAGAGGGTGTAGTGTTACTAAATAGACCATCAAAATCTGATGGCGCATTAAGGGTTTTACTCTTTTTTCATATATATAACAAATAAGGGTTGTACCTTTTTTTTTCTTTTGGGAGTGGCCCATAACATTTTTGGAAGCCAATTGAGATGAATTTAGCCAGAAATCAATTTCGGATTTTTGTGGCTATATCATCAATATTATTAAGTAATATTATCATTATTAATATTATTATTATTTTTCGTTAGTATTATTATTATAAACATTATTATTTTTATATTATTTATTTTTATTGAATCGTTGACCAAAGTCAGTCCAAGGGATGAAACCCTAAAGCAATCAGCACACATCTACCTCTTTCTTCGTCTTTAAGTTCAAGGGCCCAGAAAACAAATCATATTAACAAATTAAATCTTCACAAATCTGAACTAAATCAAATTTACAAATACAATCAATAACAAATCAAATCCAAAACAAATCAATTATAGTCCTAATCTAATTCCTAATTTCTAAATTCTAACGACAATCAGCAAAAGTAACAACAATTACAATAAAATTTCCTAATATGTTCTAATCCTAACACTATATAAACCCTACGAACTGAGAGAAAGAGAGGGAGAATAAATTGGTGAGTAGAAGAAGAGATCTAGGAGAAGGAGAAGAGGGATATGGGTTTAAATTTCTAAAACCCTATATATGAGTTACACCATTATCGCCACCATCTCCATCTTCGATCTTGTACCTGCGAATCAAAGAAAGAAAAGGAGAAATTAGGAGGAGAAACTAGAAGCAGAACCAAAATAATCAACTATGAATTCAAGTAAGCCTGAAACCACTTAGCTTTTAGGGTTTTAATTTCCTGATGATTGATGTTTTATTGGTAAGTTGGGGTTTGATTTGGGGTTTCTCAGTTCAGATTAGGGTTCCTAGGTTTCTTAGGGTTAGGGTTCTAAGGGTTCTTGGGGTTAGGTAAGGGTTCTAAGGGTTTCACTCTAAGGTTATAAGGGTTTATGTTTTTGGGTGGATAAGAGCTATGGTTCTTAAGGCTTGGATGAAGATCCTCAGAGCTTGAGGTTTCTCACGGTGTTTTTTTGGATGAAGGTGGTGGTGCTCTGGAGCAGCCACCGGCAGAAGCGATTTCCGGCCGGTGGCGCCCAGGGCAGGGCGATTTCCGGTGATTTCCTTACTAGAGAGAGGCGAGAGCATCTCTCTCTAGAATACAAAAAGGGTTTGTTTGCTTCTGTGTTAAAGAGATAAATAAGAGAATAAAATGGGCCTCAAGCTTGGAAATCCATTTTATAAACACTCTCTGTATTTAGGTGCGTCGCCCTTATCGTACACCCTCAAACTCTATCCTCTGATCACGATCAAGTGAGCATAATCCTGCCAGTTCATGATAAACTTGTGCGCATACAACATTGAATTCATGCGGGCCTCAAGAAAATTCCATTTTGGGCTTGGCCATTCCTAATTGCACCCGTAGCCTATTTATTTGGTTGTTATTAAACTAAAGTTCATACCCCCTGCGCACTTGGGCTTAAATCCAATATCTGGATTTAAGGCTCTGTTATTCACACCCTCAGGTTTTACTGTCTAAACTAATTTTGCATCCCCTTGTGTTTTTTTTAAATATTATTATTTTTTAATTTAATTTAATTTATTTATTTGTTTGTTTATTTAGTATCATTCTTTTTATCACATTATTAAATAATTTTTCTTATTAATAAATTATTGAATATTTTTAAAATTTGATATATTCTTGATAAAATATTTAATAGTTATTTATTAATCAAAGATCGATTTTTTAAATACTAACTCCCTTTTTTTAAATACTTTAATTGCATTAAATTCTTTTCTCATGCATTAAGATATAATATTCTCTCATATTGCATCATTTATTCGAAAATATATAACCAATTAAATACTAACTTTTTACTAACATAATTCAAACTTATATTTATTTTCAAAAAGTATTATGGGAATTTATTTTATCGACTGCGAGCTTTGTCTACGATTACGAAATTTACAAACCCATACTTGATTCAAGTAAAATTCAAGATATTTCCATAGTCCATAAAAAATATAACCAAACAACTACGAACTACGAATTGGGACTTTGATTCCTTATAAGAGGATACGTAGGCATATGACTTATAAACTGTGTCAAGTTCCCCTAACTAAAACTAAAACCCTATTCCTAAATCCTAAGCCTAAACCCTAATATCCTTGAGAACAAGGTAGATGAGGGGTGTCTAAAACCTTCCCTTTGTCTAAAGCGTGTCAACAACTTAGAATCTATGATCAAATTAGGGTTATCCATTATATTCTCTTCCTTAGGATAAAAACTAACAGTGGCGACTCTATAATTTTCATCTGATTATTACAGCTGGCGACTCTACTGGGGACTCAACCCTAGGGTTTAAAAGCTTATATTTTAGGTTTAGGTTTTTGCTAGAATTGTTGATGTTGCTTCTATATTTATTTATTTATTTATTTATTTATTTTACCTATTTATTTATTGTTATATTATTATCATTGTCATATTATTTATTTTTTGGCGGGATTTTAAATTCAAAAAATATTTTCAAAACCTTAGAAAGAAGGTTCGTCTATTGGCCAAGGGGATATATCTTCCCTATGAGTTTTTGTGACAACTTCGCCTAGAGTCGGTTGAATTCCAAAAAAGGAATATGTCTCAAGAGATATCCTCTTGGCGTATAGGACTTTGGAATGAGACTTATGACTTTTTATATAACCTTAAACCAAAATCTCATGGTGAGACCTTTAACGACCTTAGAGACGAAAGTTTCGGTCTGCAAAGAGGCTCCTCTTAAGGGAGGCCCTTGTCCCTTTCCCTCTAGCATAATCCAAGACACCCTTAAGGAAGCCACCTTATGGGGAGGGTAGAATATTCGTAGGTTAAAACTAGGAACCTACCAACTAAGGATACCTTTCATAAATTATGTCACCATCATCATTCATTCATGCATTTTGCATCTCACATATTCATTATTTTCCATTATTTTTTGTTTGTCTTATTCACATGACTAAAAAATATAATCAAGGTTTTTCGTGAGTATCTTAAAAATAAATGCCATAGGGAAACAAATTGTGCGTATTAGTGTCGTCAAACCAGATATGAAGAAGATCAAGATCATCAAAGGGAAATTGTCTGAAAAAGCTTTGAAGATGTTTGTTTGCCGCTACGGGGATACCCTTGAGTTGACAAAAGTGGATGTATAATATACCATCTCTGCCTTGGTTTAGTTCTATGATCCTTAATTAAGGTGTTTCACCTTTCAAAACTTTCAGATAGCGCCGACTTTGGAAGAATTTGATAAAATTTTGAATTTTTCTAAGGGAAAGGAGAATGTGGGAATTGGACAAACTATTGATGTTAAGGACTTAGCAAAGGGTTTAGGGATCTCTTATCCTGAGTTTTCACTTAATTACAAAAAAGAAGGTGATGTACAAGGGATTAAAAGACAATAATTGGAGGCTAAAGCCCTTTCTTTTGCCAATAATAAAGAATGGGAGTCTTGTGTGATTGTTTAGGACTACTGGTCTTTGGTATAATTTTGTTTCCACAGACTTTGGACTATATTAACCCTGCAGTTATTAGTGTGTTTTGGGTCACAAAAGCTTTGATTGTGGACCTAACTCCTGTTTTGCTTGCTGATATTTACTATGCTCTTCACACTCATTACGGAAAGGGGAGGGGTGCGCTGAACTGTTGTATCCCACTTCTATATTCTTGGTCTTTGTCTCATCTCTACAAAGAGGACTACATGATTAAAACTTTGACGCGATTTGAGTGGCCTCAAAAATTAAGGTCTCTCACTGCTGATTCTGTGTTGTGGTATGCGAGGAAGCTAAACACTGGAGATATCATTTACAATTGTGGAGATTTTTCGAATGTCCCATTGATTGGGTCACATGGTTGCATCAATTATAACCATATTTTGGCTTTACGACAACATAGGTATCCTTTGGAGGATAAACCCTCCGATGAACAACTTCAACAATTGATTATTCACGACATGGGAAAAAATGACCGAGAGTTGCTCAACAAGATCATCTAAGCTTGGAATAGGGTTAATAAAAGAAAGGTTGAAAGGGACAAAATTATGGCGAAAGAACCTTATACTCGATTGGTTTTGAATAGGGTACAAGTTGTTAAGTTACCATTTGACGTTGATCTTGAGTACAAGCCAGATACCCCAGATCCTCTCCCTATGTCCTTAGAATAAATAGACAACTTGAAGAAAGCCTTGAATCAAGCCCAAAAGGAGAAAAAGGAATTAGATCTTAACCTTCATAACTTAGCTAAGGAGAAAAGACAGATGCAACCCGGGCTAGAGTCAAAAGACCAACAGATTCTGAAAGACCGTGAAGCTTTTGAAAAGGAGAATCTTAAACGAAAATGTTCAACCGAGAGGGTTGTTAAGTGCTACCTTCAACTTGGATTAATGTTTGGAGGATGCTGCTAGTGAAATCGGGAGGCAAAGTAGGTGGTACGAAAAGGCGATACAAGACAAAAGGAGATGGAATAAAATTGAGGGCTCAAATTCAAAGTTTGGCACAAGCTTCTTTAGATCAAGAGAAAATCTTGTATCTTACTACGAGACTCCAAGATATCCAAGAATCAGGTGTAGGAGAAAGTTGTAGAAACTGGTTTTTAAATCAAGAGTCGCCACTATTAGTTTTTATCCTAGGGAAGGGAACCTAACAGAAAACCCTAATTCGCAAATAGAGATTCTAGGTTTCAGACTCAATTAGACGAAAGGAAGGTGTTAGGAACCTTTCATCCACCTTGTTTACAAGGATATTAAGCTCTAGGTTTAGGTTTGGGATAAACAGGGTTTTAAGTTTTAATTAGCAAGACTCGCCACGATTTTTGATCGTATGCCTACGTATCCTCTTATGAGGAATCAGAGTCCCAATTCGTAGTTCGTATGGGGTTGGTGTTTTTTAGGGGTTTGCAAACATATTTTGAATCACTTCTCACTCGGTCGGGAGTAGTGATTGCGGAGATTTTGACTGAGTGCGTAGTAGGTCAAAACTAGTTTGAAACCCATTGGCAAAAAGACAGTTGATTAGTTTAGTTTATTGCGAAAATTGTTTTGATATTTGGTTTATGCTTTTTAATCGTATTATTTGCGAAGATATTGATTAATGCATGATTAGAAAAGATTTAATGCAAATAATATATATAAGATAATATATGTAATTTTAATATAAAAATAATTTATTTGATCATATAATAATATTTAAATAGTGAATAAAATATAGAAATAATAATATTTATATAAAAGGGATTATAAATAATCATATAATAATAGTAAAAAGTCAAGTAATTATAGTAATATATATAATAAAAAATATAATAATGATAATAAAAAATTCATGATTTGATAATAATAATTATTATAATTAAAATATATTTATAAAATAGAAATAATAAAATAATTGAATTGTACAAATAAATAAATGAATTAAATCAGACGGGTGCAATTTATGTTAATAAGTAAACTAAAGGGGGGTGTTAAAAGAGTCAGGCTAGGCCCAAATACGTCTTTGGCAAAGGGGGTGTAAAATATTTTGGAGTTTAGTAATATGTAGCTAGGGGGTGTGCATAGCATCTGGGCTTGGCCCATTGTTTGTTTTGGCAAGCTAGAATGATCGTGTGTTGTGAGAGAGTATAGGCTTATGGTGGACTTGGCCTTACGGTCGTCCACCGATGATCATGTGGATGGGATTTTAAGGCGCATATTAGTTATGGTGGTCGTATGTGTACTAGATCCAAGCGAAAAATAACGATTGTTTTTTATATTCATTTTCAATGGTTGGCTTTACAGTAAGCTTCATCTCTCTTTCTCGCTCACGGTACCACCCTTTCACTCTTTCTCCATCCAAACCCTAACTCCCCCCTAACGTCGGTGGCGCCTACCACCCGCAAACCTCAAATCACGACCCCAAACCCCAAACACCCCAAAACAAAAAGAAAAAAAGCTAAGGATCTCTTACCCTCTCTGTGACTGTCCTTTTCGATTGATTTTCAATTTGGTATCTAATCTCTTGTTCTTCTTTGTTTCGTAGGTCGCGGCGCTTGAGGATGACGGTAATGGAACAACGGCCAAGCAATTAGGGACGGCAAGGCGGGCAGCGGCGATTAGGGTTTCGGATGTCGAAACCCTAATCGTCTTCCTCAACAACGACCAAGTTCTTTACGACTCTCTTCTACTGAATTCTCCTTCGTCTTTCAGTTGTTGTGCTTGTTCCGTAATCCCTCCTCGCGATCCGGTTCTCTCCTCTGAATCCTCTTGTTTCTTTCTCCCCTGTTTCAGTATCCAAAAAATATCCCCTCATCTCTATTAAATTTCTGTTATTTATAGAGTTTGTTCTTAGGGTTCTGAATTGTTAGAATTAAGTTTGCACAAATTAGGGAGATTAGAATATATTTAGGGATTATGTAGTTTTAGGATATTTACTGTAATTAATTATGTCTAGAAACTTGGTTTGTACCGATTTTTGTTACTGTAATTTTCTGGATTGTATGGAATTTAATATATCTGATTCTGCCATTGAATCTTCAGAGATTTTCTTAGATTTGTAATTTTTTGTAATAGAGATTTGTTGTATTGGATTTTGTTATGTTAATATAGATTGGTACAAATTAATTTATTTGGTTCTGTAATCCTATTAACTTAATAGATTTGATTTGGTTTCTGTTTTACTGATAAAGGATATGACAGTATATGTTTGCAACAAAAGTTCCTAATTCCTTGTAACATATTTGATTGGAAAAAAATTGATTTGCACAGTACCTGTTATTTTAAAACGTGCGCTAATGTTTGGATTTCAATTGGAACAATAATTGTTTCTATTATTGGGCCCAACATGTTATTCTTTCCAGTCCAGCAATTTTTTTTTATTGCAGCAAAAAAAGTATTTTTTTTAATACAACTGGTCCAATTCAACTGGGCTTTGCATTAATCAAATCTTATTTCAACCCAAAACACTTATCTTATTCAGCAAACGTTTTAACCATAAACCATTTTTTAACAAAATAAAACTTTAATAAACAAACTATAAAAGTAATATTTAACAAAAACATTATTGTGATAAAAGGTTGATCGGTAACAAAAAAGTATATTATGTTTCTAAAAAGAAATATATTTTTGTTTATTTTAAAATAACAAAAGTTTTAATACTAATATTTTTTCTAAAGCAATAATAATGCCAAACCACAAAAAGGCATTTGTCTTATTAGAACCTTAAATGAGTGTATAAATTGATAGGCACACCCCCCTCTTCTTACTAATAACAACCATACTTAAAAACTTGATAATTATTCGAAATAGTTTGATTTTTGAATCGCATGGGCCATTGGCCAACATGCTTCGCGAATGGATTTATGGATGCATGGGTTTTTCTGCTTTAGAAAGCCCTCATTTTCGCGAATTAAAATACACCCCCTAGTCTTGGATAAGGATGGGCCATCCGATATTATTATACCATCTTTAATTAAATATTTCTTCTATTTTAATCTTAAAAAATAAAATCAACTAGGTAGGACAAATTTGGGGTACGACAAACGTCTCAAGAGGATAAGAGCAGAAATACTTATCGCCCAAAAGACTGATGAATATGAGCAAGTTTATTGTGAGTTAGAAGACCTCCAAAAGAATTTAATTATACAAAGGAGATTCTACACAGAAATTACGGTTGAAGAACTATATATTGGGAAAAGCAACACACAAAGATTGCTAAGGAAGGAAAAGATAATCATAAGATATTTTCGGACCTCTACCAGGAATATCGGTTCTATAAAGACAAGCATGCAAGACTCACCTTCTTAGCCAACAACCCCATCAGTGACATCCGTAGAAGTTTGAGAGATGCAGAAAATGTAATGGTACCGCTTCCGAAAGATGTTGAAGACTTCCTCAAGCTTTGTAGGACAATGGTTGATGGTTTCAGAGCAGATATTTGTAGGCACACTTAGAAGATTTTTGTTTCCCTTTGTTATTTCTTTCAGCAAGTTAATTTTGATATTTTGGTTTGAATATCTTTCAATATTTGAATTGTATTATCATCTCAATAAAAGTTTTGTTTCTATATTTCGTTTGTGCATTTATTTTTTATGCTCTCCAATAAAAAGAAAAACCTAGAAAAAATATATGAAATCCAAGTGAATAAAACATTCAAAAACAAAAACTCTTAGCATATTCATACGTATCCATGCATTCGCAAAAATCGCATTTCACAAAAAAAAACTCATTATTTTTCAAAATCATCTCCAGTTAAACCATTGGTAGAAAAACACCACCTCTCTGGCCGCCATATAAAACAAGAGCCCATCAAAAGAAAGTAATGGAACAAATCGAAGAGAATCAAGCTGCGTTCAAGGAGGATTTGGAGCAAGTAAAGGGAAATATTGACTCAATGAAAGGAGACATGAGTCGAGTTTTGTTAGCTTTGAATAATATCATTGAGAGGCAAGAATAGACTTCTAGGGAATCCTTTGAAGAAGTAACCCAAACTATTGGTGCATCGAACAGTCACCAACCAAGAAGAGAACCAGGGTCAGGACCTCTAAAGTCAAGTGTAGCACAATAAGAGGTCAGGCAAGCTGATATTGAAGAGTTTGTCCCACCTCCACCGAAGGTAGGGCATCCCATACTTTGCAGATTTTGGTCAACAATGCGGATAATCACCTAGACTTACAATATGGAGACCTTGATTTGGAGGGTACTACTCAGACACACCAACCTAAGACAATTGAGAATCCCTTGGCACTCAATCAGTATAAAGCTCTTGAAGAAATGTTGAAGGTTGTGGAGGGTTATGATGCTTTCTATAACAGTAGATATGTTAAGACTAAGCCATTGGATTTGCTTAACTTGCACAGATCAAATTAAAAATCTCCACCACACTTTATTGTTTCCAAAGGAATAGCAAAATAACGAATAACCAAAAAGAGGGGGTAAATAATCTAAGTAAGGGGGTTGTTTATGCAAAGGGAAGGTATTAGCACCCTGAACATCTACGGTATTCCGTGGGAACCTCTTTGAAAATCTATATATTTTGGCTATAAAATGTTGTATAAAATTAGATGGTGGAGATAAGGAAAGAAATGTTTTTTATAATTATTGCACCTTCCGCGGTTGCGAACCTTTAGTGCCTACTTACCACCTTTCTGTACAATAGGGGATCAGGGCACGCGTAGTTCACCTTTTAAAAAATTTAAAACACAAGTGTGTTGGTTAATTTTAAGAGATAAGACATTGTTGTTATATACTAAAGGAAAACATACTTACTACCCACAATCATGAGAAAGGAGAATTTGCGTCATCTCAAAGTGGAGGATATGGCTTGGATTTTAAAATCAACAAAAGCCTCACTCAACACCCAAGTGGAAAATATCTCGCTTGACTATATATCATAGAAGTATAGTTGTTTGTATCACTACAAGGATTGACAAGAGTCTAATCTTTTGAGAAAAGTTTTGAGATAAAAACCAAAGTGGCAAAAATGATTTAAATGAGATTTATTGACTTTTAGTCTTCTCTAAAAAATGTCAAGGTCTTATTAAGTTGATTAAGGTTTGATTCAAGAAAATATTTTGAAAATGCATGGACCTAAATCAAAGTTTATTATGAAAGTGGTTCAAGTTTTTAAAACAAGAAGAGTTTTCAAAAGGATGTAGAAGATTTTTAAAATTAAAGAAGATGGGAGGATATGAAGGGACTATCCTAAAGCATAAGATGAAACCTAGAGAAAAGAACCATCTAACCAACAAGAATCCAACACTTGACACAATGAGTCAATGTAGAATTCTTATCCTTTGGATTTGAAACCAAACAAGCAAAGATAATAAACCTCTTAAGAGAACCAAGCTTCAATTACATTAAGTCTTCACAAAAATTGGACAGAGTAACCACTGTAAACAGATGAACTCCATATCACAGGCAAAGCATGTAACCACAATAACTTGCACACAAAACAAACAAGCAATCCAATGTCTTGGGGTAAACCCCTGGAACTCCAGACAAAGTAACAGTTGAGGTCACAAAGTCTCCAGAATAGGTCAAGGCTTCTAATCTTAAGTCCAAGAGGTTCATTTCTCCAAAATTCCAAGGATAGTAACCAAGTAGTCCAAGTAACTTTAATTTTTTTTTAGGGTTCAAGTTGATTATTAAGTATCTTCAAAAAGAAATGAAAAGCTCAAGTGAACAAAATAAGACAGACATAAAAGATAAATGCTCAAATGAGCAAAGATGAAAATAGAATGAAATGTAAATGGTACATAAAGTAAAAAGCATAGGGTAAAAGACATAAAATAAAGTCAATTGTTAGAAATTAGTGGTTAGTTGAATGACCATTTTGAAACTTTCATTTGGAACTCATTAGAGGATTGGTATAACCAAAGCCTCTCAACAACAAGTTGCATTTGCTTTTTGTCAAGTATAACATCCATTTAAGAATTCTAAAGGCAATATTAAATGATCAATGATGTTTAAGTGATCAACTTTGACCAAAATTGTGAAGATTCATTAGAGGATTGGTAGAACCAAAGCCTCCTAACAATGAATCTCAAAGTTATTTGATCAAAGGGTTCAAATTAACATACTTGGGCTTGCAAACATGGGTTTGGGCCACGAATGATCATTTCTCGAATCAGGATAAAATTTAGCGCTATGTTAAGCAATCATAAGTGGACTTATATAGAAGTCGCACCTATTTTGAGGTCGGTCAATAGAAATCTATGTACCATATGTTTTGAGACATGATATGGAAATCATGCTCCAATAACATTTAGTACAATAAGAATGGGATAAGATGAAGAGGGATAGGGAAATATTTAAAAATAAAAAAAATTAATCAAACTATCATTAAAACCATTCATCCATTTTGGTGGAGTTAAACTCAACACCCAAGATCCAATGATGTTAATAAAGTCCATGATAAAAATTCAAAATAGTCAGAAATATGTACAAAAATAAAATAATATTTAAAATAAAAGAAAAAGGTTTTTTAAATGATTTTAAAAATGAAAATAAGAGGGAAAAATAGCAATTATATTCAAATTAATCAAGAAAAATTAAGTGAGACCATAGAAAAATCAGAAATAAACTCAAATATTTTTATAAATTTTTTGATAATTTTTAAAAGTCAGAAACTATTTTTAAAACTAATTTAAATTTCTCAAATAAAGGAAAAAAGATCAAAAATAGTAAAAATTAAGATAAAATTCCACAAAAAATTCAGAGGGTCAAAAATAATAAAAATAGTTTTTATAAAAAAATTTAGAATTTAAAAATGTCAGAAAGTATTTTTAAAATAATTAAAATAAAGCAAACAAAGCAAAAATTAAGAAAAATATCAAACATTAAAATAAAAATATGAAAAAATACTCACAAAGTAAAAAATAAGTAAAGGTAATTTTGTATATATTTTTATAATTTTTGGATTAAAAAAATGAAAGAGTTATGAATTTTTGAAATTAAAATGAAATTAACAAATAAATTTGTAAAAATAAAACAAATCAGAAAAACCACGCGTGTTGGATCTTTCCTCACTAATATACGTTGGCACATCTAACAGATCAGAGGTGAGGGAGCATCATAGACCCAAGGTTGAGCGCGCGAATGAATCGCAATAAAATCCAGCCAATAGAATTAAAACAATTAGGCTGATGTCATTGGTTGAAGAACGACATGTATGTTGTCTTCAACCTCCAGCCTTCTGCAAATAGGGAAAACCTTAAGTCATTGAATTTGTAAATTTAGGCACTCATAGTGGTACTGTTGTACCCCAAAATTTGCCCTCCCATATTCATCAAGATTTGTCAAGTCAAGGTCACAAAATTTCCCCCAGGGTTGTGCAGCTCAAATGTCTCCTACACAGTCAAAACTAGGGTTTGAGTTCTGGTCAAGCAAATGAACTTTTCAAAGGCCCAATCAAGTCTCATATGCTCACAAAGATGGTCAAGTGTCTTCATGTCAAGTTTCAAGACATTCAGCTCAAAATTGCACAGTCAAAACCCTAAATTGCACTACAGTCAACTGTAGGGGCAAAATGGTCATTTGGCAGTCAAAAGTTCAAATTTTTGGTCAACATATCATTTTGAAGCCACAAACATCATTTGATCAATGCTTGATCATGATTCTCAAAATTTGGCTCAGAAATCATCAAAGATGCAAAAGTTGCTATATTTGGACAGCTGAAAAAGTCAACTGAAATTGACCAGGGCATAACTTTCACATGGATTATCAGAAAAATTCCATCCAAAGCTCATTTTGAAGAGAAGGACATTTCCTACAATTCATCTTCATGTTCCAAGTCCAAGAAATGCTCTCACAAAAAGTTATCAATTTCAACATTATAGGTCATTTTCAAAAGTCAACAAAAAGTGACTTTAAGTCAAAGGCCATAACTTGAGATTGGTAAATCAAAATGACATGGGACCAAAGGCATTGGTTAAAGGACTCAAAGACCTTTCCAAAATGTCCAAGAACATGTGGAAAGCTTAAAAATTGACCAAGTTATGCCTTGTGGAAGTTGGGAAATTTTTGGAAATTTTTGAAAGACAACATTGATGCAAAAGGCCTAAAAATGCAAATGGGCCCATTTTTCTTCCAAATTTCTTCATGCCAAGCCTATGCACGACCACTAGGCCCAAAGGGAAGTATTCTCATATTTTTTAATTATTTATTTGAATTAATATTAATTTATATTCATTTAAATGATTTTAATATATGAAAAATATCAAACCTAACCTAAAAAATCTTTTTATGCACATTATAATGTCAATATTTCGTGCACATCTTAAAAAAGCAGGTTTTGGTGCTAATTGATCATGATTGAACAAAAACCATGAAAAAAGATTCAAAAAATATCTTGTAAAAATCAAATCTTGAAATCATTGAATACAAGAGATTTTGTGGAAATTTGTTAACCTAAAGTGATCACTACATATTCAGGAATGCAAACCTAATGCACTTGGACTCTTGGCTGCGCTCAGAAGCAAAAGACAACACTTAAAAAATTGCCTCAAAACTCAAATCTGAAAGGGTGGTTAGAGGTGGATTCAGGTCCCAATTTCTGTCTCAATAGCTTGCCAAGGTTGCCCTGATCAAAATCCAATCATAAGCTTTCTCTCAAACACCAAGAATGGGTATCTCGGACTTGAACTGTACAGCACAAACTTCATAATTGAGCATCACATTCTAAGCATCTTTTGTGAAATTTAATGGTTGAATCATGTTCATGAGGAAGTTCTGAAGCTAATTGATATTTCCAATTGCATTTTTCTGTATTGTAGGCGATTATGCCATGTATATTTTTTAGGGTTGCAGGTTCTCTAAATTGGGGATTTCGTGTAGAAGAAAAATCAGGACCCCTGAATGCTATGGCTGGATTCAGCATCTCAAAACAAAGATACCTTGACCCTCGCGATGAATTTATAACCAGTAGGATGCTAATCGCTATTTTCCTGTAGGTTGCTTAAGGCCACACATCCAAAACCGTGGCTAAAGGGTCTTATTTCAGAAGCAATGGAGAAGATGACGCGCTGGCAACCACTGAGTGGTTCATTCAAACCAGCGCGCGCTTTTAGAGGCCACTAACCATTATTTCTTTTTATTATTTATGTGTTGTAATATCATAACATGCGCGTGCTAGCTCAAGTGGTGAACGTGAACCACATTAATCCTCAAGACCTGGGTTCAAGTCCCAGGTCTGGCAAAAATCTCATATTATTTTTCAATTATAAATCCTATGCAGCTTCAGGAATGCATGCGTATCATACGTCCTCTCATCCAAGCGTACACACGCCCAATGGTCCCAGATCAAGGGTTGAGATTGAAGGTCCACTGAGCCTAGGTCAACGCGTTGGTACACCAAATCCAAAAGGTCAATGAATGTCAAAGCTTGATGGGCCAGGCCTCTCAAATTTACACCTCCATAATGGGACAGAACACCCCCCTGGTTTGCATTTTTTTTTCTATTTTTTTTTCTTATTTTATTTTTGCCATTTTATTTACTTTATTTGTTTTAATTAATTATTTTCAAAAAAATCTAAAAACATTATAAAAAGACCAAAAAAATAATATCTATTTTATTATAATTATTTTATTAGCATGTAAATAAATTAGTTTCAAATTAGGTTTAATTTATATTTTTCCTTAATAAAAAATAAAAAAAAAAGTAGAATTAGGTTAATTGATATTTTTTATTCCTTTTAATATTTTCCCTTTTTCCACAATAATAATTATTATTTATTTATTTATTTTATAATTAAAATTGTACATAAATAAATTAGGGTTTAACTTAGATCATATTTTAATTCTTTCATATTAAATAAAAAATACTAGAATTAGGGTTTGTGTTTTAATTTAATTTCAATTAATTTCTTTTTCCTCATTAAATCTAAAAAACACAAAAATCAAAAAAACATTTAATCATTTAATTTTTTAATTCTTATTAATTTTAATTTGCAAAAGGGTCCAACGCCCTAGTTTCGTTTTAATTATTTATTTCGCGCATTTATTTTATTATCGCTTATTATAATTTTGTAAATATCCCAAAGCCATGTAATTTAAATTTCTCGCACTTTTATTTATTCGCTTTATTTATTTTCCGCTAAATCGGGTCCGGTTTAATTTTGGCGATGTGGACCCGCGCCTTTGTAATAATCTTAGATTTATTTCCTCGCAAAATATTTAACTGTTAAAAAAGCATGAAAGAATGTATGGATCTTAATAAAATCAAGCGTAGAACACAACAAACATGACAAGACAAATAACTGAAACATGACACACGATTCGCACACACCACCCCTAGGGTACGCCTCACTGTTGCCTTTCGAAAGGTGGTCGTCGAGTAGAAAACGTCTTAGTAAGTCCTCATGATCCGGGAACCTGGCATGAGGGTAGCTTCTAAGGTGTCTTCCCATTGCTCTGGTGATCACCATGTCCCTAAAATCGCATTGACCCGAACACCTCCAACGGTGGTGCTACCTACCTCTCAATGGTGGGATGGCACTACTTTAAAGGACTCTTACACAGACGAATTCCTTAGGGTAGGTAGGTTCTCAAGGATACTTGCTCTAATTTCAAACAAATCAAAACGTCTTTTCACTAACACATTTTCAAAAGCTTTCGAAGCAAATCTTTCAAACACTCTGACGTACGAGTCGATCTGAATTTTTTCAAAGAAACTTTTTAAACCCACATTGAAAAGCAAACAAACCATTTTTGAAAACACAATTGAGCAAGTATCTAAGAGCCCATGGATAACCATGGATAGAAAGGGTGCTAACACCTTCCCTTTCTATAATCTACCTCCCGAACCGAGAGCAATCTCTATAAAGGAATTTTTTTGTGCTTTTGTCCTTTCCATTTGGAGAAAATAAAAGACGGTGGCGACTCTTGCTTCCGCGACATTTCGCGAACCAGCGTTAAACAGTCAGTTCCAGATCCACCGATCACAGAACTGGCGACTCTGCTGGGGATTTAAACTTAAAGTGAGGTGTACCTTAGGGTAGTTCATAACTGTGTTTTCAATTGTATTGACTTGCTTGCTTTATTATTGTGGGGTTGCTTGGGAGTTCTATAGATCCTAACCCGGATCTGGGGGATACCTTCTTAGAAAGTAGCAACAAGGCTGTGAGGGAACTGTGCGGGGTATACCGACACGGTTGAAACAGTCTGCTACGTTGATGTGGCACTTTGGTGTGTACCGGTAACCCTTGAGTTCAGTCAAGGAGAGTACGGGGCCTCCGCGTGGTGTCGTGAAGCATCAACAGACCTTAGGAACCTTAATTGAACAATCTTGGCCTCTTTAGGGTAGTGAGATAACTGACTTTGGTGCAGTCCGAGGTTGGTTGATACTCGATACTACGCTCAATTGAGGGTTGCTTTCCTGGAATATTTCGGTCGCCAGTTCAGTGGCTAAATCGAAACGATGAACAATGAAAGCAATCCCGTGATATTGGGAACCTTAGAACCCGGTTACTTTGATTAGGACAGGTTGAACCCACCAACTTCAAGAGGGTAATACCCAGACCCCATGCTGGCCCAAACCCTAAGGGTCTCTTTTGTGTGACTTGCGTGCCTTCGTACTTGACTACTTGCATGTTTGTTATCTGACCCTTGATGCCTTGCAGGTTTTGTTCATAGTCCTTAATTAGGACTTATAACAGGGTGTACTAACCACTTGCAGGTTCTGTTTATAGGACTCATGACAGGGTTTACCAAATTTCTTGCAGGTGTTGTTTATAGTCCTTAACTGGGACTCATAACAAGGTTTACCAAATTTCTTGCAGGTGTTGTTTATAGTCCTTAACTGGGACTCATAACAGGGTTTACTAGATCTCTTGCAGGTTTTGTTTATAGTCCTTAATTAGGACTCATAACAAAGTATACTGAATTTCTTGCAGGGTCTGTTTATAGTCCTTAATTGGGACTCATAGCAGGGTTTACCTACATCACCCCATGCATAGCATGACATCATACCATTGCATACCATTGCACACATCCTAACCCATTTCAGGGATCTCAAGGGCTTGTGATGCAGGTCATGATGAATCAAACATCTAGCAAGGGGCAAAGAGGATTTATTTTCCTTCAGCCAAAGTTGTCAGGGGCTATGACCCACTGGATATGGTGAGCCTTTGACCTTGAAGAAGGACTCTCAACAACATGCAGTTCCTTCAATCAGGCTACTAAACTCAAATGCTAACAATTTTCTTGTTTACCCCACGAGGTCCTTGAAAACATTGCATGCATGTCATACATCTCATTGCATTGCAGGTAGCCCTTTGACAGGTTGCTTACCCTTCTTCGCTGTTTATTTCAGCCATGGCTTCCCAACAAGATAACCAGGACTTTCTTGCTCAAGAGGTTCGGCTCGGAGACATCCTCCTGAATTTATCCAAGGGGCAGGAGGAGTTAAGGACACTTCTCACGGGGACTTTGGTTAGGAACAATGTTGAGGATGACAAGGACGAACAGCTGAAACGTCTACAAGCTGAGGTAGACACATTGAAAACCCAAGTGTTGGGGCAAAGGGCCCTCGTTCAAGGTTTAGCCCAGGAACAAGGAGAGCTGAGGGCCATGATCAGTCAGCTTCATCAAGATATGAAGCAACCAGCCCAAGTCAGGGACCAAGTCTTTGATCAGCCACCAAGAGGACCAAAGTCTGGTATGGTGAAGAATGAACCTCTCCAAAATGCTACTACTTCACAAGCCCAGTATCAACGGGGTAATCGACGCAAGCGATACACGCCTGGAAGACATTTCACTGAGACTGGCATACCACCATCTCTAATGCTGGGACACTTGCTGGAGGTTAATCTGATTACTTTAAAGGGTCCTCCCCAGAATCCGGACACCTCTGCTCCCACTTATAACCCTGAGGAAAGATGCGCCTACCATTCTGACAGTCCTGGACATGACACCGACGACTGTTGGAGCTTGAAGAATAAGATTCAGGACTTGATCGACGGAAGGGTGTTGGAGTTCATGCCGGGTGGCCAAATAAAAATCTTCTGCTAAGAATCTTCCACTTGAGATGACTAGTTCAAATTAGGAAATTTTTGTTCATTCGAATGTTCAAGTTGCAATTTTCTTCTGTTCAAACATTTATTCATGTTAAACATTGTCATTTCATTAATGCATCGCTTATGTCTATTTTGAATCAATATATTCGTATTCACTATACGTAAATTATTTTCATATTTTTTCTGATGTCAACTCCCAATCAATAATTCTAAGCCTCTTGAGGGAGGATGACGAAAACGATACCACAATCATTACAGTATGCTTTTGAACAGACCCCGCTGATGAGGTACAGGCATTGTTTCAATCCCTAAACACTGGAGTTATAAGGATGATAAACCCTCGTCAACCCATCTGAGCCAAAGAAGTAGGAGTTTTCTATTTTCGAAAATTGAAACCCTTTATCATAACCCGGGGCAGGGTAGTCTTCTCAGTTGATCCAAGTGCATAACGAATGGCACCAAAGAGATCCTTACGAAAAAACAGTGATGGTTCAGAACAATCATAAAGACAGGCAGTTGTTATAAAAAAAAAAAAAAAATCATAAACAAAAAGCCCAAAAAGTCAAAACCTATAAAAGGGACTTATGAAACTGGGGCATCCCGCTGACTGTAATTCCAAAAAGGAAACAGTTCAGGCAAAAAAGGGAAAGGGATAACAAGAATCAGACAAGAAAGAGGTCTTACCAACCCTCAACAAGAAAGGAATGACTGCCTATTCAAAATAAATTGTCAAAACATCCGAACCATCACTGGAAAATCAGAGCAAAGACTCAAGCAAGGTCTAACGCACGATCAACTGAGTTTAGGTTTGGAGAACATCACGAAGAGTGGGTGGGTACAAATAATTTGAGCCTTTATCCTTTGTTTCTTAAACCGTGAACCAAGCCACGTTCTAACCCTTAAAAGTCCTAGCTGAAGCATGGGTTAGTTCGAAAGCATACTGTCACGAAAGGTATCCTGACTCCTGAAGGCCTACGGTAAATACGGAGTTGACATCACGTTTTACAAACATTCACTTGTTTTATGAAAAGATGCATTTTCAAAATCTTCGAGACAGACATAAGCTTTGCGTTTTTGACATAACTTTGTTTGCATATGACTTTTGTTTGAACAGCAGGGAAATTCGCACGATGAATACCTAGTGAACAAAAGTACTTCCAATCAAGGGGCAGACAAGATCATTGTCCATCATCTGGGGCAATCCAATCAAGATTCGGAGAATCTCTCAAAAGGCCAAAAGCCTGGGGAAAATCTCTGCCTGAGTCACTTGGGGCACTCCAGCAACGAATCTTGCACGATCAGACACCTTCTGGTAATATGGCAACACAAGCAGCCAGGGGCACCTACCTGCATTCTAAGAACGTGGACATAGTCGAAAAATACTACGCAAAATCAAAGACCCGCTAGGTTGACATACCTAGGCAAAAGTAAGGGCTTCCCGGCGAACCAAAAGGGTTCGGACAAAATGAAGGGATGAAATGAAAAAAATCTGTACACCCGGCAAGTCGAAAACCTGAAAAGGCGGCTTGGGCAAAAATGGGTATCCCGGTGGACTTAAAACCCGAAAGGGCGGTCCAGGCAAAAGTTAGGGATCAAAGCGTACGACTATGCCCTGTCATCTTGTCACCTGCCTACCAGAAGAAGGTTTGACCCTCAACAATTATCAGCATCCCACATGTGCCTTCCCCATAGAAACAGGGGGCAGTAAAAGAGTTGTCTAAGCAGTCTAATTGTTCTATCCTCCAAGGTACTAAAGAAGGTTCAGCTAAAGAACACGGCCAAGTGTATCTTAATTCCCCAGAGAGTGGTTCAACAAAACAATACATTCTTCTCCAAGCAAATCATCAAATATCAAGGAAATTGAGTATCCTCCTGTAGATCTCAATACCTCCCCAGCAGCACGCATTCTTAACAAGCATCCCCGGCAGTCTTGGTCTAAAGATTGTTCCCCGGCGGTATCTCAACATTCAAAGGGATCATCCTCCAGCATATCAAAACTCCCCATGAGAATCCAATCCAGTTCCCCGAGAAATTTGGAGTTCATACCCCCAAGCAGTAAGCTTATCCCCAGTAGATTCTGGAAGCTTATCCTCAGAACACGAACGCGTCGTCCCGGCTTTATTCAAAGAGTTATTTCCTCAACAGGATATAACTGGGTTATCCTCAGCCAAAAGCCACGGAAAGAGCGTCCTCGGTAAAGTATCTTCCTACCCCCAGCGAAGTCTATCAACACTTCCGACAACAAGGGTATCCCCAGCGGAGTTATCTTCACCAACTCAGCAAAGCATCGCTATCCCCACAGAGTAGCACTCCCCAGCATGATCGCTAGAGTATCTTTTCTCCCGCAGAGTTATTTCATTTGCCAAGCTTATTCCTCAACGAATTTATCTTCTCCTACCGGTATTCTTGCAACAATCATCCACAGCGGAAGCGAAATCTCTTCCTCAACATCAGCCCAGGATATGACTTCCCGGCACCCGTCAAGGATTTATTTTCTTAGACGAAAACATACATGAATCATCACATACATCATTGTAGCATGCATGTACACACCATAGCATATAAATCGTATCCATGTTTGCTTGATCCATATCATGCATCGCATATAACTAACCTCTACCTTTCAGGAAGGATGCAGTTGAAATTCTCAAACATATTTCAAGGACTACTCTAGTCCAGTTAAATCGACTCCAAACAGATTTTTCTGATAAAGACTCAGTAGAAGTTCTCTTATGGTCCCTTCTCCAACGGCGTGTGAGGTGGTAATTCCTTCTTCAGATGTTCCCCTCTCCGGCATGAGCGTGAGGTGATATTCTCTTATGGTCCCCTCTCCAACGGCGTGTGAGGTGGTAATTCCTTCTTCAGATGTTCTCCTCTCCGGCATGAGCGTGAGGTGATATTCTCTTATGGTCCCTTCTCCAACGGCGTGTGAGGTGGTAATTCCTTCTTCAGATGTTCCCCTCTCCGGCATGAGCGTGAGGTGATATTCTCTTATGGTCCCCTCTCCAACGGCGTGTGAGGTGGTAATTCCTTCTTCAGATGTTCTCCTCTCCGGCATGAGCGTGAGGTGATATTCTCTTATGGTCCCCTCTCCAACGGCGTGTGAGGTGGTAATTCCTTCTTCAGATGTTCCCCTCTCCGGCATGAGCGTGAGGTGATATTCTCTTATGGTCCCCTCTCCAACGGCGTGTGAGGTGGTAATTCCTTCTTCAGATGTTCCCCTCTCCGGCATGAGCGTGAGGTGATATTCTCTTATGGTCCCCTCTCCAACGGCGTGTGAGGTGGTAATTCCTTCTTCAGATGTTCTCCTCTCCGGCATGAGCGTGAGGTGATATTCTCTTATGGTCCCCTCTCCAACGGCGTGTGAGGTGGTAATTCCTTCTTCAGATGTTCTCCTCTCCGGCATGAGCGTGAGGTGATATTCTCTTATGGTCCCCTCTCCAACGGCGTGTGAGGTGGTAATTCCTTCTTCAGATGTTCTCCCCTCCGGCATGAGCGTGAGGTGATATTCTCTTATGGTCCCTTCTCCAACGGCGTGTGAGGCGGTAATTCCTTTTCAGATGTTTCCCTCTCCGGCATGAGCGTGAGGTGATATTTTCTTCCAGATTATAATTTCCTATAGTTCCCTCTCCAACGGTGAATGAGGTGACTCCCTTTTATAATGTCCTTCGGTTCTCTTCCTGACACTACGAAGATGGTAATCCTCACCAAGATTTTCTCAACGAGCGTTGTTGAAGTTAAAATCGTCCAAGGTTCACTTATCATTCATGCTAAGGCAGTAACCATCCCTGGTTCATTCATCAACGTTTGAAGCTCCGGACCCAGCTCCTGTAACCAGTCAGGACATATCTATATCAAGCATCTAAAATCAGCTCCTGCGACGTGTCAGGTACTCATTTTTCTGTTTTGCAGGTATGCAGGTTCTCGCTAAGGAATCTCTTACGCGATCAACATCCAGATGGCATCTATAAGCCCATCATCCTATCCAAGCAACATCCAAATGGCATCTATAAGCCCATTCCCCCATCATCACTGCTACTATGTGAGCGCAAATTTCTGGGCACTCTAGTGTTCAATCATCTTTTACCCTCGGATTACGAAAGGCACGTCAGCCAATCTGCATCCTCAGGTCTAAGAAGATTGAACAGGGGCAACTGTTGTACCCCAAAATTTGCCCTCCCATATTCATCAAGATTTGTCAAGTCAAGGTCACAAAATTTCCCCCAGGGTTGTGCAGCTCAAATGTCTCCTACACAGTCAAAACTAGGGTTTGAGTTCTGGTCAAGCAAATGAACTTTTCAAAGGCCCAATCAAGTCTCATATGCTCACAAAGATGGTCAAGTGTCTTCATGTCAAGTTTCAAGACATTCAGCTCAAAATTGCACAGTCAAAACCCTAAATTGCACTACAGTCAACTGTAGGGGCAAAATGGTCATTTGGCAGTCAAAAGTTCAAATTTTTGGTCAACATATCATTTTGAAGCCACAAACATCATTTGATCAATGCTTGATCATGATTCTCAAAATTTGGCTCAGAAATCATCAAAGATGCAAAAGTTGCTATATTTGGACAGCTGAAAAAGTCAACTGAAATTGACCAGGGCATAACTTTCACATGGATTATCAGAAAAATTCCATCCAAAGCTCATTTTGAAGAGAAGGACATTTCCTACAATTCATCTTCATGTTCCAAGTCCAAGAAATGCTCTCACAAAAAGTTATCAATTTCAACATTATAGGTCATTTTCAAAAGTCAACAAAAAGTGACTTTAAGTCAAAGGCCATAACTTGAGATTGGTAAATCAAAATGACATGGGACCAAAGGCATTGGTTAAAGGACTCAAAGACCTTTCCAAAATGTCCAAGAACATGTGGAAAGCTTAAAAATTGACCAAGTTATGCCTTGTGGAAGTTGGGAAATTTTTGGAAATTTTTGAAAGACAACATTGATGCAAAAGGCCTAAAAATGCAAATGGGCCCATTTTTCTTCCAAATTTCTTCATGCCAAGCCTATGCACGACCACTAGGCCCAAAGGGAAGTATTCTCATATTTTTTAATTATTTATTTGAATTAATATTAATTTATATTCATTTAAATGATTTTAATATATGAAAAATATCAAACCTAACCTAAAAAATCTTTTTATGCACATTATAATGTCAATATTTCGTGCACATCTTAAAAAAGCAGGTTTTGGTGCTAATTGATCATGATTGAACAAAAACCATGAAAAAAGATTCAAAAAATATCTTGTAAAAATCAAATCTTGAAATCATTGAATACAAGAGATTTTGTGGAAATTTGTTAACCTAAAGTGATCACTACATATTCAGGAATGCAAACCTAATGCACTTGGACTCTTGGCTGCGCTCAGAAGCAAAAGACAACACTTAAAAAATTGCCTCAAAACTCAAATCTGAAAGGGTGGTTAGAGGTGGATTCAGGTCCCAATTTCTGTCTCAATAGCTTGCCAAGGTTGCCCTGATCAAAATCCAATCATAAGCTTTCTCTCAAACACCAAGAATGGGTATCTCGGACTTGAACTGTACAGCACAAACTTCATAATTGAGCATCACATTCTAAGCATCTTTTGTGAAATTTAATGGTTGAATCATGTTCATGAGGAAGTTCTGAAGCTAATTGATATTTCCAATTGCATTTTTCTGTATTGTAGGCGATTATGCCATGTATATTTTTTAGGGTTGCAGGTTCTCTAAATTGGGGATTTCGTGTAGAAGAAAAATCAGGACCCCTGAATGCTATGGCTGGATTCAGCATCTCAAAACAAAGATACCTTGACCCTCGCGATGAATTTATAACCAGTAGGATGCTAATCGCTATTTTCCTGTAGGTTGCTTAAGGCCACACATCCAAAACCGTGGCTAAAGGGTCTTATTTCAGAAGCAATGGAGAAGATGACGCGCTGGCAACCACTGAGTGGTTCATTCAAACCAGCGCGCGCTTTTAGAGGCCACTAACCATTATTTCTTTTTATTATTTATGTGTTGTAATATCATAACATGCGCGTGCTAGCTCAAGTGGTGAACGTGAACCACATTAATCCTCAAGACCTGGGTTCAAGTCCCAGGTCTGGCAAAAATCTCATATTATTTTTCAATTATAAATCCTATGCAGCTTCAGGAATGCATGCGTATCATACGTCCTCTCATCCAAGTGTACGCACGCCCAATGGTCCCAGATCAAGGGTTGAGATTGAAGGTCCACTGAGCCTAGGTCAACGCGTTGGTACACCAAATCCAAAAGGTCAATGAATGTCAAAGCTTGATGGGCCAGGCCTCTCAAATTTACACCTCCATAATGGGACAGAACACCCCCCTGGTTTGCATTTTTTTTTCTATTTTTTTTTCTTATTTTATTTTTGCCATTTTATTTACTTTATTTGTTTTAATTAATTATTTTCAACAAAATCTAAAAACATTATAAAAACCAGAAAAAGACCAAAAAAATAATATCTATTTTATTATAATTATTTTATTAGCATGTAAATAAATTAGTTTCAAATTAGGTTTAATTTATATTTTTCCTTAATAAAAAAAAAAAAAAAAGTAGAATTAGGTTAATTGATATTTTTTATTCCTTTTAATATTTTCCCTTTTTCCACAATAATAATTATTATTTATTTATTTATTTTATAATTAAAATTGTACATAAATAAATTAGGGTTTAACTTAGATCATATTTTAATTCTTTCATATTAAATAAAAAATACTAGAATTAGGGTTTGTGTTTTAATTTAATTTCAATTAATTTCTTTTTCCTCATTAAATCTAAAAAACACAAAAATCAAAAAAACATTTAATCATTTAATTTTTTAATTCTTATTAATTTTAATTTGCAAAAGGGTCCAACGCCCTAGTTTCGTTTTAATTATTTATTTCGCGCATTTATTTTATTATCGCTTATTATAATTTTGTAAATATCCCAAAGCCATGTAATTTAAATTTCTCGCACTTTTATTTATTCGCTTTATTTATTTTCCGCTAAATCGGGTCCGGTTTAATTTTGGCGATGTGGACCCGCGCCTTTGTAATAATCTTAGATTTATTTCCTCGCAAAATATTTAACTGTTAAAAAAGCATGAAAGAATGTATGGATCTTAATAAAATCAAGCGTAGAACACAACAAACATGACAAGACAAATAACTGAAACATGACACACGATTCGCACACACCACCCCTAGGGTACGCCTCACTGTTGCCTTTCGAAAGGTGGTCGTCGAGTAGAAAACGTCTTAGTAAGTCCTCATGATCCGGGAACCTGGCATGAGGGTAGCTTCTAAGGTGTCTTCCCATTGCTCTGGTGATCACCATGTCCCTAAAATCGCATTGACCCGAACACCTCCAACGGTGGTGCTACCTACCTCTCAATGGTGGGATGGCACTACTTTAAAGGACTCTTACACAGACGAATTCCTTAGGGTAGGTAGGTTCTCAAGGATACTTGCTCTAATTTCAAACAAATCAAAACGTCTTTTCACTAACACATTTTCAAAAGCTTTCGAAGCAAATCTTTCAAACACTCTGACGTACGAGTCGATCTGAATTTTTTCAAAGAAACTTTTTAAACCCACATTGAAAAGCAAACAAACCATTTTTGAAAACACAATTGAGCAAGTATCTAAGAGCCCATGGATAACCATGGATAGAAAGGGTGCTAACACCTTCCCTTTCTATAATCTACCTCCCGAACCGAGAGCAATCTCTATAAAGGAATTTTTCTGTGCTTTTGTCCTTTCCATTTGGAGAAAATAAAAGACGGTGGCGACTCTTGCTTCCGCGACATTTCGCGAACCAGCGTTAAACAGTCAGTTCCAGATCCACCGATCACAGGTACCAATAGATGCGTCTCTTTAAGACGATCACAACCATATCCTCGCGTCAAATTTATATAAAACACAGCGTAGTCGATTTGGAAAAAATAGGGATGCTTAAAAATGTCAAAATCAAAAATCAGAAGTATCAAATGCATTGTTTCTCCAAAATTGAGTTAATAGCAAGCATCAGTGAACATCATAGACCATTCCAGTAATTTGAGTTAGAAGATTTTGTACCTTAAACTAAATGAGCGAAGTCAGATGAAGTTGCTTTTTAAATGGACTTGGCTAGCATGATTCTGGGCATATCAAGGGTTGATTCTTCTTCTGTTAGATTCAGGGAAGTTTAAGGATGAAGGGCCAAGGAAGAAATTGAATTGAAAAGTGGTAGAAATAAGAATTTGAAATCTCAAAAAAGGGTGTTATGGAGAGAGTTTGACAGATTGATTTTGGCTCTTCAAGCTTGAGAAAATGAATGATGGATGATCCTCTATTTATAGGGAATTGAATGGAATGTTCAAGCGTGTGAAATGATGAAGTTTGGAGGGAATTCGTATGAATCTGCATCATGGGAAAAGTGTGACTCATTTTTTATCAAAACTCATTCAATCCTTGTGTTTTATGATGCTAAATGCTTTTGGAAAGTTGCTAAACACGATTAGAAGCAAAAAAAGTGTGGGAATTTTGTGATTAGGAGCCAAACCAAAGATTTCAAATTCTGACTTTTGAAGAAACTTCAGTTTCAAGTTACCAAATTTAAATCAATGGCATTCTCAACTCAAGGAGTCTTAGGACTTGATTCTTGAAGCTTTATAAAGATGAGGTTACAAGCTTTTCAATGTGCAAAGAATGGGACCAAATGCATTCTTGAGCTGAAATTTGTAAAGAGTCAAAGTTGAGAAAAAATGGTTGACTTTCTATACTTAGAAAATTTCTAAGTTTTTTCTTTAAAAATGACTTGTAATGTCTTGCATCCAAACATGGCCTTCCACTTGAAATTTGCTCCTGATCAAAAAAGATGGCATGAATTAGGTCTCTTGAATGACATTTTGAGACTTGAACCATTCAAAATTTCCAAAAATTGAGAAAGTTATGACTTGTTGAAGTTATTAAAAATTCATGAAATGACCTATAATATTTTGCATCCTTAGGGTATCTTCCATACATTTTCACACTTTTGACTTAAAAGATGGGTTGAATTTCACATCTTTAAGATCATTATGGAAAAAATATGGGCTCAAAATGATAAAAATTGACCAAGTTATGATCATTTGAAATCACCTAATGGAATTTGAGGGTTCATTTGGAGGACTTGTAATATTTCTTCATCATCAAGTTTCTTCCACACAAAATTTCCATGAAACCTTTTAAGTAATTTGTTAGTAACCCTTTAGAGATAAGACTGTCTTTGGAATCACTCAAAATTACCAAAATATGAGTAAGATATACCCCTTTGAAGTTCAAAACCCTAGCTCCTAGAGCAAGAAAATGCCTTGGGAAACCTTTGCAATTTTGACCTACCTCCTTAGACAAATACTTTTTTCATGTGAATATGATTTGTTGAGGATGATAAGGAGAAACCATGGCAACCAAAATCACTTTCAAATCTTGTGAATTGAAGGAGATGTGCACTTGTGATCAATGAATCAAGGATTTTCCCCGTTGAGTCAAAATCCTTCAATCAATCCTTGTACCTTTAAACCATCTTTGACAACTTGATGTATGATGAATCATAATAGACTTTGTCATGATATTGCTTCAAAGTATCTTCAGTGTTGAGGCTTGAGTCTTGATGAAGCTTTGTTGAGGAAGGCATAGAAATGAACTCATGAATCCATAGATCAATCTTAATGGAATGTGTTGTGCTTTCTCTTACAACATCATCAATTGGGGAAAACACTTATAGTATTCATTATTTAAAGGATAATAAAAATATAGATGATCACAAAATACATGTCAAGGTGCTTGGTGATTCCTCATAGAGCAAATTTAAAGATAGGGAGAAGAACCAAACCTTAGTGTGTGATCTTGTTGTGATTAAATTGATATGATGTGATAGAGGGATCTTAGGGTCAAAGATTGGGGTACAACAGATTCCCTTATTTAAGTGTCTTCCATCTGGAGATGCGAAGGTTAAAAATATTCGTGTCGACGCGATTGAAGATACTTAAATATAAATGAATCCCTATTTTTGGCCCTAAGATGACATGCAATGCTTATGATTATGAATTCATATGATCAAATCTAAAAAAGGCGCAAAACTCCACTGAGGATGTAGCACATAAGATATGGATCAAAAGAGAAACGCGACCAAGAAACTAAATCACTGGTGAACAAAAGATAAAACTCTGTTGGGGTAGAGCCCCAATAGGAGATAAAGCATCATCAACTCAAAAAATTGAGGAGAGAAAGTGAAGGATAATGGTGACCAACAAATGACTATAAACCATCCACTCATTGAGGAGATAGCAAGAAAATGTAACACTGACCCACCGTGGAAATAAATGGTAAGATAGTACCAGTAAATTTTAATGAGTAGTCAATACTCATAACTAAAAACAAATGAACTTCTTTGGAGTAATAGAATCTCAACGACGAACTTCCTTCCATAATGACAAGGCTACCATTCTTCGGAAAAAGTCTCAACAACAAACTACCTTCCATAATGACAAGGCTACCATTCATTGGAGTAACAAATCTCAGCAACAAACTACCTTCCATAATGACAAGGCTACCATTTGTTGGAGTAAAAAATATCAACAACAAACTACCTTCCATAATGATAAGGCTACCATTCATTGGAGTAACAAATCTCGACAACAAACTACCTTCCATAATGACAAGGCTACCATTCATTGGAGTAACAAATCTCAGCAACGAACTACCTTCCATAATAACAAGGCTACTATTCATTAGAGTAAAAAATCTCAACAAAAAACTACCTTCCATAATGACAAGGCTACCATTCATTGGAGTAACAAATCTTAACAACAAACTACCTTCCATAATGACAAGGCTACCATTCATTGGAGTAACAAATCTCAGCAACGGATTACCTTCCATAATGACAAGGCTACCATTCATTGGAGTAACAAATCTCAACAACAAACTACCTTCCATAATGACAAGGCTACCATTCATTGGAGTAACAAATCTCAACAACAAACTACCTTCCATAATGACAAGGCTACCATTCATTGGAGTAACAAATCTCAGCAACAAACTACCTTCCATAATGACAAGGCTACCATTCATTAGAGTAAAAAATCTCAGCAACGAACTACCTTCCATAATGATAAGGCTACCATTCATTGGAGTAACAAATCTCAACAACAAACTCCTTCCATAATGACAAGGCTACCATTCATTGGAGTAACAAATCTCAACAATGAACTACCTTCCGTAATGAAAAGGCTACCATTCATTGGAGTAACAAATCTCAGCAACGAACTACCTTCCATAATGATAAGGCTACCATTCATTGGAGTAACAAATCTCAACAATAAACTACCTTCCATAATGACAAGTCTACCATTCATTGAAGTAACAAATCTCAGCAACGAACTACCTTTCATAATGACAAGGATACCATTCATTGGAGTAAGAAATCTCACTCTTCTCTAGGAGCTATCAGATTCACTGGGGAAATACAGGTTACTCGAATAAAGAGACCTGCTATTTGCTGTTATGAGTAGGAATTGCAATAATGATTCCCTGGGGAAAAGAAATATGGCTTCCTGGGAAAGAAGTAGGACCTCCTGGGGAAATGCCAAAATATTCCTGTTGAGGAAGTAAAATCTTCTTATGCAAAATAAATGCACATTCTTAAACTAGGGCTTAAAACTTGCAAAAATCAAAATAACAATATTGCAGGGGACCACCCATTCAAAACAGAAATAAACCGGACTGAAACAGTCAACCAAAATAAATCCTCGTGAGAAATAAACTCAATAGGGAAACACGTTTTGTCCATGCAAAGAGCTGAACGGGAAGGCTAAAGCAGAATTCTTCCATGAGAGCCAAACTCAATGGGAAAATTGAAAGAATGTACACTTTTTGCTTAAGGTTGACACTCTATTGGAGAGAGGATAACACAACTCTGCAAAACAATGTAATATGCCAATAAGATATTAATGAATGTGAATGAGTGATGATTTGCTAAATTTAGATAAGCATGATGTATGTATGAATGCATAAATGTTATTATGTATATTCTGACAAAATAGACATATAACACTAGGGACAAACGGCCAAAAACAAGTAGGTACAGTCAATACTCGGCTAAATCACATCCAAGATGGAATTTCCATAAGAAAGTAAGCACCAACTGAGGAAACAAATTCCTATTTCACACCATAAATTTATTGGGAAGGAACAAAATCATAATATTAAATCAACACAAACATAATAATATAACATCTTCCTACAGGCTCCACCAGGGAATAGCACCCAAACTTCAATGGGGAAAACAAAATTTTCAAGCTCTGTATTTCTGCTTGGGATGACATATTGACTTTATTGGGGAGAGAAAAACCACCTCGTCGAGAGGAAAGAAGAATACATCCTTCAAAATTGAGAGTGATGACTGAACCAACCTCTAGGGAGAGAATATAAAACCTTAAGGGGGAAACAAATTCTAGGGAAAGATATCGCCTCAGCTTTACTTAGGGATTAAAGAGGTCAAACATTACAGCATGAAATTAAACTTATGGGGATTTTAAATCAATCTCAGCACTTGGTAGGAGAAAATCCAAAAAGTTAACAATTGTTTCAACACTTCTTAATAAAGGCATTTCCCTTTCCTGGTTACCAGGAAAACAACAAGGAATGCTAGCACTGCAAAAGGGCGATGTTTTGCAAGTGATTCCAACTCAACATGCACGGAGAGAAGAGACTTTCATTACAAGTGAAGACCTTACTGGGAAATCGGAGATAAAGACTTCATATCAGGAAAACCCGAGATCACAATTTACCAAGACTTGACTGGTGAAGATGGGATCACAAACCCAACATCGCAAGATACACCAATTAGTCCCGTCTTCAACTAACTGGGAAACACATGAAGATCATACTCATTCCAGCAGAAGTGCCCTGGGATAATATTCTTTCGGAAATCATACTTTCAAAAATTTCTGAATTTGTCTGTCACTGGAGTCACTATTTTTGTTCTCCTTGAGTCACAAAATCTAAAGCAATAAATAATTTGTAAATTCTTTTCAAAAAATAATTTTGTTATTTCATCTGTTCACTTTGATCATTACTATCAATAATAAATAAAGTCTCTGTAAGCTGAATAAAATAATAATTGCAAGGCATCGGATAAAATCCAAAACTTTATTAATAGGATGGTGTTGTACCCCAATTTTTGCCCCTAAGATCCTTTCATCATACCATATTATTTCAATCACAAAAAGATCACATTAGGGCTTTTGGTCCTTCTACCTATCTTTAGCCTTTCTCTTTGAGGAGTTACCAAGCACCTTGACTTGTTTTCTTTTGTGATCATGGATATTTTGCTTTGATTTTCTCTCTAATTAACAAAATACAATATTGGTTTGTCTTACTTGTTAATAATGTAGGTAAAGGCAATGAGGTTTAGCAAGTTGCATCATGGGTTCATGAGTTTATTTCCATGCCTTAGTCAATAGCTTGAGAAATTCAAACCTCACCATTGAAGTTGTTTTGGAATAATTAGTATGGAACTAGTTTTGGTGGCCATGAGTCCTCATCATCATCCTCAACAATTTCTATTCACAAAGGAAGAATATTGGCACAAAAAGTTTTGGACTTCGAAGGAGCATATCTTGCTCATATTTTGGTATATTTGAGTGATTCCAAAAACATCCTTCTCTTCAAAGAGTTACCGACAAATCACTTCAAAAGTTCCAAGGAGTTTTCGTGTGGAAGGAACTTCGTGAAGAAGAAAGATTACAAGTCACCCAGATGAATCCCCAATTTTCCATATGTGACTTCAAATGGTTATAAATTGGTCAATTTTTATCACCTTAATCCCAATATTTTTTTCATGATGATCTTAAGGATGTGTACTTCATGTCTTATTTTATTTGCAAAGTGAGAAAATGGATGGAAGTTTCTTTGAGAATGCAAAAGATTATAGGTCATTTCATGATTTTTGGCCAACTTCAACAAGTCATAACTTGCTCAATTTTTGGAGATTTTGAGTGGTTCAAATTGCAAAATTTCATTCAAGAGGTCTACTTCATTCCATCGTTTTTGGTCAAGAGAAAATTCTAAGTGGAAGGCCGTGTTTTGGATGCAAAGGATTATAGGTCATTTTTAAAGAAGAATTTGAAATATTTCTAAGTATGGAAATTCAACTCTTTTTCTTCAACTTTGACTCCATGTAACTTTCATCTCAAGCATCCATTTGATTCCATTCTTTTTCCATTGCAAAGCTTGTAACCTCATCTTTCCAAAGCATCAAGAATTATGCCCAAAGACCCCTTGAGGTGAAAATATCATGGATTTGAATTTGGTAGTTTGAAACTGAATTTTGCACAAAGTCAGAATTTTGAAATCTTTGTTTTGGCTTCTAATCACAAGATTTCCATGCGTTTTTGTTTCTAATCATGTTTAGCAACTTGCCAGAAGTGATTAGCATCATGGAACACACGATTTGGCTGAGTTTTGATCAAGTTTGAGCCACACTTTCTTCATGATGCAAACCCACACGAATTCCCTCCAAAACGCATCATTTGCTATTCCTTTTGATTCCATTTGCTTCCCTATAAATAGAGGGTCATCCCCCATTCAATTTTCCAAGCTTAGATAGCCAGAATCACCCTGCCAAACTTTCTTCACAACTCAGAATTCAGCAACTTCGAATTCTATTCTCAAGCCTTTTTCAATCCAATTTTTCCATCAATTCACCTTTGTTAATCTTCCCTGAAGCCAACCATATAATTACATTCAAGAATAGTGCCCTATATTGCTCCATAGAAGTCCAGTTTCAGAGCTCTGCAACTCAACTTCAATAGGTAGATTCCTTCATCAATTCTTCAAAACTCTGATATCATTGTGTTGCTCTCATTGTCCTGGTTCTAGTCGCAACACTTACAGTTCACTGGAAACACGTTTTGACCATGAATTTTCAAATCCCTTTTCAAAACTTTCTTTCCAAATTGCTTGAACTACAGTTTATATAAATTTGGCGCGAGGGTGTGGTTGTCTTTGTATTGAAGAGACGAAGCGAATGGCATAGGTCTGAGCTTCAGATTTTACAGTTTGAGAGACCTGCAATTCGTGATGGCTGGAGGTTGAATATGACCAACGTGTCATCTTTAAACCAATGAAAGTGTGCCATTTGTTATTTTCAAATTCTGATTTTATTATTGATTATGTACATTATTCATTAAAGACCATGATATGCTCAGTGTGCCAGATCCCTTGGATTTGATTACTAACGCGTTTTGACTTTCATCCAATGGTCCACATCTTTTACTTTTATTTTCTTTTTCTGATTTTTATATTTTAATTGTTTTAAATTTCAAAAAATCATAGAAAATTAATTTTTAGTCCAAAACATCTGAAAAAATTAAGAAAAATACTTTTGATTATTCTTCTTCTGACTTTAATTTTTTCACAATTTAATTTTTTGTTTTGGTATTTTTTATAATTTTTGCACTTATTTGATTTGTTTAAAATGTTTAAAAATACTTTTACACATTTTTAAATTCTGAAAAAATTATGGAATGATCCAATGATAGTGTGACAAATATTAGTGACCTTATTTTATTTTTGTTTTTGACTTTACTATTTTTTACTATTTTTGTTTATTTTACCCATTTATTGTAATTTATTAAAAATAGTTTCTGACTTTTAAAAATTCCCAAAAAATTTGTAAAATTACTTGGCCTCTTTTCTGATTTTTCTATGGTCTTATTTCTCATTTCTTGATTAATTTGAATATAATTGACATTTTCCTCATTGTTTTCCATTTTTTTAAACATTTTTAAACCCTTTAATGTATATATTAATTATATTATTATTTTGTGAATATTTTCTGGCTGTCTTGGGTTGATTTTTTGATCATGGCTTTATTAACATCATTGGATCCATGGTGTTGAGTTTAACTCCACAAAAAATGGATGAATGATTTTAATAATAGTTTGATTAAATATTAATTCAAATGTGGTTTCTCTTTTTACCCTAATTCCTCTTCATCTCATCCCCTTCTCATTGCACTAAATATTGTTGGAGCATGATCTCTACATCATGTCTCAAAACAAATGGTGCATAGATTGCTATTGACCGACCTCAAAATAGGTGCGACTTCTATATAAGTCCACTTATGATTGCTTAACATAGCGCTAAATTTTGTCCCGATTCGAATAAATGATCATTCATGGCCCTAACTTATGATTGCAAGCCCAAGTATGTTAATTTTATCTCTTTGATCCAATAACCTTGAGATTCATTGTGTGGAGGCTTTGGCTCTACCAATCCTCTAATGGATCTACAACACCTTTGGTCAACGCAGATCACTTAAACATCGTTGATCATTAAATGGTACTTATGAGAATTCCAAATGGATGATATACTTGACAAAAAGAAAATGCAACTTGTTTTGTGGAGGCTTTGGTTCTACCAATCCTCTAATGAGTTCCAAATGCAAGTTTCAAGATGGTCATCCAACTAACCACTTATTATTGACTTGTTTTATCTTATGCTTTTATTCTTTTATGTTTTATGCACTATTTATTTTTTTAGCATTTTTCATTTCATGCCATTTTCATCTTTTCTCATTTGAGCATTTATATTCTTGTCATTATTACTTTGCTCACTTGAGCTTTTCTTTTTCTTTTCCTAAGATACTTAATAATCAACTTAAACCCTAAAAAAATCTTAATGGTACTTGGACTATTTGGTTACTATCCTTGGCATTATGGAGCAGTGGACTTTTTCTTGGACTTAGGATTAGAAACCTTGGCTTATCTTGGAGACCTTATGGTCTTATCTGATTATTTTGTATGGAGTTCTTGAGGTTTACCTCAAGAAGTGGGGTTGCTTGTTTATTTTTGTGTGCAGGTTTTTGTGATTACATCCTTTGTTTGTAATCTGGAATTCACCTGTATACAGTCGTTACTCTGCCCAATTTTTGTGAAGACTTAATACACTTGAAGAGGTCAAGTATATTTGCTTGCTTGGTTTCAATCCAAATAATGGGAATTCTATCTTGGCTCATAATGTCAAGTTTTGGCTTCTTGTTGGTTAGATGGTCCTTATCCTTAGCTTTTACCTTATGCTTTAGGATAGTCTCTTCTTCTCCACCCATCTTATTTAATTTCAAAAATCTTCTCCCTTCTTTTTTTGAAAACTATTCTTGTTTCTAAACTTTTACCTTATGCATTTTCAAAATATTTTCATAAATAAACTTCAATCAATTTAATAATACCTTGACATTTTTTTATGAGAAGACTAAAAGTCAATTAATCTCATTTCAAACCATTTTGCCACTTTGGCTTTTTATCTTTAAACTTTTCTCAAAAGATTAGACTCTTGTCAATCCTTGTAGTGATTCAAACAACTATACTTCTACAATATGTAGTGAAGTGAGATATTTTCCACTTGGGTGTTGGGTGAGGCATTGTTGATTTTAAAATCCAAGTCATGTCCTTCACTTTGAGATGATGCAAATTCTTCTTCCTCATGATTGTGGGTAGTAAGTATGTTTTCCACACGGACAATGAAGATGATGTCTTATCTCATAAAATTAACCAACACACTTGTGTTTCAAATTTTTTAAAAAAGAGGAACTACGTGTACCCTGATCCCCTATTGCACGAAAGGTGGTACATAGGCACTAAAGGTTCACAACCGCGGCGGGTGCAAAAATCATTAAAAAAATATTTCTCTTCTCACCTCCACCATTCATTTTATATATAACACATTTTTATAGCCAAAATATACAGATTTTACAAAGAGGTTCCTGCGGAGTACCGTAGATGTTTAGGGTGCTAATATCTTCCCTTTGCATAACCAAACCCCTTACCTTGAATCTTTCCCCCTTTTTTGGGTTATTTGCTCTTTTCCCATTCCTTTGGAAACAATAAAGCGCGGTGGCGATTTTTATTTTTGATTTGTATAAGGACTAGTCAATCCAATGGCTTAGTCTTGAACATTTCTACCACTACAGAAAAATGGCAACTTCACTGGGGAAAGATTGACCTCTTGCTGGTCCATCCCTAAGTGGGTTGAGCCTATCTTTGTTTATTATCTGTATATGTGTTATTGTGTTTATGTGTTATATTTTGTATATATGTTTGTTTGGATTTTCCTGGTTTTCAGGGTGCTTGGTGATTACTCATAAGTCATATACCCAGACTTGGGAAAACTTTAAGATAGGACGGGCGGTATAGTCATGTTAACTTTGAGGGAGTAATCCCAAAAAAAAGGAGGCATGAGATCCCCCACTCAGTGGAGGCCCCTTTGACTGTAGTGTCGTTTACCGAGTAATCGGGAAGATGTACTGCTTTTGACCTGGGAGCCTGCTAAAACTGAGGACCATAGAATACCTAACCCATCTTGGCATTTTAGGTGTAGTGCGGAAGCTATGACGGAGTAATCCGGAAATAGTTTTCATGTGATACTACGCTCGGGTGAGTCTTTCTTGAGAATATTACTAATTACCGAGTTAATCGGGAAGTTGGTAATATCCGAAGGAAGGATGTAGACTCTGGGAACCTCTAGAACCATGTTCGGCAGGTGATAACTTTTTAGACCAACACCTTATGGGTAGTACCTTCGACCTCATGCTCGTGACGTTGAACCTATTAACCCTATATGTGTGATCTTGTGTGTGATTGTTGCATCATGCATCCATGCACTCATAAGCATCTTTTAGAGAAAACAATGTTTCAAGGGATTTAAAGGTTGACTATTTGTGAATATCTCAGGTACTTTTAACCATGGATTCTGGAAAGAGAAAGACCGGGAAATACAGTTTCAAGGATCCCAAGATAGATGAGTTGGTCAATCTAATTCCAGAGATTGAGTGTCCTGCAGAATTTCGGAAGAAGTATGGATCCATCATTCCTCTCATGAAGCCGAAGATGAAGGAGGGTATTCTCTCAACTTTGGTCCAGTTCTATGATCTGGTGTATCACTGCTTTACTTTTCCCGATTATCAGTTGATAGCTACACTGGAGGAGTACTCCTATCTATTAGATTTACCTGTTATCGATCGTGTTTCTTTTACTGGTTTGGAGGGTGAGCCAAAACCACATGAGATTGTTGCTTTTATTCATCTGGGGAAGTCTGAGGTGGAAGCCTATATGACTACCAAAGGAGGGATTAGAGGATTACCAGCTCAGTTCTTATTGGAGAAAGCTCTTTACTTTGCTATAATGAAGAGTACAGTTGCTTTTGAGGCCATCTTTGCTCTGCTTGCTTATGGATTGTTCTTATTTCCTAATGTAGACAAGTTTGTCGACATTAACGCTATCAGGATTTTCATGATTGGGAACCCGGTTCCTACACTGTTGGGTGATGCTTATTACTCTGTTCATCTTCAGAGTTCTTATCATGGGGGAATGATTATCTGTTGCACGCCTTTGTTGTACTGATGGTTCATCTCTCATAAGCCTCAGTCTGATGCTTTTTGGGATGTCAAAAAGGAACCCCGTTGGGCTCCTAAGATCATGGCACTTACTCACTCGGATATTGATTGGTATCATCGAGCTTATCAGGACGTGGAGATTATTGACAGTTGTGGTAGTTTCCCCAATGTGCCTCTTCTTGGTACAAAGGGAGGAATTAACTATAACCCTGTTCTTGCACGGCGACAGCTTGGTCATCCGATGAGGGATAAACCGAACAATATTCATTTGAGTAGTTTCTTTCTGAAGGAAGGAGAAGACCATAGGTAAGCTAGGAAGCAGATTGCGAAGGCCTGGCGTCACATTCATAAGAAGAGTAGGAAGGATTTGGGACCTAGGGGTGTTGTTTCTTTGGAGCCATATCTTTAGTGGGTCCGATCGAGAGCCATTCAGTTGAAGATGTCGTATGCTCGGGAGACACCCATGCCTGGTCTATTTGTGAAGACCACTCCTCCCTTATTAGATGATCTAGAAGAGATGCAACTCGCTTTGGTTAGGATGCAACAGGAAAGGGATGCTTGGAAGAACAAGTTCCAACCTTTAGAGAGTTCCTATAAAGCAGACTTGAAGGAGAAAGATGATTTGATCGAGATCCTTGAGAGTCGAGCAGTAGATTCTATGGAGAGGCAAGGGGATTTATTTTCTCCTAAGCCTCAAACAGGTGTTGATTACTCACTTCCTGCTTTAGAGGATTGGAAGGAAGTTGCCAGCAGGCATATGGAAGAAAACCAGAGGTTGGGGGCTCAGATTTCCAGGCTCATAGGGAAGCGCCAGCGTACAGATTGATCTTCATCAGTTCTTTTTCTCAGGATTTTTAGATTGTATTTTCATCTTGTACTTGGGATCATTGAAACTTGTAATCCATTTTGGAGTTATTATAATAAAAGTTTTTCAGTATTTCAAATGTGTTATTATTTTTTTTATGTTTGCAATATGTCTATAAACGTTAAATCCCTTGAAATATTAAATAATAAAGTAAAAATAATCATATGCATCGCATATCATGCACATATTTCTTAAATTTATTATGCATATCCAGGTGCCTTACCCAGATTTTTACTTCAATAGCAAGCTGACTCATCACTACAACACTCGAGCTAACTTCAAAAAGAAGATGGACAATTTGGAACAGGAGAATCGCAACTACGCGAAGAAGTTTCTACTTTGAAGGCTGGCTTGGCCAACTTGACTACTTTGATGGAAGCTCTGGTGGTTGCTCAGAATCAGCCACCGAGTGTTCAACCTCAACCAACAAGGGCAAATACTGAAGTTTCTACTGTTCATGTATCCGATACTCCGACTGTTGTTCAAAACTGTATGCTTCAAGATTATCCATGGGGAATGCCAGAGAACTTTGCACCTGAAGGTTTCAATCTTGGTCCTCAAGATACTCCAATGGTTCAGACTGTTGTTACTCCGGCACCTCCTGTGGTGCATACTGTTCCCGTTGCACCTCCTTCGGTGAATTTGGTTCCATTTGTTAATGAAGATGTGTATCGTCCTTTCCCTCCGCTGAGTGAAGACTTGGGTCTTTATGACAGAATGGATGATTTTCAAGAGCAGTTTGGTAGAATTCAAAGAGAGATGAAGGCTCTTAGGGGAAAAGAGCTATTTGGACAAAATGTGAATGAGTTGTGTTTGGTCTCGAATGTCAAAGTGCCTGCTAAGTTCAAGGTCCCGGAGTTTGAGAAGTACAAGGGCAACACTTGCCCTCGTGCTCATTTGGTGATGTACGTAAGGAGAATGTCTACCCACACCGATGATCAGCGTCTGTTGATTCACTTTTTCCAGGATAGTCTGACCGGCACAGCATTGAAGTGGTACATGAGTTTAGATAGCGCCAGCATCCATACTTTTAATGATTTTGGAGAAGCATTCATTAAACAATACAAGTACAATGTGGACATGGAGCCCGATTGTGACCAGCTTAGGGCCATGGTTCAGAAAGACAGAGAATTGTTCAAAGAGTATGCGCAGAGATGGCGCGAAGTGGCTGCACAAGTGATTCCTCCCATGGAGGAGAAGGAAATGAATAAAAATTTTCTGAAAACGCTAGGCGCTTTCTACTATGAAAGAATGGTAGAAAGTGCCCCAAGTGATTTTACAGAGATGGTAGGGATGGGTGTCCTCCTAGAAGAGGCAGTAAGATAAGGCCGTTTGACAAAAGGTGAAGGATCTGAAGGTGTGAAAAAGCCAGCTTATGGGTTTACAAAGAAGAAAGAGGGGGATACAAATGTTGTCATACAAGAGTGGAGAGTGAACGCTCCTATAAGGAATTATCAGCGTCACCAGCAAGTTGCCTCTGACTCCTGTTATGAATGCCGCTCTGACTACCGTTGCTTATCAAAGACAATCCCAGCAGGGGAACCAAGGGAATAATCAGAGAAGGGAGAACTACGACCTTATTCCCATGAGCTATGCAGAGCTACTACCAGCATTGATTCAGAAGAAGTTGGTCCAGACGCGACCACCTCCAGTTGTACCATCACCATTGTCTTGGTATTACAAAGCAGACCAGACGTGTGCCTTTCATCAGGGAGCACCAGGGCATAGTGTTGAGAATTGTTATCCTTTGAGGACTGAAGTGCAGAGGTTGGTGAAGTCTGGAATTTTATCTTTTAAAGACATGGGACCTAATGTGAAAGACAATCCTCTACCCAAGCACGGGGGAGTGAATGCTGTGAATATGGTGGCCGGTTGTCCAGGTGACTTCCGGATTTTTGACATTAATCTGGTTAGAGGGGATTTGGTGAAGATGCACGCAGACCTCTGTGAATTCAGTTATTATACGCATGACCATGCCAGTTGTGCTATTTGTAGTACAAACATACAGGGTTGCGAGAAGATAAAGGCTGATTTATAAGAGATGATGGATGAAGGTTTAATCCATATAATCAGGCTTAGGGAAGAATATGAAGAAGAAGTGAATATGGTTTCTGGATGTCCGGGTGAATTTAGAATTTTTGATGTGGAGTATTTGAATGAGAATCTCGTGCAGTTGCATGCTACCTTCTGCCGTACTACTGGTCAGGTGGAACACCAATATGGATCTTGTGTAGTTTGTTGTCGAGACCCCCGAGGATGTTCTATTGTGAGAGGGGTGTTCAATTGCTGTTAGACAATGGAACTATCAAGATCACAGGTCAGAGGGATGATTATCACGAGATTGATATGGTTAAAGTTTGTTTGATGGAAGAAGAGTCAGAGGAAGAGTATGCCTCCGTGGATGAGTATTTCTCTTCAGACGAAGATTTGTTTGACGGAAATGACCTTTTGATAGCCAATTGTGTTGAGGAAGGGGTAAATGTCATTGTACCTTGTTTTGGTGCACCCGCTCAACTTGAGGTGGAGTACCATAGATAACCAGCTGTTACCCCATTGGTAATTAGTCTTCCAGAAGTGTTCCCTATAAATCAGATAAGGTTGTGCCCTACAAATACAACGCTACAATCTTAGAAGATGGGGTGGAAATTCCAGTCCAGCCAATGTCAGATGTTGGAAATATAGCTGATAATAGCAGGGTGACCCATAGCGGTCGTTTGTTTGTGCCGGTTATTCGAAGAGATGTTGTTGCTGGAAAGAAAATTGCTGAGAACAATGAGCCTAAGAAGGCTGCATGAGAGACTAGTGGAGCTACATTAGAGAAAGAAGTGGATGATATCTTGAAGATAATTAAGATGAGCGACTACAAAATTGTAGATCAGCTATTGCAGACTCCTTCAAAGATATCCATCCTAGCTTTATTAATGAATTCCTCTTCTCATAGAGAATCACTAATGAGAGTACTAGACTAGGCTTTTGTTGAGAATGACATGCCATTAGATCAGTTCAGCAACGTAATTAGAAACATTACGTCATGTAACAACTTGAGTTTCTGCGATGATGAGTTACCAGATGAAGGGAGGAATCACAACCTGGCTCTCCACATATCTATGAACTGCAAGAATGACTCGCTATCCAATGTGCTAATTGATAAAGGATCTGCATTGAATGTTATACCGAGAAGTACCCTCATGAAGTTAAAATATCAGGGAACACCTATGCGCCCGAGTGGCATCATTGTGAAGGCTTTTGATGGGTCGAGGGAATCTGTCATCGGTGAAGTGGACTTACCCATCCATATAGGACCACATTTGTTCTTGATAACCTTTCAGGTTATGGACATTATTCCCGCATATAGTTGTTTGCTAGGACGGCCATGGATACACGAAGCAGGGGCTATCACTTCAACTCTGCATCAGAAGCTAAAATTTGTGCGTGAAGGGAAGGTGGTGATCATAAATGGGAAGCAGACGTTGTTGATATCCCATCTGTCCTATTTCAGTATTGTAGAAGTGGATGAGGCTGTTGTTGGAACCCAGTTCCAAGCCCTATCCATTGACAACATAAGGAAGAATGAGAATTATGTGGTTTCCGTGAAGGACGCGCAGCAGGTTGTGTGCAATGGTAATAATGCAGTTTGGGGACGACTTATGGATCCACCCGTGAACAAAAACAGAGCTGGTTTGGGTTTCTCTTCGAGGAATGGCAAAGGCGAAAGTTTGAAATCAAAGTCTTTTGTGAACAGTTATCATGATGTTTTCCACAGCGGGGGCTACCTCCATCCAATTGGTTCTGGAATTAATGTTGTTGAAGAGGATGAAGCAGAGCAGGAAGTACTGAATTATGTGACGCATGGAGTCTGAGTTCAGAACTGGGTCACCATTGATGTTCCTTCTTGCATACATGTTTCAAAGTAATTTGTTTTGTTAATCTGTTTCTTTCTTTTGAAAAGCTTTCACTCTGCCCAAGGTGGAAGTATTAATGTTGTAGGGCTTATCTGTTTTCTATAACTGTTAAGATCGTTAATAAAAGTTGCCTTTGCTTCCAAATTATGTCTTTTATTTTCTTCTTTTTCCTGGGAAATGGTAATAAAAAAAACCTTTCAAAATAAATAATAACTGAAAATTAATTTGCATGATCACTTGTTATATGTGTCAGTTTCTAAAAGCAATCATAATTCACATGTGCAGATTAATTAAAAAACCCGTTGAATACAATGACCCTGCACCCTTTCCCAACTTTGATTGTCCTGTGTTTAGGGCTGAAGAAGAAGATTATGATGAGATTCTAGAAGAGGTCTCACGGTTTCTTGAGCACGAGTAAAATACCATTCAGCCATATAAAGAGCCTTTAAAAGTGGTCAATTTAGGTTTAGAAGAAGATCCGAAGGAAGTCAAGATTGGAGCACCGTTGCATCCTGATGTAAATAGCGGGTTGATTAAGTTGCTGAAAGAGTATTGTTGATATTTTTGCTTGGTCTTATCAAGATATGTCTGGTCTAGATACAGACATTGTCGAGCATCATTTGCCGTTGAAGCCAGAGTGTCCGCCAGTTAAGCAAAAGTTGAGAAGAACCCACCCGGATATGACAGTAAAGATCAAAGAGGAGGTCCTAAAGCAGATTAATGTTGGCTTTCTTGTGACGTCAGTGTATCCTCAATGGATTGCCAATATTGTCCCAGTACCGAAAAAAGACGGAAAGGTCCGCATGTGCGTAGATTACAGAGATCTAAATAAAGCTAGTCCAAAAGATGGTTTTCCATTTCCTCACATTGACATGTTAGTGGATAGCACAACAAAATTCAAAGTATTCTCATTCATGGATGGGTTTTTCGGGTATAATCAAATAACATTGGCTCCAGAGGACATGGAAAAAACAACGTTTATCACACCCTGGGGAACATTCTGTTACAGAGTGATGCCCTTCGGGTTAAAGAACGCTGGTGCAACGTACCAGAGGGCTATGACAACCCTATTCCATGATCTGATGCACAAAGAAATCGATGTATATGTTGATGATATGATTGCCAAATCCCAAACTGAAGAAGGGCATATAGAAGATTTGTTGAAGTTGTTTCAGCGTTTGAAGAAATATCGTCTCCGCTTGAATCCAAATAAATACACCTTCAGAGTTAGATCGGGGAAATTGTTGGGTTTTATTGTTATCCAGAAAGGAATTGAAGTTAACCCCGATAAAGTCAAAGCAATTCAAGAAATGCCAGCACCAAGAACTGAAAAGTAGGTCAGGGGTTTCCTCGGGCGTTTGAATTATATCTCCAGGTTTATTTCCCACATGGGTGCAACGTGTGAACCGGTCTTTAAGTTGTTAAAGAAAGATCAAGGTTGTGTGTGGACGGATGACTGCCAAAGGGAATTTGAAAGTATTAAAGAGTATCTGCTTGAACCTCCTATCTTGCTCCCTCCCGTAGAAGGAAGACCGTTGATTATGTATCTAACAGTGTTAGATAAATCCATGGGTTGTATTCTGGGACAACAGGATGAAACAGGAAAGAAAGAGTTCGCCATTTATTATCTCAGCAAGAAGTTCACTGATTGTGAGTCGCGGTATTCTATGCTAGAAAAAAACATGTTGTGCTTTAGCCTGGGCGGAAAAGCGCTTGCGGAAGTATATGTTGAATCATACCACTTGGTTGATCTCCAAAATGGATCCAATCAAGTATATTTTTGAAAAGCCTGCTCTTACTGGGAGAATTTCCCGCTGGCAGATGTTGTTATTTGAATATGATATCGAGTACCGCACTCAAAAAGCTATTAAAAGTAGTGTGTTGGCAGATTACCTTGCTCACCAGCCGGTGGAAGATCATCAGTCTGTAGAATATGAATTCCCCGATGAAGATGTGATGCTCTTGAAAGTGAAAGATTGTGATGAACCATTGCCTGGGGAGGGCCCCGACCCTGAATCTCGTTGGAGCATGATATTTGATGGAGCTGTGAATGCTTATGGTAAAGGAATTGGTGTTGTGATTGTCACTCCTCATGGATCGTACATTCCTTTTACCGCAAGGTTAACATTTGATTGAACTAATAATATGGCAGAATATGAAGCTTGCATCATGGGTCTTGAGGAAACTATTGATCTCAGAATCAAGATTCTAGATGTATATGGCGATTCAGCTTTGGTAATAAATCAGATTAAAGGAGAATGGGATACTCGTCACCCTGGCTTGATCCCTTACAAAGATTATGCTAGAAGATTAATACCCTTCTTCAATAAAGTTGAATTCCATCACATTCCTAGGGATGAAAATCAAATGGCGGATGCTCTTGCAACCTTGGCTTCCATGTACCAAGTGAATACTTGGAATGATATACCCCGAATTACAATTCGACGACTAGATAGGCCCGCTCACGTGTTTGCGACAGAGGAGGTAGCAGATGAAAAACCCTGGTATTATGATATCAAGAATTTTCTTCAGACTCAGGAATATCCGATTGGTGCGTCAAGGAAAGATAGAAAGACACTGAGAAGATTTGCATGCAGTTTCTTCCTTAGTGAACATGTGTTATACAAGATAAATTATGACATGGTCTTGCTCAGATGCGTGGATAGACACGAAGCAGACATGTTGATGCATGAGATCCATGAAGGTTCATTTGGCACTCATGCTAACGGACATTCGATGGCTAAAAAGATGCTAAGAGCAGGTTATTATTGGTTGACAATGGAATCTGAATGTTACAAATTTGCAAAGAAATGCCATAAATGCCAGATTTATGCAGATAAGATCCATGTGCCTCCGACACTTCTCAATGTGATTTCCTCCCCATGGCCTTTCTCTATGCGGGGTATTGACATGATCAGGATGATAGAACCAAGAGCTTCAAATGGGCACCGTTTCATCTTGGTAGCAATTGACTACTTTACTAAATGGGTAGAGGCTGCTTCATATGCCAATGTTACCAAACAGGTAGTTGTGCGTTTCATCAAAAACAATCTTATATGCCAGTATGGTGTGCCAAGCAGAATCATCACTGACAATGGCTCAAATTTGAACAACAAGATGATGACGGAACTGTGCGAAGAATTCAAGATTGTTCATCATAATTCATCTCCATACAAGCCAAAGATGAATGGGACTGTTGAAGCTACTAATAAGAATATCAAGAGAATTATCCAGAAAATGGTTGTCACTTATAAAGATTGGCAGGTAACTATGTCAGACAAGACTTGATCGTTGAAGCTGCTGCTCAGGATTTCAAAAGTTGTTAGGGGGGATAGTGGTCATTGTATCTTAATGTATCTTTTCCTTTATGTATTACCATTTCCCAAACTTTGAAATCATCCATGGAGTCTCGCCATTCGCACACTACCATTCTATTAATGAAATTCGAGCTTTTACCCAATTCTTTGTGTTCTTATTTTTATTTAGCTTGAAAAGACTTCATTTATTACTGATAATAACAGTTAAAGCAAAAAGATTAAAAAAGCAAAATTAACTTTTCAAAAAAAGAGAGATCTTTACAATTCAATTTACTTTGGGATTTATGATGAAACAATGACAACAAGAATGATGATCCCAAGAATGAACAAACTCTGGTTGTTTTAAGAAGATTTACTCCCTTCATGAAGGTTTTCTCAGGACATTTTGCTGGTATGCACAATCTTTGTGTGTTTCTCAGATAGTTAAATACAATTTCAGTGGGTGCAAGGTACAGTATTGGGTTTGTGATCCAATTATCCCTAGTCAAGTCTTGGTTCGCTTTTAATTTTGGGTTCTCATGGTCAGAAGCCTTCGTCCCAGATTCCCCAGCGAAGTCTTCCCTCATTTAATGAAAGGTTTTATTCCCTTGGTGTGCTGAGGTGCCACTCTTTTTGAAATATTGGCAATAGTGTTGGCTTCTTGATTTCCTGGGAATATTATCCCAGGGCGTCTCTTGTTGGAATGAGTATTTGTGATGAAAGTTTCAATCCGCAGTTTTTTTACAGGTATCTTCACATTTGGCACCAAACACTTATCATTCACATTCTGCCCAAACAACTCTTTTCCTCTGAGGCCCCTCAACTCTTTCTGCATCTTATTAAACTGATATTGAAAATCGTCCATTCGATTATAAAAACCCAAGATTTCACTTGGTGGAGGAATAGGGCGATACACTTCATCATTAGAAAACGTGACCACATTCACCAAGGGAGGTGCAGCATAGTGAGTCTCATTTCTAGTAGTAGGGGTGATATGTACCATAGGAGGTGCAGGAGTGGCACCAGTCTGAGAAAATGGAGAAACTTGAGCATCTTAATTATAACCTTCTGGCATAAAGTTCTTTGGCATTCCCCAAGGGTATCCCAGACACATTCCCCAAGGTGGAGTAGTAGAAACGGGAACAATCGGAGCTTCAGTAGTAACCATTGTCTATTGAGGTTGAGTAATTGGTGACTGATTATGAGCAGCCACCAAAGATTCCATTAGAGTAGTGAGATTGGCCATACCATCCTTCAGGGAAGAAACTTCCTCGCGCAACTCATGATTTTCTTGTTCTAGATTGTCCATCTTCTTTCTAAAATTGGCCCGAGTATTGTACTGATGAGACAACTTGCTGAACAAAGTAAAGAAGCACAGTAAGACACCTGGATATGTACAAAAAATGCAAGAAGTATATGAAATATGATGCATGATATGCAATACGCATGATTTATTTTATTATTAACATTTCAAGGGACTCAAAGATTTATAGACAATTTGCAAATATCAAAGTAATAACACATTTGAAATACTGAAAAATCTCATTATAATAATCTCAAAACGGATTACACTTTTAAGTACAAGTTTCAATAATCCCAAGTACAAGATGAATGTCTAAAAACCCTAAAAAAACAAAGTTGATGGAGATCACTCTACACGCTAATGCTTCCCTGTGAGTCTGGAAACCTCGGCCTTCAATCCTCTAGTTTTCTTCCGCATACCTGGTGGCGCCCTCCTTCCAATCATCAGAGTCGGGAAGTGAATAACTAATGCCTGACTGAGGCTTAGAGGAAACTAATTCCTTATTTATAGGTAAGTGAATGGAATGTTCAAGCGTGGGAAATGATAAAGTTTGGAGGGAATTCGTGTGAATCTGCATCATGGGAAAAGTGTGACTCATTTTTTATCAAAACTTATCCAATCCTTGTGTTTATGATGTTAAATGCTTTTGGAAGGTTACTAAACACGATTAGAAGCAAAAACGTGTCAAAATTTTGTGATTATAAGCCAAAACAAAGATTTCAAATTCTGACTTTTGAAGAAACTTCGGTTTCAAGTTACCAAATTCAAATCAATGGCATTCTAAACTCAAGGAGTCTTATGACATGATTCTTGAAGCTTTAGAAAGATAAGGTTACAAGAATTTAAATGTGTAAAGAATGGTACCAAATGGATGCTTGAGTTGAAAGTTATAATGACTCGAAGTTGAGAAAAAAGGGTTGACTTTCTATACTTAGAAAATTTCTAAGTTTTTTCTTTAAAAATGACTTGTAATGTCTTACATCCAAACATGGCCTTCCACTTGAAATTTCCTCTTGATCAAAAAGGATGGCATTATTAGGTATCTTGAATGACATTTTGAGACTTGAACCATTCAAAATATCCGAAAATTGAGAAAGTTATAACTTGTTGAAGTTGGCAAAAATTCATGAAATGACCTATAATCTTTTGCATCCTTAGGGCATCTTCCATCCATTTTCACACTTTGCACTTAAAATATGGGTTGAAGTTCACATCTTTAAGATGATTGTGGAAAAATAATGGGCTCAAATTGATAAAAATTGACCAAGTTATGATCATTTGAAATCACCTAATGGAATTTGAGGGTTCATTTGGAGGACTTGTAATCTTTCTTCATCATCAAATTTATTCCACATAAAATTTTCTTGAAACTTTTAAATTAATTTGTTAATAACCATTTGAAGAGAATCATGTCTTTGGAATCACTCAAAAATACCAAAAGATGAGTAAGATATACCCCTTTGAGGTTCAAAACCCTAGCTCCTAGAGCAAGAAAATACCTTGGGAAACCTTTGCAGTTTTGACCTACCTCCTTAGACAAATACTTTTGTCATGTGAATATGAGTTGTTAAGGTTGATAAGGAGAAACCATAGCAACCAAAGTCACTTTCAAATCTTCTGAATTGAAGGATATGTGCACTTGTGATTAATGAATCAAGGATTTGCCCCATTGATTCAAAATTCTTCAATCAATCCTTGTATCTTTGGACCATATTTGACAACTTGAAGTATGATGAATCATAGTAGAATTTGTCATGATATTTCTTCAAAGTATCTTCAGTGTTAAGGCTTGAGTCTCTATGAAGCTTCGTTGAGGAAGGCATAGAAATGAACTCATGAATCCATAGATCAATCTTGATGGAATGTGTTGTGCTTTCTCCTGCAACATCATCAATTGGGGCAAACACTTATTGTATTCATTAGTTAAAGGATAATCAAAACATAGATGATCACAAAATACAAGTCAAGGTGCTTGATGATTCCCCATAGAGAAAAGTTAAAGATAGGGAGAAGAACCAAACCTTAGTGTGTGATCTTGTTGTGATTAAATTGATATGATGTGATAGAGGGATCTTAGGGTCAAAAGTTAGGGTACAACACTTTCGATGTCAATGCTCTTGAAATGGGTCTAGTTCTGGATGTGGTGATACCTCCAAAATTCAAAGTACCTGACTTTGGAAAATATAAGGGACTCACATACCCGAGGAACCATCTACGTATGTATTGCAGAAAAATGCATGCTTATGCTCAAGATCAGAAGTTGATGATCCATTGTTTCCCAGACAGTTTGAGTGGGGCATCTTTAGATTAGTACATGCAATTGGAGCGAGTCCATATCCAAACATGGGAAGATATTGCCAACGCTTTTCAGAGACAATACAAGTGAAATTTAGACATGGCACCTAACTGCATGTAGCTCTAAAAATCATCTCAGAAGAAGGATGAGCCCTTCAAAGAATATGCTCAGAGGTGAAGAGAAATGGCAGCCCATGTATAACCACCACTCCTGGAGAAATAATTAGTTGATATGTTCATGGGTATTTTACAAGGGTTGTATTATGATAAGATGGTAGGAAGCGTCTCTTCCAGATTTTCTGATTTGGGCCTTCAGACATAAAGTTCAAGATTTATTGGATTCCCAAGATATCACTTTTGACAAGCCAAACATCTAGACAAACCCCATGCCTCCGCATGGTTGGCCAAATGTGAATGCAATTGAAGTGGTGACTGACTTTGGGGAAGCCAGACGAGAAAAGGCTCCAATAAAACTTTTGAAAGAATATTTGTTTAAATGTGGGTTCCTCTTGGAACACAGTGAAGCTTTTGAAAAGATGTTACAGAAATTGGTGTATCAGGGGATAGTCCAATTAGGGCAATACCCTAAAGAAGAATATGTAGCTTCAATTGATGGAAGTATAAAGAATCCATTGGTAATTCCTTTCCAAGGGCCAAGTCCTAATAAGAAAACTCTTGTGATTCCATGGGGAGAGTCAATAGACGCACCAGTGATGATACCACGTCAGACTCTAAGAATTCCAATAATTCCAAAAACTATAATGGTGATTAGGGGGCCATCTCCCACTCCTTATGAAAGTAACAAAGCGGTACCGTGGAGTTATGATTCTACTGTCTATTTCAATGTTTTAAAGCAACAATGTGAAGCATCGACAAGTCAAGGACCTGCGATCACAACAGTGGTCGAATCTATGGTTCTGAACCATAAAAGAAGAATGATGTTGTGGTTAAGGATAAGGGGAAAGTTGTGTAGAGGCAAGCCAAGAACTAGAGCCTCCAAGAAAGAATTTTAATGACCAAGAGGTGGAAGAATTTTTGAAGATAATCAAGAAAAGTGATTATAGGGTGGTGGATCAGCTACACTAAACCCCTGCCAAGATTTCAATACTCTCGTTGATCCTTAATTATGAAGAACATTGAGACTCTCTAATGAAGGTTCTAAGTTCTTCTCATGTTGCAAAAGAGATTACAGTGAATCAGTTTGACAATGTCGTAGCAAACTTAACATCTGGATCATACCTAGGCTTCAATAACAGCGAGTTGCCTCCATAAGGTAGAGCTCACAACAAAGTGTTGTGCATTTCCATTCAGATAGCTATAACTAACCTATCCAGGGTACTCACTGATACTGGTTCTTCCCTCAATGTGTTACCAAAATCCAGCTTGATGAAGTTAACACTATATGGTATTTTTATAAGGCCAAGTTCTACGATAGTCAAAGATTTCAATGGTTCTCAAAGTTCAGTGTTTGGAGAAGTGGATCTTCCTATCAAGATCAGCTCGCATATGTTTTATATCACTTTTCAAGAAATGGATATAGAGCCAAATATACATGTTTTCTCGAACGACCTTGGATTCATGCAGTAAGGGCAGTTACTTCAACTCTACATCAGAAATAGAAGTTCTTCGTTGAAGGAAGATTGGTTATAATCGACGGTGAAAAGGACATCTTTGTAAGTCACATAGAGTCCTACAAACATATCATTGCGTATGAAGACTGCATAGCAACACCATTCCAAGTCTTAAAGGTTTCTTCAATGGTAACCCTACCGGTGGATAAAATCAAGAAACTTATTGTGACTTCATGGAGAGATTTACAAATGGTTATGGAAGATGGTACCTCAAAAGGTTGGGGTAAATAAGTGGAGATACCAGAGAAGAAAAATCACTTTGGTTTGGGCTACGAATTATCAAAGGCTACTCTAAAAGGAAATGGGCAATTTCCTCGCATTTAGGAAACCTTCATCAACAAAAGAACAAAGGATGGTGGATAAGTGGCAATGATATCTAACAAGATCAGCACCAAGAGAACATCTGATTTCATCCGTGAATGTGCTCCAGGTGAAGAACTCAAGAATTGAACAACCGTGGAGATTCCAGATATCTTTTTCTTTCCAAAGTAATTTTTATTGTTTTTGAAAGAACATATGTCAAGCCCGAGGCACAGGGGTAGCTTGTAAGGGTCCCATAATTTGTCTCAAATAGTATTCTCAATTAATAAGAGTTATATTTCGCATTCAATTAAGATACATGTCTTTTCTTGCATTTATCTCTTATGTTTTAAAATGACAATACTTTTCTTCATATTTATTTTCCAAACTCACATACTAAGCTGCACTAAAACATGATAAAATATGCAGATCCATATCCAAACCCACTGATAATGTTACTGTTATTATTCGATATAACTTTGATGCACAAATTAACCAAGCTAAAGGAGGAAGATGAAGAAGATCTTGAACTCTCTGAATAAATGGCGATGGTATTAGAGAAAAGGGATAATGGTATATAATCGTACCAAGAATCTATTGAGATCATCAACCTTGGCACAGAGAAAGAGCCAAAAGAAATCAAGCTAGGGGCAACTTTGGAGAAAAGCGTCAAAGAAAGGTCGATCAAGCTTTTATATGAATATGTGGATATATTCGTCTGTTCTTACAGAGATATGCCAGGATTAGATACAGATATTGTGGTGCATAGACTACCTCTCAAGGAAGATTGTTCTCCAGTTAGACAGAAGCTCAGAAGAACTCGTCCATACGTGTCTAGCAAGATTCGAGAGGAAGTCCTTAAAAAATTTGATGCATGGTTCTTAAAGGTGGTAGAGTATCCACCTTGGATAGCTAACATCATGCCATTTCCCAAGAAGGACAGCAAGGTACGCATGTGCGTAGACTATCGGGATCTAAACAAAGCAAGTCCCAAGGACGATTTCCAGTTGCCCCATATAGATATTTTGGTGGAGAATAAGGATTAAACTTCTATATTTTCATTCATGGATGGCTTCTCACGTTATAATAAGATCAAAATGGCACCCGAGGATATGGAAAAGACTACTTTCATGACTCTTTGGGGAACTTTCTGTTACAAGGTCATGCCTTTCGATCTAAAGAATGCAGGGGAAACTTATCAACAAGCTATGGTCACACTATTTCACGATATGATCCACAAAGAAGTTGAGGTGTGTGTGGATGATATGATTTATAAATCTCATACATAGGAGGATCACATCGCACATTCACAAAAGTTATTCGAGCTTCTGGGAAAGTTTAAACTAACGTTGAATCTGAACAAGTGTACATTTGGTCTCATATCAGATAAGCTACTGGGTTTTATTGTAAGTCGGCGTGGTATTGAGGTGGACCCTAACAAGGTGAAGGCCATATAAGAAATTATAGCTCCAAGAATAGAAAAGGAGGTTTGTGGTTTCTTAGGACGATTGAATTACATTTCAAGGTTCATATTGCACCTAATTTCTATGTGCGATCCTATATTCAAATTACTTTGAAAAGATCAAACAGTAATGTGGAATGATGATTGTCAGACCGACTTCGAAAAGGTAAAGCAATATTTACAAGATCCACCAATATTAATGCCACCAGTTCCTGGAAGACCGCTCATCGTGTACTTAACAGTGCTAGAAAGGTCAATGGGGTGTGTATTAGGACAACATGTTGAAACGGGTAGAAAAGAACATATAATTTACTACCTCGGCAAGAAACTCACCGACTGTGAAACCAGATCCTCACTCCTCGAGAAAACTTATTATGCATTGGCTTGGGCTACTAAACGATTCGGGCAGTATATGTTAACTCACACCACGTGGTTAATAGCAAGAATGGATCCTTTGAAGTATTTGTTTGAAAAACCAGCTCTTACAGGAAGACTTGCCCAATGGAAAATGATATTATTCGAGTGCGAAATCTAATATGTTACTCAAAGAGCTATCAAGGGTAGTGTACTAGCTGATCACCTGGCTCATAAGCCATTGCCAGAATATCAACCAATAAAGTTCGACTTTCAAACAAAGATCTCATGGTTATAGATGACTATGAAATACCAGGACCTGACGAAGGACCTGAACCAGGGGAACATTAAACACTCATGTTTAACGATGCTTTAAATGCACTAGGGAATGGTATCGGGGCAGAGTTGACTTCTCAGAAGAATTTTCACAAACCTTATACTGCAAGATTATGTTTTGACTGCACCAACAATATCGTTGAATAAGAAGCTTGTATCTTGGGTCTAGAAGCTGATATCGATCTAAGAATTAAGTAACTCGAAGTATATGGAGACTCAACATTAGTCATATACCAAGTCAACAATGAATGGGACACTAAATATCCCAAACTGATCCAATATCGGGATCATGTTTTGAAGCTAGCTACGGAATTTAAGAAGATTACATTCAGTCATATTCCACGAGAAGAAAATCAGATGGCAGATGCCTTGGTAACTTTATCACCCATGTTCAAAGTGACCTGGCCAAATCACAAACCGTGCATTACAATTAGACATTTTGAAGAACCTGCACATTGCCTTGCCATTGAAGAAGGACCAGATAACAAGCCTTGGTTCTATGACATTAAAAGGTATCTCGAGAAGAAAGAATACCCATAAAATACCTTTGTGATTGACAAACGAACTCTGCGGAATCTAGCTTCAAAGTTATTTCTGAATGGTGATGTGTTATACAAAAGAAACTACGATATGGTATTACTCAGGTGCATGGAGAAACAAGAAGCAGATACACTTATGAGAGAAATTCATGAAGGTACTTTTGGAACTCATACAAATGGACATGCAATGGCTAGAAAGATCTTACGAGTAGGTTATTATTGGTTGAAGATGGAAGCTGATTGCTACCATTATACAACGACATGTCATAAATGCCAAATCTACACCGAAAAATGCATGTGCCACTGACTCCTTTGAATGTCGTAAGTTCTCCTTGGAAATTTTCAATGTGGGGCAATTGATATGATATGAATGATCGAACCTAAATCCTCTAACGGACATCAATTCATACTATTTTTCATTGATTACTTCACCAAATGGGTGGAAGTTGCGTCCTATGCAAATGTGACAAGACAAGTAGTTACTCGGTTCATCAAGTAGAATCTTATATGCAGATATGGGGTTCCTAGCAGAATCATTACAGATAATGGGTCCAATTTGAACAACAAAAGGATGAAGGAGTTATGTGATAACTTCAAGATCGAGCATCATAATTCCTCACCATATCGATCCAAGAAGAACAGGGCCGTTGAGGCTGCCAATAAGAATATCAAGAAAATCATTCAGAAAATGGTGGAGACATACAAAGATTGGTATGAAATTCTCCCATATGCTCTACAGGGCTAGCATACTTTCATACATATGTCAATAGGTACAACTCCTTTCTCTCTAGTATACGGCATGAAGGCAGCACTCCCGGTTGAAGTAGAGATCCAATCGCTAGGAGTTCTAATGGAAATAAAGTTTGAAGAGTCAGAATGGGTTCAGAAGCGACTTGATCAGCTTAACCTCAGTGAATGAAAATTGCTTGACAGCTCTGTGACATGGTCAATTATACCAAAAGCGAATGAAGAAAGCATTTGAAAAGAAGGTTTGCCCTCGAGTGTTTAAAGGAGGAGATTTGGTGCTCAAGAAGATTCTACTACCTCACCTTGATTCACGTGGTAAATGGAAACCCAACTATGAAGGTCCGTATATGGTAAAAACAACATTTTTTTGGGGGGGGGGGGGGGGGTCTTATCCTCACAACAATGGATGGGAAAAAACTTCCACATCCGACGAACTCAAACACAGTCAAAAAATACTGTATAAAAAGCTCGTTAAGTTCGAACCCTAAACGGGCAACTTAAGTAAAAAGGAGCGCCTCGGTGGATTGAAAACCCTAACAGGAGATCTAGGCAAAAATTAGGGACATAAACAAAAAAACTTTATCCCGGTGGATTGAAAACCTGAAAGGCGGTCCAGGCAAAAATTAGGGATCTTATTCAAAATAAAGAACAAATAGACTGAGATCCAAGAACCACGACTACAACCACGAAGGAGAGGGATTAATCTAAATCATATAACTCAGAAGAAAAGGAGATTGGAGCTATCAAATGGACATTGGAGAAATAGCAGTAGCAATTATCATTTTCATTTCCATTTTCAATTTTATTAAAACTTTCTGTGATTACCTCTTTCTAGGAATTTCAAAATACTATAATTATTTCTTGTGAATACTGTGTTGAAATCATTTTGGGGATTTGACAAACAAATAGAAGCATTTGATAAAACATCAAAGGGTATTTTGGTTTAAAAAAATCAAAAGAAAATCCACGCCTACGCTTGCGTCTGCAATACAATTATCAAAATCTTGCTGACATTATTCGTCTTGCTCAAATAAACTCAAAGACACCACGACAATGCAATATTGGGGAGTTGGTGACACAAAAGCAATAGTTTAAAAAAGAGAGAATATTAAAACATTTACAACAAACATTTGGTGTACATACAAACATTTGGTGCATATACAAACATTTAGGGTATATACAAAATACTCAGTGCGTATGCATTTTGGGTTCCATATCAATCTAAGGAATTATGCATGTACACCGTGCATGAAATTTTTCAAATCTACTTTGGTCAAAACTACAACTTTTCTTGGGGCCCATCATTGGATTATCTCGTCCACAAAACGAACAAATACCTTGGTTGAGAACAGACACAACTGATAGACTCTGATACGTTCAAAATCTACGATCTCTTTTAAAGTAATGACGAGTTATCCACGTCGTCATATCTAAGTTAAATCAAAACTTTTTGTTCAAACTCTGGTAAGACGATACGTCATCATCCTGCCTATTTTTGGTACTCTTTAGAATGCTGAACAGTGTATCCTTATAATCTTTTGGTCAAATTTTAGGGCTTCCATTATTTAATAAACCTCTGATTCGAACATGTGAGACCTACATATTCTCGCACTATTCAATCAAAGGGTAATTGAATAGAGGCAGCTGTCATACCCCAAATTTTCCCTGTTAATTTCAATGATCATTTTATATTATTATTATGTTTCTAAAAAAATATATGAAATTCCATTGTTTCGATTAGTGTACCTTTTGGTCTTATTTTAATGGGGGTTTGAATTCATGAGAGGGATGTGTCATACCCAAAATTTTCCCTACTGATTTTAATCTTTTATCCCTTATTAATTCCCAGAATTATCAGTTGCTTTATAAATTGTTATCAAATTCATGTATATATGAGGTTTAAGTTTACAAAGGGAGGTTTCAGCTTATTTAAAAACTAATGGGCCTTTCTAAATCAGAAAAGGCCCATGTAAAATTGGGGGCCCATTTCGTTTTTGTTAAAGCTTTTGGTTTCAACCCATTTTGAAGGACGGTTTATACTATTTGAGAACTCTTTGGCCTTTCTAAATCAGAAAGGCACATGTAAAGTTATTTCCCATTTAGAATTCTATAGAAAGAAGGGGTAAGATGATTACTTCAGGGGTTTATTGATTAAATCAGGACCGACCCATTAGAGTGTTGTGGCTTGTCTTAAATAAGTGAGGGGGTGTATGTTCTAAATCAGAAAGGCTCATATAGAATTAAGGGCCCATTCAGGTTATTTTTCAAGAAGGGTGTATTTGCTAAGCCCATTTAGAAAACTTGAAGTAGATAGAAGGGGGTTTGTTTTATTTTTCACGAAAGCCCAATAATTAAAACAATTTGGCCCATTTCAGTTTTTGTTGTTTCGAGAAAATTGTTTTGAGTAACGTCATTAAAAACTTTTATTATTATATTTTAAATTTAATTAAAAATTATTTTTGTTTTATTAATGGAAGAAAATGATTGACAGATAAGTCAAAACATGAAACTAAAATTTGAAGCCTTTAATCGCACAGCCCAAGCCCAATCAAAAAACTTACAGTCCAAATAAAAAAAAACATTCATTGTTCGAATCAAGAAAGAAAAATGCTTGTGTTTAGGCCAAAAAAAAATATTGTTCAGATCGAATCAAATCTTACATTGAATTATTCAAAAAGTCTTACAAACATTTACAAATCAGTCTTGATATAGAATGTAATCAAATCAATACAAAATCAAAACTTATCAAAACAGAATTGAACCAAATCGTGTTACAAACAGAATCCGTATCAAATTTGTGAATCCCTAATTCTCTAAAAAGTAACGAAAATCTCAAAAAAACCTTCCTAAATCATCTAAACCCTAAGCACTATAACAACCTAAGAACTCTAATAGAAAATGGAGGAAGAAAGATTGAAAGAAGAAAATTTGACGGGGAATCAAAGAACAGAGAGGGCCTGAGAGAAGAAGGAGATCCAAGCCTCACCGTCGTAATCTTTGCACATTGCCGCTCCGTAATCCTAGGGTATCAACATCTGAAACTATAGATCCTTGAATCGTCGCCGTTGTACCTGAGAAACATAAAGAAGGTGGATTAGCGATCAACGAAAATCAGAGGAGAACGAACAATTCACGCGCAAAAAGCTCATCTGTAGAACACTTAGCTTTAAAGTTTCTTTTTTTTTTGCATTTGATCTTACATTTTAGTAGGGGGGCTTGGGGTTTGGGGTTGTTTCTGGGTTGGTTATCGTTGTTGTTGTATCTGAGAGGGAGGGAGACGATCGGGGCCACTGCCACTTAGGGGATGGATTAGGGTTTCTGTTTGGTGAGAGAAGGGAGAACGAAGAATAAGATCAGAGAGAGAGAGAGAGAGAGAGAAAATGATAAAATATTTTGTAAAAATAAAAATATAAAAGTCTTATGATTATGTGTGTCGCGCCATACTATGCACCCTCAATAATAACCTTATGATTCCCGTCATGCGTTACAGATCGCGCGCCCACTGTATTACCATACGCCCGTCCACATGGAGTCCAAACAGACTCCTCAACACCCTTTGGGTCGGGCCCATTACCAAACCCACCTCCCTATGTTTTTTGTTTACTAACATGCGCAAACTGCACCCGACCAGCCAAATTGGTCAAGTCCAATATCTGGACTTGGACCCTTACTCCCTGCACCTCCAACATTTGCTACGCAGTTTACATTTACACCCCCCATGCGTTGGGCCTGAAATCAACATCTGAATTCAGGGTCCTACTACCTATATCCCCCCTGTTTTGCTAGCCCAAGATAATTTGCACCCCCTGTGTTTTTTAATTTAATTCTTTTTTTTTATATTTATATTTTTTATATTTTATATTTTAATATGTTTATAATTTTAATACTATTTTATCATTATTATAAATTAAATATTTTTTAACTCATGAAAATATTTATTTATTTTATACATTAAAATTATTTTTTAATCATGCATTAATAAGATATTTTTATAATTAATACATTAAAAAATATTTAACCAAACACAAAACTCTTTTTTTCATAATAAATTTAACTCAACAATCAATTTTCAAAAAGAATTACGAGAATAGTTTTTTTACTGCGCACTTTGTCTAAACACTCCTCTATTCACACATCCAGACTAAGTACAAGGGGAATTCAAGTATCTTCGTAGTCCATAAAAAACATAAACCAACACTACGAATTACGAATTGGGACTCTGATTCCTCATAAGAGGATACATAGGCATACGACTTAAAAATCGTGGCGAGTTCCAGTAGTAAAAAATTAAAACCCTATTTCCTAAGTTGTAATTCTAAACCCTAGTATCCTTGTGAACAAGGTAGATGAGGGGTGTCTAACACCTTCCTTTCGTCTAAGAACGAGTCAAACAACCTAGAATCTCTGACTTATTTAGGGTTAATCTTTAAATTCTCTTCCTTAGGATAAAAATTAAGGGTGGCGACTCTCAATTTAAAACCGGTTACAACAGGGTGTAGTGCTTCTAAATGGACCATCAAAATCTGATGGCTCATTAAAGATATATATATATATATATATATATATATATATATATATATATAACAAAGAAGGGGTGTGCATTTTTTTTTCTTTTGGGAACGACTCATAACATTTTTGGAAGCCCACTGAGTTGAAATCAGTCAAAAACCAATTTCTGGTTTTTGTGGCTATATCATAAATATTATTAATTAATATGATCATTATTAATATTATTAATAATTTTTGTTAATATTATTATTATTATTATTATTATTATAAACATTATTATTTTTATATTATTTATTTTTATTGAATTGTTGACCAAAGTCAACCGAAGGGATGAAACCCTAAAGCAATCAGCATGCATCTACCTTTTTCTTCTTCGTTAAACTTAATGGCCCAGAAAACAAATCATATTATCAAATCAAATCTTCAGAAATCTGAACTGAATCAAATTTATAAATACAATCAATAACAAATCAAATACATAACAAATCAATTACAATCCTAATATAATTCCTAATTTCTAAATCCTAACGACAATCAGCAAAAGTAACAATAATTATAATAAAATTTCCTAATATGTTCTAATCCAAACACTATATAAACTCTAAGAACGGAGAGAAATAGGGGGAAGAAATTGGCGAACAGAAGAAGAGATCGAGGAAAAGGATAAGATGGGTCTAGGTTTCAATTTCTGAAACCCTAGAGCTGAGTTACGCCACTATCGCCACCATCTTCGATCTTGTACCTGCGAATCAAAGAAAGAAAATGAGAAATTAGGAGGAAAAACCAGAAGCAGAACGAAAATAGTAAACTAGGAATTTAAGTAAGCCTGAAACCACTTAGCTTTTAGGGTTTTAATTTCCTGATGATTGATGTTTTATTGGTGATTGGGGTTTGATTTGGGGTTTCTGGGTTCAGATTAGGGTTCCTAGGTTTCTTAGGGTTAGGTTAGGGTACTTAGGGTTCTTGGGGTTAGGTTAGAGTTCTAGGGGTTTATCCTTAGGGTTCTAAGGGTTTGTGTTTCTGGTGGATAAGAGCTAGGGTTCTTAAGGCTTGGATGAAGATCCTTAGAGCTCATGGTTTCTCACGGTATTTTTTTTGGATGATGGTTGTGGTGCCCTGGAGCAGCCACCGGCGGAAGCGATTTTTGGCTGGCAATGCCCAGGGCAGGGAGTTTTTATGTGATTTCCTTTCTAGAGAGAGGCGAGAGCATCTCTCTCTAGAATACAAAAAGGGTTTGTTTGGTTTTGTGTTAGAGATAGAAAAAGAGAAGAAAATGGGCCTCAAGCCCGGAAATCCATTTTTATAAACACTCTATGTATTCAGGTGCGTCTCCCTTATTGTACACCCTCAACCTCGGTCCTCTGATTGTGATCAAGCGAGCATAATCCCGCCAGTTCATGATAAACCTGTGCGCATACCACACTGAATCCACGCGGGCCTCAAGAAAATTTTGTTTTGGGCCTGGCCATTCCTAATTGCTCCCTGAGCCCATTTATTTTGTTGTTATTAAACTGAAGTTCATACCTCCTGCACAATGGGGCTTAAATCCAATATCTGGATTTAAGGCCTTGTTATTCAGACCCCCTGGTTTTACTGTCTAAACTAAATTTGCACACCCTTGCATTTTTTTTAAATATAACAATTTTTTTTAAATTCAATTTCATTAAATTATTTATTTGTTTATTTAGTATCATTCTTTTTATCACATTAGTAAATAATGTTGCATATTAATAAATTATTGAATATTTTTAAAATTTGATATATTCTTGATAAATTATTTAATAGTTATTTATTAATCAAAGATCAATTTTTTAAATACTAACTCCCTTTTTTTTAAATACTTTAATTGCATTAAATTATTTTCTCATGCATTAAAATATACTTTTCTCTCATATTGCATCATTTATTCGAAAATATATAACAAATTAAATACTAACTTTTTACTAACATAATTCAAACTTATATTTATTTTCAAATAGGATTATAGAAATTTCTTTTATCGACTGCGAGCTTCATCTACGATTCTGCAATTTACAAACCCAGACTTGATTCAAGGAAAATTATAGATATTTCTATAGTCCATAAAAAAACTAACCAAACAACTACAAACTACGAATTGGGACTTTGATTCCTCATAAGAGGATACGTAGGCATACGACTTAAAAACCATGGTGAGTTCCCCTAATTAAAACTAAAACCCTATTCCTAAACCGTAAACCTAAACTCTAGTATCCTTGAGAACAAGGTAGATGAGGGGTGCCTAACACCTTCCCTTCGTTTAAAGCAAGTCAACAACTTAGAATATTTGATCAAATTAGGGTTATCTGTTATATTCCCTTCCTTAGGATAAAAATTAATGGTGGCGACTCTATAATTTTCAACCGGTTATTACACCTTCATCATCAAGTTTTAACATAGATCAATTAAGGCTTCATCATTATAAGATCGTATGAGCTTCATCATGTGTTGGATTGTAAGAAAATATCAAAAGTATCAAATTTATGCAAAGTAGTTTGACCTACTTTGGCAAGTTTTCAAGTCAACGTTCACAAGATCACAACTCCTTCATTATTTAACTTATTTGGATGGTTCTCTTTGTATAGTACAGCAAGATCGCATTACACTGCCTCCTAGAGATTTTCTTATCATTTGTGTTGGTATCAATATGGAATCTGACTACTGATTCGATCACTAAATGTCACGACGTCATTTCAATAAAAACTTGGATTTCAAAACTAGCCTGAGCATCACATTAGAATTACCATTTTCAAAATAAACATTTTTTCTTGCAAGTGAGCACTTAACATCAAGGAAATTCCAACAATGAAAATCTGTTGAGGAGCTTTATCATTCATAAGTAGTCCCTCCAGGGGAAAATCACTTCAAGGAATGGTCACACTAAGGGAAAATCTCCTGTGGACTTAGTCAAGCAAGTGTCGGCCTTTTAAAATGATCACAATAAGGGGAAAATTTCCTAATAAAACTTCGTTGAGTAGACACTAAGACACTTCAAAAAATGTTTGAAAATCACCTCAAGGTTTGGTAAAACCACTTCAAGCATCGGTTAATCAAGAGGGGACTTCTCTGAAGTTTAAGACCATCTCAAGTCATATTATGGTGTATCTATTCCAAATTTCCTTTAGACGAAAATTCCTTCAAAGATCATACAGACTAGGGTAAGATTGGCTATAGAGGGGCATCCCTCTCTATAATTTCAAGGTTACTCAAGCAAACTCTGTCGTGAAATCAAGGAAAGGTTCGAGAAATCATGCTAAGAGCGTCTCATGACCTAAACAAATTACAATAATCGTTGCTCTCTCAGGATAATCACCACACAATTCCCCAACAACAAATCAAACTTGGAGGACTGAAAGAATCTATGTCTACCTCACAACCTCGGCATCACAAAATTCTAAGATGTTGGGAAACTGAATCATTTCTACAATTCAAACCTCTTTTCTTGAAACTAGAAAAAGCCTAAAAGCCCAATCATCATTGGCATACTTGAAAACCCGCTTCTATAGTAACTCAAAACCCTAATTTAGATCAATAAACCTAATGTTCATTGGTACTTCAAGCTTGCAAACACTAATCGATATTGGTACTTCATGACAGGGATCATTAGGCTCTGCACAACCTACTCATATCACAAAGCCAAACCTCGTTAGCATTTTGCATATAGTAATCATCGTTACATAGCATTGCATCCCTAAACTGTGTAGCATATCCATCAAGATGGAGCATTAGGCCATACAATTCAAACATACATACTTAGAATAAGCCATGACTCGAGACCTTTTAGGAAAGCCTAAATCAATACTCAATTAAGAGGATGATACTTCTCCGAAGAAGATATTTTCCCCAAAAAACTTCAAGTTGACATCCCCAGAGAATATTCCTTTTGAAGTATTCCCTTGACAAATCTCTATCTAGTAAATCATTTTTAAAATTTCTCATCAAGCTTATTTTCCAGCCACAGTGTTGATATCATACAATTCCTTTTCCAGCCATTGTGTTGATGCCATTTTTACTTCCCATCCATTGCGTTGATGTCATTTTTGCTTTCCAATCATCGTGTTAACGCGATCAAGTTTACTTTCCAGCCACCGTGATGATGTTACCAAGTTTGCTTAATTTCCAGCCACCATGCTAATATCATACAATACATTTTCCAGCCATTATGCTGATGACATTTTTCTTTCCAGCCACCACGTTTATGTCATTTTTACTTTCCATCCACCATGCTGACACGATCAAGTTTACTTTCCAGCCACTGTGATGATGTTATCAAGTGTTCTTAATTTCCAGCACCATGTTGATATCATACAGTTCATTTTCTAGGCATTATGCTAATGTCATACACTTTTTTGTCCAGCCACCGAGCTGTTGTCAAGTTCCTTTTAAAGCCACTACGTTGATGTTGTTTTTGCTTTCCAGTTGTCATGCTGACATTATAAAATTACCTTCCATCCCCCATGTTTATGTCATAAAAATTCATTATCCAACCACCGAGTTGATGAAGATCAGATGTTATCCCAGTCATTATTTTGATGTTGATCATTTTTGTCTTCCAACCATCGATTTTACGATGATCACTTATTATCCCAGCCACCATACTAATGTTGATCATTTATGTCTTTCAACCACTGAGTTGATGATGATCAGTTTTTATCCCGGTCACCGTACTAATATTAATTATTTTTGTTTTCCAACCACCGAGTTGATGATGATCAGTTGTTATCCCAGTCATTGTACTAATGTTGATCATTTTCTGTCTTCCAACCACTGATTTAATGATGATCAATTGTTATCCTAGTCACCGTAGTGATTTGATCATTTTTGTCTTCCAACCACCGAGTTGATGATGATTTTATTTTATTAATAATGTTGTTTACCAACCACCAAGTTGAGGATGATCTTCCTTTTGTTGATCATGTGTTACAAACAGCCTTGTATTGATGTCGATCTGGTTCCATCACAACCTTACCTCATTTCATCTCTAACTGGTCTTTAACAATCATCACAAATAATTCACCAGTAAAGTTTACACTTGCCTTTTGCAAATTCTCTCTGCCTTTTGCACGAGAAATTCGTTTTTTGCCTTTTGCAAATTCTCTCTTTGCACCTTGAGTGGAAAAGAAGGGATATGATGTATGTCCTTCTCCTTTCTTGATTATTTAGACACTTGGCGTATGTTTGGAAAGTTCAAATAATCAATATTCTTTGAAAGCTAAGATCTAATGTGGGTCTTACATCCCGAATAATCGTCATTTTCAAATAATACTCTTTTGGCTTGCCTTTTGCAATTTGTACCCAATTGGTCTTTTTGCTTGCCTTTCACAAGTATTATCGGCCTTTTGCAAGTTATCTTTTCCTTTTGCATGAGAACGTATTTGTATTTTATTTTTGCGAATTATCTCTATATTCTTTATGCTTTCCTTTTGCAAGACCGCCTAGTTAAATAATATCTCTTATTTTACCAGAAATCCTTAGGGAATATTACAATTGTATATTCATCTTTTCTTCAAAGGATAAATTTTCAGATCTTTGTATTTAATCTTCTTCTACCTTGAATGTCTAAAGGTCGTTACCATTCATACCTTCATGTTTAAGATGATTAAATAGATGCAACCTTCATACACCAAATTTATCCTGTCTACTTTATTCAATTCATCTGGCTTATTGCATATCTCATTTGCATACATGTTTCTTTTGAGTATTCATTTTGGTCATTCATTTGCATCATGTATCACTATTAGGTCAAAGGTTTTCTCATATTGGATTTAATTGAATAGATTAGTTTCTCAATGTGTGGTGTGTCATGCCATGAAAAGTATTAGAGTACATCGCACACTCGATATATAAAAAAGACGCCACTGTATTTTATTTGTTTCTAATGGAAAGGGATATAATGATAAAACCCTAAAGGAAACGATAAGACAGTCGTCGCAACCGAATGTGGTTTTGGGAGTCAGTTAACTGAGGGAGAGGTATTAGGCACCCATCACCTTTGTTGTACTCAGCGGAAACCTCCTATAGCCTAGGGTTAAATTTGTTTGTCTAAGGTGATGTTTGCATGTATTATTCCTACTTGCTTTTATTTTCTGAATATTTATAAGAAAAGTATTAAAGGAGGGAAAGGTTTGTTCTAGGTTAGGTGGTTCCCTAGAGCTTCACAACCTTGTGCTTACGTATTCTTATCGAGTGATGAGAAAACTAAATTCTACGTTGTTCTACTATTTGTTGGTTGATTGATTTTAGAGAATAGTATTAAGTGATGTTCTTGCGTTTAAACTTTAGCTTATTGCTCGAACGATGGAGATTGAAGTGCTAGTTTATATTTCTGTTGAAATGACTTAGACTATTTCTTTTTTGAAAAGTTTTGATTTTGAATTAAGTGTGCAACAACACAAAATTTTAGTGTGATACGTTGCATGGATTTTACATGTGAAAAGAAATCTTGTTTTTATTTTTTGGTTATTTTGAAATAATACTAGTTAAAAGAAAAAGATTTTTTTTGTATTTTTTAATATTTGATTTTTTTGAGTATTTTCTTTTTTTATTTATATTTTATGATAATCATGAAAGCATATAAATGAATAATTATAGCAAGAACAAAATAACCAACTTTAAAAAGTCAAACTTAACAATTAAAGACAAAAGTAAACTATAAGCCATTTTTCTAACCTAATTAGTAATTTATGATAATGGACCTAATTAACTATTAATAAATGAATTATAAACAATAAAAGAAAATATGGAATAGTTAACTTTTCAACTTTCTAAATAAATATCATTACTTTATTTAATTAAAATGAAACTTCAAATAAAAAGGAAAGGGTGCTACGCTTCTATCTCTATGCTTTTCTGATTTTATAGGTGAGTTATGGAGTTAAATGGCTTAGTGATGATGTGTGGTATCTGGTAACAGTTTTGAGAAGTTAACGGCTGATGGCAGTTTCTAAACAGAAGCAGAGATGGTGGTCGTGGTGTGAAGGGTGGATTGTTGTGAAAGAATGAGAGGCAGAAGGCTTATGTGATTTTGGTATGATGTTGTGTTGTTTCTGGTTATAAAAGGGTTGGTTTTTTCACAAAGAAGAAGAAGGAAATATGTGATTCTTCTCCTTTTTTGGTTTTTGATTTTGAATAACAATAATAAAAAAAACTTTTTTTTATTTTTAATAACAATAATTAAAATAACTAACTACTAAACAAAAAGAAATAAACTAAAAAAACTTCAATTGTACGGATTAAAAAGAATTAAACTAAAGAAACTGCAATTCTTCTGTTCATTCGAACCTCTCATTTTTCTTTAATATGGCAAAGAAGTGAAAAGTCTTGTTAGTTATACTAGAAAGGAAATGAGAGAGGGCGTCTAAATGCTCCGTTAGTTATTGAACCTCCTTGACATTGGAAGGACTCCTCGTTAATGGCTTGGCATTTGTATGGGTAATGCCTCTATGCTCTTTTTGTAAGCATGAAACCCAAGAATTTTACGGCTTACACGCTAAAAGAACACTTGACCGAATTTAGACATATGTAGTAATCCCTGACTGACCCTAAGTTATTTTCTAAGTTTGTTGTGTGGCTCTCCCCTTCTCTTGTATTCACAATCATATCACCAATTTGAACAGGTTATGCCTTATTTTCTTTGAGAACATCGCATCTATAGGCCTTTAGTAGGTGGCTTCAGCCTCTTAAGTGCATATATGGGGTCCATCTTAATCTGGTGGTACCTTGAATAGGCGTCCATGAAACTCAATGTTTTATAACCCGAAAATCCGTCAATAATAAATTATACGTTGGAGCGAGGATATGGGTCTTTGGGATATGCGATATTGAGGTTGGTGAAATCAACGCACATAGGCCTCTTGTTCAACGCTTTTCTCACCAAAACCATGTTAGCCAACCATAAATGATATTTGAATGATTTTATGAAACTGGAGCTTGTCATCTTGTAAACATCCTCATCAATGATTTTTCTCTTTTTCACACCAACCTTGTGTTTTCTCTGAGATATTGGCTTAACTAAGGGGTCTATGGACAGGCAATGACACACTATTTTGATATCTATTTCATAAATACGAGGGCGCCCAAGAGAATAGGCCAATATTCTTCTTGAGTAGGGAAATCAAATTTTCTTCTTTAGATTCAGGCAATGAGGCTCCCAACTTAGTGACTTGGTGATGCAGAGTCCCAATTTGGACTTCTTCTAAATCTTTGGTTGGGGTAAGCCTTTTACTTTATGCCCTCAACCTTGTCAGGATATAGCTAGATCTCCTAGAAGATGCTCTAGAACATGATATATGATGAACTGCTAGGTTCGACTAACACTCGTTTTACATCCCAATTAGCATACTTATTTGTGATGACTATGGGATCATTATTGTGGGGTGTATGTTGATTGCATGTTCTCTTGAAAAGGTGATTTTGGGATCCTAACCCCAACCGGAGACACTAAGAGCTTTTAGGGGTATGATGTTTGATGTTAACAGTTGATGGACATACCTTCTTTGGAAGAAGCTAGATTCCCATCCCCTACTTGGCAAAACCCCTGGTGATGGTGATGGTGGTCTTCTTGGAACTTTGCTCAAACATCCTCGTGAGTTGATGGTGAAAGCAACAATGAGTGAATGATATGTGTGATCCATATTAATTTTACCAGGGCCCCATGGTGGATGTCAATTGTAATCGCTAAAAGTAAAAATGTGTAACAACACTTAGTGATTAAGGGCTACCAGAGGTTTTAGGTTGTTGTGAGGTTAAGATCTTGCTCACGTGGGATGAGAATCTAATATATGTGTCTTGTATATATGTTCTCCTCCTTAAGTATCACGATACTTAGTGTATTTATAATCTTAGGGGTTTGAAACCGAGTCTTTCTAGAATGTAGCAAACACTCCAAGAATAAGTGGTTGATTCCATGAAATCTAGAAAGTGTAGTTTAATCCCGTGACTTCTTATGTAATGTTTACTGACCCAATACACGCTTTACACATGATCGTATATTATGGATGAAGATATTATATGTCTAGGTGACATATCTAAAAAAGGGGCACAAATCAAATAGATAGATAAACTAGATGACATAGGTAAATCGAAATCGACAAGATTATTGAAATCGAAATCTATTAATTATTTATCTATCTATTAATTATTTATCTATCTTAATTCTAGGTATAACGTATAAGAGTGAGAAAATTCTACAAGTTGTTTTATATTTAAGAGTAACAAGTTGTTTTACAGTTTAAGAGTGTTTAAGACAATGACATTAAAAACAAGTAGCTAATGTTGCACCAAGATTATTGAAAAACAAGCAAAGTCCCCCACACTTAATCAATTAAAACCAGAAAAAGTTAGGTCCTTTGGCAGACATTTTTAATTTCCAAGATTTTGTGATATTGGAGCTTAATGGGATTCCCACGTAGCGCACAAGGCACACGCTTTGATCCCCCAACGAATGAGAAGCACCATAATTTGTAGCCTAAAGTAACACATTATTATATATTTAATTTTTAGATTATAGCTAACTTATCAATATGTCATAGTGGACGTAATATGTAATCACCAAATTAATTACATTCCAAATGAATGTTGTGGGCTACTATGTTTTAACGTGTCAATCTTATAGCATAGTATTGTGAGGGATTTGTGAACTTTGAAATCAGTGTACTACAACCCTATAATTCAGTAGAAAACAAACATTATTATTACTGGTACTTTGTACTTCCCCTGTTTTTTATTATAAGAGAAATTCATTTTTTAGATTTATTGAATAATTAATATATCTGATCTATGTATAGATCAAATACATTAATTATTCAATGAATCTAAAAAATGAATTTCTCTTATAATTTGAGATGGAGGAAGTAGTTTATTTAGATCATATAGATTCATAAATTTTCTTTGACTACATAACACAATTTTTTTTTTCTTTTTATTTATATTTGGGACAAATTATAGTCGATTATTTTTTTAAAATATATAAATAAAACAAATCAGTTGAAAATAAAATTTGAAAATAAAATCTATAATTTAGTATATGACATGTAAATTAAAAAATGCAATTAATTTTTATCTATAAAAAATATAGATTAAATTATTAAGTTATTTAAAGAATATAAGGTTGAAAAGTAGAATAAGAAAAAAAAGGATGGTTCAATTTTCCTTCCAATATTATACTTATAATATAAGTTAAACTAATAATAATTTTAAAAATATATAAAATTCTATTTTATTAACAATATGAAAAGTAGAAATGTTCAATTTTATAAAAAATTTGTAACGAATACTCAAAGATATAATAAAAAATAATTAACTATTTTATTATATTATAAAATATTATATAAAATTAAATACTTTAAGCATTGGTCAAAGTAAGGTTATGGGCTTGCCCATGTTGAGTTTGTATAAAGTAAATTGGCAATTTCTATTTTCATTCTAAAATTTGAAATTGTTTTTGAAAATTTTCGAAGATGCATCTCTGAATGTATGTTATTTTATTCTCTTCAAAAATTAATTTGAAGATGCATTTTTAAATATTTTCAGAGTGAATTCAAAGATACAACTCTGAAATCATCTTTGACCTCATGTACTAATACTCTTTGTTAGACTACAGCGACTTATCTAGAGGGGGTGAATAGATCTCCAATTAAAAATTATCTTTCAAAATGGTTACTTAAAAATTTATTTAAAAAATAATGTTGAGTGGAAGATTTTGGCCTATATCAATATAGTAGTCTAAACGAACCTAGTTATTGTAAACTCAGATATGCACAAGCCATATGAAATTAAGATAATGATAAAATTAATCAAACATAATAATATCTTAATTAATTGTTTAATATCAAACGCAACAGATTCCTATTTCCAATGAAATCATATTAAAAACATAACTTGACAATTTATCGAACATTTGACGCGCAATCAATTTATCAGAATTTTCTTTGAGTTTGTTGATATGAAAAAACACTTACAATCAAAGTGATTATAAGCTAATCAACAAAGAAATTTAAACTTTAACAATCAAAGAGAAATTCTATACGACTCGATCGATCAAACAACACATTCAACAAATTGCATATTGAGAGTAAATGAGAGTAAGAGATAGTACATTGCAATTTGTCAATCACTTGGTGTGCGTTCGACTTTTCAGAATTTTCCTTTGAGTTGTGTTGATATGAAAACCACTTATAATCAAAGTGATTATAAGCTAATCAATATACCACTTTAAACAAAACAATTTACAGAATAATTCTTACGAGTCAATCGACTAAACAATGATATTTGACAAATTACGTAATGAAAACAAAAGCGAGAAAAAAGATGATAGTGAACGACACAAAGACGTGTTTACACAGTTCTCCACTTTCGTCCTCACGTGTGTGTACGTCTACGTTCAATTCCAATGTGGAATTAGGATACTTTCTTACTTTGCATAAAGTATGATTACAAGAGAAGTGTTTAAGAGTAACCTACACACCATAAATGTTTGATGTTGATTCAACCTCTTCTCTTCTTTTGATCTTCGACAAGACCAAGACACAATAGCTGCCAATTGATTATCCGGATCTTGCTACTCATTTGCATATTTTATCTCCAAAGCATTTGTGCATCATCAATTGCACCTATTGCAACACAATAATTCAATTTGATTTGTCGTTCTCGCGCTACTTACTTCGCATTCTTTATATCCAAAAGCTTTCACTAGGCCGCAATCCTCTCTTGAACGTCTAGCACGAAAACCCCAAAATCAACCAATGATCTTGGAGGACAAACGCGCGATTTTTCGAGTAAAGACCCCTACAAATCTCAACCCAATATTCTCGGCTACACAAGAACCTAATTGGACGTTATCGAACCCCGTCTAGATGACACCCCAACAAAAGATTATTACGATGATGTTTTAGTGTGTATGCATAGGTTGGAGGTTGGAGATGAAGAGAAAATGCAAGATATTTTTATTGAATCATCAAGTTGGAATGATGCATGAATGATATATTTATAGTTGGGAACTTTTTAGGCAAAAGAGGGTGTTAGAACATAATTTGGTTCTACATCCCAGCAAGAGTTTTGATGATAACAAACACATGATATAAAGAACAAATATACTCGCTAATAAAAGTATGTTTACATGCAGGAAGTTCTGATGTGAAAAAGATGTTCTAATACAACTGGAAGTTCTGCCAGAACATCACCAGAAGTTACCAGAACTTCTGAGGTGAAAAAGATGTTTTGATGCAATTGGAAGTTCTGCCAGAACATCACCAGAAGTTTTGATTATGCGAGCACAGAAGTTGAGAGGACAATGAAATATTCAAACGCATCAAATATGCATGACACGCTTATATGAAGAAGTTATGTTTGAACTTCTAAATGCACCAGCGCTGCAAAACAGAATATTTGATACTCTGATGTGTAAAGTTCTGATCAAGTTGTAAAGGACTCTCAAACGGTAACATTCATCCTCTGGTGTAAGAAGTTCTGAAGTGTTACAATCTATCAATGCAAGATCACAAGTAACGACTACAAACAGACAAGGATCTCCTGATTTGGAAAGCTCATTAACGTGTGTTATGGACATACCAAAAGTATCTTCTTATGTCACCATTGCAAGGCCTATTTAAAGCTGACAAAAAGAAGATTTTTAGATGATGAACCACTGCGCTCATAAAGAAAAACTCACGTGAAAAAGTAAACAACACAACTTTCATTCTTCATCATCAACGATTCAATATTAAAATGTGTAAAACATCACAAGTTTGTGATACTGTTTATTTTAGAAACATCATTGTACACTTTTATACAATTATCTGTTTGGTGAATTTCCTTGAGAAAACCGGGTTGTGGTTTTGGACTCAAGAAGACTTTAACAGTTGTTAAAGTAGAATTGTAATCAAGTTTGATTAGTGAATTAAGTCCTCATTGGAGAGAGGCAAAATCACCTTGGCGGGTGGACTGGAGTAGTTTGTGATCAAACGAACCAGGATAAAAATAAACGTGGTCTTTACTCCATTGTTGTTTTAAGTTTCAATTCACCCCCCCTTCTTGTGTTTTTCACTTCTTCAATTGGTATCAGAGCACCTCAATCTGGGTGCAAACACTTAACCGTGTCAGATAAAGATCCAACGGGGAAAACACTATGATGGGAACAAGTCAGAACATCAGCAGCAACCCTCCAATATTTGACGGTGAAAATTTTGACTATTGGAAGGATATGATCAGAAGTTTTTTCTTAGCCTATGACGCTGACCTTTGGGATGTGGTAACTGATGGATACATACATCCTGTTGATGAAAGCGGTCATAAGATTGACATAAAAAGGTTGACAAGTCATCAAAAGCAAGACTTCAGAAATCATCATAAGGCCAGAACGATTCTCTTGAGTGCCATCTCATATTCAGAGTATGAGAAGATCACAAACAGAGAAACAGCTAAGAACATGTTTGATTCTCTAAGAATGACGCATGAAGGCAACTTGCAAGTAAAAGAAACCAAAGCCCTTGCGCTCATTTAGAAGTATGAAGCCTTCAGAATGGAAGAAGACTAAACCATTAAAACAATGTTCTCTAGATTCCAAACTCTAGTGGCAGGGCTAAAGGTGCTGGACAAAGGGTACTCAACTGCTGATCATGTAAAGAAGATCATCAGAAGTTTACAAAAACAATGGAGACTAATGGTCACGACTCTCAAACTGGAAAAAGATCTGAACATAATATCTCTAGAAGAACTTGTCAGCTCCCTCAGAAGCCACGAGATAGAATTAGAAGATGATGAGCCTCAGAAGCAATGTAAGTCTCTCGCTCTGAAATCTAACAAATATGAAACCAAAATTTTGCAGGAAGGAGCAGAAGCAGAAAACTCTGGAGAATCCTCGTCAGAAGAAGACGAACTATTCTTTCTATCCAGAAGAATCAATCAGCTGTGGAAGCACATGCAGAAGAATTTCAAAAACTCCAAAAGAACAGGAAATGACTCTGAACAATCTTCTGGACACAGAAAATCAAGTAACAAAATCATTACCTTCTATGAATGCAATAAACAAGGTCACTACAAAAGTGATTGTCCAAGGCTTCAGAAGGAAAATCCCAAGAAGAAGTTATTCAAGGAAAAGAAGAAAAGCCTCATGGCAAGATGGGACGATTCAGACACCTCTGAAGCTGACTCATAGTCAGATGATGAAAGAGAAAACATAGCTCTCCTGGCAAACGTGTCAGAAGAAAGTGAAGCTTCTGGTTCAGACTCAGAATCAGACACTGAAGAAGTATTTTCTGACTTCGCTGTTAATTTTTCTAAAGCTGAACTTGCAGAAAGTCTGAGTGAGATTCTGGAAAGGTATCAGCAGCTCAGAGTCAAATTCAAGAACCTGAAAAAGGATCTTGTTTCTGACTCTGAAGAAACCGAGAGTCTGAGATTAGAAAACTCTGAGTTAAAAGAAAATATTTCCAAACTAGAAAATGATTTACAAAACTCACAGAAGGAAATAATCTCAGAGGATCCCAGTAATGCTGATAAGATCATAAAGGAATATGATCAAAGCTTTCAGAAGTTTCTGGCTAACAACATAGATAGAAGAAACATGGCTTCAATGATCTATGGAGTCAGCAGGAATGGCAGAATAGGTATAGGATACAAAGGCAAAGAATCCCAACCTAAGAAAGTTAAGGATCTGGTTATCAAACTCACTCCTCTCTATTCTCACTTCACCACTAGGCAAACACATGATATAAAACATGCTGGTAAGGCGTTTTATACAAAACCAAAATTCAAACAGAATTTTGGAAACTCTAACAGTTATGGACCCAGAAAGATATGGGTACCAAAAGACAAAATCATCTATGTTGCAGATATTTTTAACATCAAGGTTGAAACTCTAGTATTAACACATGGACTCTGGATGCTCTCTACACAAGGAGGAAAGAAAGCATATGTTCCAAAGCCTGGAACTTAAAAGACTCATAGGTTTCAGAGGCAATCAGAAACAGAAGATTACTGGCTCTGAAACTATTTGAAACAAGAATAGAAATACATCACCAAAAGTTCTCTAAAGAATCTCAGATGTATCCAAAAGAAGATGTCACATTGTTTCAAGCACTTCTGTTAGAGCAAGCCAATCAGATTCTTTACCACTTTTTGATTCTTGACAAAAAGGGGGAGAATGGAGAATATTTTGACTCATAATCAGAAGATCGTCAGGGAAGTATTTTATTTACTCGTTAGCTGAGTACTCTACTCAAGGGGAGCCTTCCTTTTAATTTTTGTTCTTTATATTCCATTAAAATATATCAAAATATACTACTTTTTGTCATCATCAAAACGGGGAAGATTGTTAGAACATAATTTGGTTCTACATCCCAGCAAGAGTTTTGATGATAACAAACACATGATATAAAGAACAAATATGCTCGCTAATAAAAGTATGTTTAAATTCATGAAGTTCTGATGTGAAAAAGATGTTCTAATGCAACTGGAAGTTCTACCAGAACATCACCAGAAGTTACCAGAAGTTATGAGGTGAAAAAGATGTTCTGATGCAATTAGAAGTTCTTCCAGAACATCACCATAAGTTCTGATTATGCAAGCACAGAAGTTGAGAGGACAATGAAAGATTCAGACGCATCAAATATGCATGACACGCTTATATGAATAAGTTCTGTTTGAACTTCTGAATGCACCAGCGCTGCAAAACAGAATGTCTGATACTCTGATGTGCAAAGTTCTGATCAAGCTGTAAAGGACTCTCAAACGGCAACATTCATCCTCTGATGTAAGAAGCTCTGAAGCGTTACAATCTATCAATGTAAGATCATAAGTAACGGCTACAAACAGACAAGGATCTCCTTATTTGGAAAGCTCATTAACGTGTGTTATGGACATACCAAAAGTATCTTCTTATGTCACTATTGCAAGGCCTATTTAAAGTTGACAAGAAGAAGATTTCTAGATGATGAACCATTGCGCTCATAAAGAAAAACTCACGTGAAAAAGTAAACAACGCAGCTTTCATTCTTCATCATCAACGATTCAATATTAAACTGTGTAAAACATCACAAGTTTGTGATACTGTTTATTTTAGAAACATCATTGTACACTTTTATACAATTATCTATTTAGTGAACTTCCTTGAGAAAACTGGGTTGTGGTTTTGGACTCAAGAAGACTTTAAGAGTTGTTAAAGTAGAATTGTAATCAAGTTTGATTAGTGAATTAAGTCTTCGTTGGAGAGAGGAGAAATCACCTTGGCGGGTGGAATGGAGTAGTTTGTGATCAAACAAACCAGGATAAAATAAACGTGTTCTTTACTCCATTGTTGTTTTAAGTTTCAATTCAACCCCCCCCCCCCCCCCCCCCCTTTCTTGTGTTTTTCAATTCTTCAGAGGGAAGTTTCATAATGAAAAAATTATAAAAAAATGACCCACAAAACAGGATGTGTCGACCTGAAAAGGTTATATGCCGACACATACAAAACAATAGCTACAGGCTTTAATAATGCAGTACATGTGTCGACGCATAAATCATATGTGTCGGTGCACGTGTCTGTATTTTAAAGCATAAATGTTAAAGTATTTAATATTGAAGCACATGTGTTGACGCATAAATCATATGTGTCGACACAAACTCAAGCTTTTAAGAAATTGCAGAAATTCTTATTTTATGTGTCGACTCATATAAATTTCAGGTCGATACATAAATATATTTTTTATGTAGAAACTAATTTTTCATGATTAGGACTAATTTTAAACTTGTTTTGAATGATTCCTAAGCCCTCTAATGCAAGGGAGTGTCACATGACATAGAGATATCATCCAATATACATAAATGCTAAATTTTCCTAGTTTTGACATCGTGTAAAATATCTAATGGTGAAGTTGCACTCACATACTCCGCCTTTTTGATGATGGAAAAACTTGCGATTATGCATTTCATGTAGTTTGGAAGGCTCCCCATGACTTTGTGCTTCCCAACTTCATCTCGCATATGCTTCTCCCCTTTGACAACATCAAAAAGAAAGAAGGAAAATCGTGAGAAGTATCATATTCCAAAACCAATATTAATATATCACTCAGAGGCGTTTTTGCAAAGAAGAGCATACAATTATATATATATATATATATATATATATATATATATATATATATATATATATATATATATATATATATATATATATATATATATATATATATATATATATATATATATATATATATATATATATATATAATGATGCAAAATCAATAAATAACAAGCATAAAACATTACCAAACATGTAATACAATTGCATGAATAATAATGAATGCGATACAAGAGAAAACTAGTCAAGTTGCTTCTATAACGTCACGATTACGTAACACAACATAATGGAACTACCGATGCTGCACATGCATGTGCCTAGCATAGCGACAAGAACATGTCACTATTTAAACTAAAATGAAAATATTGTCATAAAATGTGACTCAACTACAACAAGATTTGTACATGCAATTAACATGCTTACATTCAACTCATACACGAATGCAAGAAATAATAATAGAAACACATGCTTGTACATACACGAACAAACTTATACAATGTGAAATAACTACTACATGAAATCATTATAAGCATATACATTGAGAACACACAATGGTTATCAATTAAATTTTTTTTAAATGAGCATTCATGATTTTCATCATTGAGAATATAGCAAGCATTTTTAACCAACTAAATCATGTACTAAGAAGAGTCTTACTTTTAAAGAGAAGTTTGGAACAACATTACATCACTCATGATGGAATAGAAGTTGTACTCACAAGATGTAAAATACTCAAACAAAGTGTTAGAGTAAAATTATAAAAGTGAAAGAATCATAATAAAGATAGCAACATTAGAGATATTAATAATCCTCAATTCCTCATTTTTGTTGAAAAATGCTTTGGTTGCAAACATTTTGTGAAAATGTCGGCAAGTTGATTTTCACTATCAACATGCTCGAACACAACATCCAATTTTTCAACATGATCGCGAAGGTAATTTCACATGCATGTGTTTATTCCTTGAGTTACTTTATTTGGAGTCCGAGAAAGTAATTCAACTTCCCATAAGACTTATTTCAAACACTCCCTGCATAAGCTTAGAGAATTCTTTGACAAGTTACATGTTAGTAGAATTAAATATGATATAATGTCAAATGGGTTATGTTTGATGTTTAATGAAGCTAAACATGCTTATGTACACATAAGTGTTTATAAAGACTAAAAAATACATGAAAATATAATATGATGAGGTCATTTCAAGTATATAAATTGATAAGTCACCATGATTATCAATTAAGAATCATGTTGCAAATGAATACTCATAATATATATCATACACCAAATATGTCATGTACTTAGAGAGATAAACAAGTAAAAGAGATAACTTGCTAACAAAGTAAAATTTAAATCGATACTACCTCACCATATAATATAACAGAGGATGCATTTAGATTTCACAAGGAACTCTCAAAAGAAAGTTGAACCAAATGCAAAGTATGCCACAAAGATTTTAGAACAACACGATCTTACCACTTTTCACTTTGACAAAGTGTAGCAGTAGAAATGTTTAAGACTAAGCCATTGGATTGAATAGACTTGAACAGATCAAAATAAAAATCGCCACTGTGCTTTATTGTTTCCAAAGAAATGGGAAAAGAGCGAATAACCCAAAAGAGGGGGAAAGATTCAAGGTAAGGGGATTGGTTATGCAAAGGGAAGGTATTAGCACCCTAAACATCTATGGTACTCCGCAGGAACCTCTTTGTAAAATCTGTATATTCTGGCTATAAAATGTTGTATAAAAATAGATGGTGGAGGTGAGAAAAGAAATATTTTTTATGATTTTTGCACCCGCCGCGGTTGAGAACCTTTAGTGCCTACGTACCACCTTTTGTGTAATAGGGGATCAGGGTACACGTATTTCCTCTTTAAAAAATTTACAACACAAGTGTGTTGGTTAATTTTATGAGATAAGACATCATCGTCATTGTCCGTGTGGAAAACATACTAACTACCCACAATCATGAGAAAGGATAATTTGCAGCATCTCAAAGTGGAGGATATGGCTTGGATTTTAAAATAAAAAATGCCTCACTCAACACCCAAGTGGAAAATATCTCACTTCAATACATATTGTAGAAGTATAGTTGTTTGCATTACTACAAGGATTGACAAGAGTCTAATCTTTTGAGAAACTTTTTAAAGATAAGAGGAAAAATGGCAAGATGGTTTGAATGAGATTGGTTGATTTTAGTCTTCTCAGAAGAATTTCAAGGTATTATTAAGTTGATTGAAGTTTAATTAAGAAAATGTTTCGAAAATGCATGGACCTAAGTCCAAGTTTATTATGAAAATGGTTCAAGTTTAGAAACAATTTTCAAAAGGAGGGAGAAGATTTTTAAAATTAAATCAGATGGGAGGAGATGAAGGGAATATCTTAAAGCATAAGGTAAAAGCTAGGGAGAAGAACAATCTAACCAACAATAAGCCAACACTTCACATTATGAGTCAAGATAGAATTCCATTTCTTTGGATTGAAACCAAGCAAGGATACTAAACCTCTTGAGAAGACCAAACTTCAAATGCATTAAGTATTCACAAAAATTGGGCAGAGTAACGGTTGTATACAGATGAATTCCAGATTGCAGACAAAGTATGTAATCACAACAACCTGCACACAAAACAAACAAACAACCCAATGTCTTGAGGTAAACCCCAATAACTCCAGACAAAATATCAATTAAGGTCACAAGGTCTCCAACATAAGATCAAGGTTTCTATTCCTAAGTCCAAGAAGTCCAATACTCCATAATGCCAAGGATAGTAACCAAATATTCCAAGTATTATTAAAAAATTTTATGGTTCATGTTGATTATTAAGTATCTTCAAAAGGAAAAGAAAAGCTCAAGTGAGAAAAATGAAAAAATGACATAAAAGTAAATGCTCAAGTAAGCAAAGATGAAAATAACATGAAATGTAAATGCTAAAATAAACGATGCATAAAGTAAATTGCATAAGATAAAAGCATAAAATAAAGTCAATTGTTAGAAGTTAATGGTTAGTTGGATGACCATCTTGAGACTTGCATTTGGAACTTATTAGAGGATTTGTAGAACCAAAGCCTCTCAACAATAAGTTGCATTTGCTTTTTGTCAAGTATATCATCCATTTAAGAATCCTCAAGGAAACATTTAATGATCAATGATGTTTAAGTGATCCGCATTGACCAAAATTAATGAAGATCCATTGGAGGATTGGTAGAACCAAAGCCTCCTAATAATGAATCTCAAGGTTATTGGATCAAAGGGTTCAAATTAACATACTTGGGCTTGCAAACATAGGTTTGGGCAACGAATGATAATTTTCTCAAATTGGGACAAAATTTAACACTATGTTAAGCAATCGTAAATGGACTTTTGTAGAAGTCGCACCAATTTTGAGGCCGGTCAATAGCAATCTATGTACTTCATGTTTGGATAAATGATATAGAGATCATTATCCCTTAACATGTAGCACAAATAAAAAAGGAAATGGATAAGATGAAGATGGAGGGGAATGATAAGCTAATTTGGATTACTACCTCAAATTTCTTTCATCTTTAAATTCAATCACCCATCTCAATGAATTAAAGTACTAAACATATCATTAATCCAAAGCACCAAAAATGAATTAAATAATTCACTCTTAGGTAGATTTAAATTAATGAATATTTATCCAACTTCATCTATACCCAACGTCCATTGATTTTAAAGAGAAATTGGACATTTAGAATTGCAATCCAAATCAACTATCAAAATAAGTGAGTAGAAAAAGAGAGATGGATCAAAACAACCCCAAAACAAGGCAGAAAATACATTTTTGTACTGTTACAATCGATTGCGCTCTGGAGCAATCGATTGCATTAGTGTTTCTTTTCAAAAAAACATGTAAAATCATTATGTGACAATCGATTGCACTTTGGGAGCAATCGATTACACCCTGTGCAAAACAGCAAATCAACATTTCAAAAGGCCAAATTCTTGTTCAAACTTTTAATCAAACACCTTATGATCATGGATTTAATTAAGCATGAAAATTCCATCAAATTATGAGAAAATAGCACCAATGGAATCACAAAACAATGCTCAACGAATCAAATCCAAAGATCAACAAGAGATCACATTGTGAAAGGTGAAGATCTAACTTACCAAAGGTATATCTAGAGAATTATCAAAACAACTTCAAGAATTTGCTTCAATTCAACCCTAAGAATCAATTTCCCAAGCTTGGATGTATAGAACTGATGAAGAAAAAGTGTTTGGATGAAGGTTTAGCTCAAAGATTAGTAAGCTTCAACGTAAAGCTTACTATTTTTTTTTAAATGGAGCTTTGAGTGAATTTGGTAGATGAAGGGAATTGAGAGATTTTTTAGCAAAGTGAATTTGGCTATCAAAAGTTTGAGATTTGAATGAAATGAAGGCTCTATTTATAGAGTTTAGGTTTGGGACTAGTGGTGGTATGGAGTTTGGGTTGGGAAATGAAATTAGGTTTGGTAATTGATTGTTGGAGCCAAAATTTGAATTAATGATATATCTTTCAAAAAATGAAAAAAATTTGGGGCCAAAAAAATGACAAGCTTGAAATTGCTGATTTTTTTTTCAAAATTTCACTCTGTGCAATCAATTGTACTCTGGGAGCAATCGATTGCATCCGTGTTTTTTTTCAAATATTGCACAAAATGCACTTTGTGCAATCGATTGCACTCTAAGAGCAATCGATTGTACAGTGAAAAAAATGAAAATTTTTAATTATTTTTCTTTGCAAATAGAGATTTTAGGGATATAATACCGGAAAACCTTATTTGTCAGATGCTTTGACTCAGTACCTACAAAACACAAATATACAAAGACAAAGACAAATATTTTTTGTATTTTGATTAGAAGTTAGTCAACAACACATACAAAAAATACAAAACTAAGGTGCTTGGAGTTCCCTCAAGAGAAAAATTAAAGATAGGAGATAGATAAAGAGGAAGAACCAACCCTAATATGATCTTGTTATGATCAAGTTGATATGATATGATAGGGGAATCTTAGGGGCAAAAATTGGGGTACAGCAGCTGCCCTTATTTAAGTGGCTTCTATCCGGAGATGTGGAGATTATAAATCTTCGTGTTGACGTGATTGAAGATACTTAAATATAAAACAAGCCCTATTTTTGGCCCTAAGATACCATGCAATGCTTATGAATATGAATGCAGATGAATAAGTCTAAAGGGACGCAAGACACCATTGGGGATGTAGCAAAGGAAACAAGGATCAAAAGAGAAACCCGGCCAGGAAAATAAATCACTGGCGAGCAAAAAACCTGACTCTATTGGGGTAAAGCCCAAAGAGGGGATAAGGTGTCATTAACTCAAATATTGAAGAGAGACAGTAAAGGATAAAAGTGATCGACTGATAACTATGAACTACCAACTCAATAGTCGGCGGTAGAAGATCAAAAAGATATTGACTCACAGATGACAGTAAAGTACCAACTCAATAGTTGGAGGTAGAAGATCAAAAAGATACAGGCTCTCAGATGACGGTAAACTACCAACTCAATACTTGAAGGTAGAAGATCAAAAAGATATCGACTCATAGATGACGGTAAACTACCAACTCAATAGTTGGAGGTAGAAGATAAAAAAGATACCGGCTCATAGATGACAGTAAACTACCAACGCAATAGTTGAAGGTAGAAGATCAAAAAGATATTGTCTCACAGGTGACGGTAAACTACCAACTCAATAGTTGGATGTAGAAGATCCAAAAAGATACCAACTCACAGATGACGGTAAACTACCAAGTCAATAGTTGGAAGTAGAAGATCAAAAAGATACCGACTCATAGATGAAGGTAAACTACCAGCTCAATAGTTGAAGGTAGAAGATCAAAAAGATATCGGCCCATAGATGACGGTGAACTACCAACTCAATAGGTTAAGATAGAAGATCAAAAGATATCGACTCATAGATGACGGTGAACTACCAACTCAATAGTTAAAAGTAGAAGATCAAAAGATACCGACTCACAGATGACAGTGAACTACCAACTCAATAGTTGAAAAAAAGATACTGACTCACAGATGACGGTGAACTACCATCTCAATAGTTAAAGGTAGAAGATCAAAAAGATATCGACTCATAGATGACAGTAAAGTTCTAACTCAATAGTTGGAGGTAGAAGATCAAAAAGATACCGGCTCATGGATGACAGTGAACTACCAACTTAATAGTTAAAGGTGAAGAAAAGATATCGGCTCATAGATGACGGTGAACTACCAACTCAATAGTTGAAGGTAGAAGATAAAAAAATACCAGCTCACAGATGCCGGTAAACTACCAACTCAATAGTTAAAGGTAGAAGATCAAAAAGATACCGACTCACAGATGACGATAAACTACCAACTCAATGGTTGAAGGTAGAAGATCAAAAAGATACCGGCTCATAGATGACAGTGAACTACCAACTCAATAGTTGAACGTGAAGAAAAGAGTAACACCAACATTCACTGAAGGAGAACTATCGACGTTCACTGAAGGTAGAAAAAATTAGGGCAGCTGGGGCAAACCCCATCCAAAATCTCTATGTTGTCTCTGTTACTTTGCTCAGAGGCCCATGTCAAGGCTCTGATTGCTTTCCTGAAGACTGCACACGTACCGCAAGAAACATTAGCTGACCAGTTTAAAGATTGCGTGGCTAGTCTGACTGCTGATAATGGGTTGGGTTTCTTTGACGCCGACCTGCCTTCTAAGGGGAGGAATCACAATGATGCCCTGCATGTCTCTATTGAATGCATGGGCACTACTCTAGCCCATGTATTGGTGGATACTGGTTCCTCATTGAACGTTTTACCTAAGAAAGCTCTAGACCGGTTGGACTGTGAAGGTTTAGAGTTGAAGCCAAGTAACATTGTTGTTAGGGCCTTTGATGGGTCAAAGAGAATGGTACATGGAGAAGTTGATATTCCAGTGAAGGTTGGTTCTCAGGTCTTTGCGTCTACTTTTTATGTGATGGACATTCGGCCATCCTATTCTTGTTTGTTGGGTCGCCCATGGATCCACAAAGCTGGGGAAGTCACTTCAACGCTCCACCAGATGCTGAAATACCCAGTGAAGGGGAAAATTGTTACGGTACGAGTAGAGGAGGAGTACATGGTGATCCACCTCAACTCTTTCTGATATATAGAGATGGATGAGGAGTTCATTGAGACCCCGTTTCAACATTTTGAAGAGGTTTCCCAGACACTGGCATCAGCTGAATCTGTTACTGAAGATCCTCCAATGAAGATGGCTTCCCTCAAGGATGCCCGGGCTGTTGTTGAGAAAGGTGGGTGTGCAAATTGGGGCTAACTCCCTGATTTTGCACATAGGACTAACAAGTTTGGTTTGGGTTTCACTGCAGAAGCTCAAAGGGTTGTTCGGAGTGCACGGATCGGAAGACCTCCCTTGTTTATCAACAATTCAGGAGTAAGTTCCATTGAAGACGACGTTGAAGAATCTGAGTTCGACAGTTGGATCTATCCTACTACTGATGGTGGACTAAGCAACTGGACAGCAAAGGACTTCATCCCACATTCTTTTATCACCCATTAATGAGACTTTTGTTTTGTATTTGTAATAGACAATGTTTTAAACTTTATGGCCCGGTGTCTTACCCGAGACACCGTGGTTTTGTTTGTGAGGGCTTTATGTGTGTCATTTCCATATATCATGAATAAAAGCATTGGACGTTTCTTGCATTTCAAATTTTGCGCTCCTTGTCTTTATTTTGTTATACATTGCAAAGCAGCTATTTTACACACACTCACATATACAGGTCTACATCCACTCTGGATCTCACTGGTAACGACTCTGCTACTACCAGTTATGACTTTGAAAGTCCGATCAACTTAGCCGAAGACGAAGGTGAAGATGATTGCGAAGTGCCTGGTGAGCTTTCTAGACTCTTACTTCAGGAAGAGAGGGCCATACAGCCGCATGAAGAGCCAGTGGAAACAATAAATCTGGGTACAGAGGTAGACAAGAAAGAGGTCAAGATCGGTGAAAATCTGGAGTCTAGTATTAAGTAACGGTTGATTCAGATGCTGCGTGACTATGTGGAGATCTTTGCCTGGTCTTATGAAGATATGCCCGGTTTGGATACTGATATCATGGTTCACCGCCTGCCTACCAAGGAAGAATGTCCTCCAGTGAAACAGAAGGTTCGCCGAATGTGCCCAGAGATGTCCGAGAAAATCAAGGCTGAAGTGATGAATCAGTTTGACGCTGGTTTTCTAGCAGTTACTTCTTACCCACAGTGGGTGGCCAACGTGGTTCCTGTGCCGAAAAAGGATGGTAAGGTTCGAATGTATGTTGACTATAGGGATCTGAACTGGGAAATCCCCAAGGATGATTTCCCTCTACTTCATATTGACGTTCTGGTTGACAACACCATGCAGCATAAGGTCTTCTCCTTTATGGACGATTTCTCCGGTTATAATCAGATTAAAATGGCTCTAGAGGATATGGAAAAGACAACCTTCGTTACTCAATGGGGTACCTTTTGCTACAAGGTCATGCCTTTTGGATTAAAGAATGTTGGGGCAACGTATCAGCGTGCCATGGTCACCTTGTTCCATGACATGATCCATCATGAGATTGAGGTATACGTCGATGACATGATTGCAAGATCCCAGACAGAGGAAGAACATTTGGACCATCTTTAGAAGCTATTTGACAGGTTGAAGTTGTACAAGCTGAGGTTAAACCCGAACAAGTGCACCTTCGGGTGAGATCTGGTAAACTGTTGGGTTTCATTGTAAGTGATAAAGGTATTCAAGTGGATCCTGCAAAGGTGAAGGCTATACAGGAAATGCCAGCTCCTCGAACATAAAAAGAAGTCAGAGGCTTTCTGGGACAATTGAACTACATTTCCCGATTCATCTCACACATGACTGCTACTTGTGAGCCAATCTTCAAGCTACTGAAGAAAGATCAAGTGGTAAGATGGAACGATGAATGTCAGGCCGCTTTTGAAAGGATCAAAGAGTATCTCCAAGAACCACCCATTCTGATGCCTCCAGTTGAAGGGAGACCCTTGATCTTATACTTGACAGTACTCGACAACTCAATGGGGTATGTTCTGGGTCAGCATGACGAGTCTGGCCGAAAAGAGCATGCTATTTATTACCTTAGAAAAAAGTTTACCGACTGCGAGACCCGATACTCATTGCTTGAGAAAACTTGTTGCGCTTTGGCATGGGCTGCTCGCCGGCTAAGACAGTATATGCTGACTCACACTACTCTATTGATATCGAAGATGGATCCAATCAAGTATATCTTCGAGAAGCCTGCCTTGTCAGGAAGAATAGCAAGATGACGGATGATCTTGACTGAGTATGACATCCAGTATACGACCCAAAAGGAAATCAAGGTTAGTGTGTTGGCAGATCATTTGGTGCATCAGGCAGTGGATAACTACCAGTCTATGAACTTCGAATTTTCGGATGAGAATATCATGATAGTGACTGAATATGAAGAACCTGGACCGAATGAAGGACCTGAGGAAGGATCCCGATGGTCTATGTACTTTGATGTTGCTTCGAATGCCTTGGGCAATGACATTAGCGCTGTGATCATATCTCCTAAAGGCTCTCATACTCCGTTTATCGCCCGAATATTTTTCAACTGCACCAACAACATGGCGGAGTATGAAGCGTGCATCATGGGTCTTCGAGCAGCTATTGACCTAAAGATTAAATTCTTACATGTTTTCGGAGATTCCGCTCTCGTGATCAGTCAGATCAAAGGCGAGTGGGATATGAAACACCCTAATCTCATTCCTTACAAGGAGTATGTGTTGACATTGCTTCCGCACTTCGAAGAGATAACCATTGAACACTTCCCTAGAGAGGAGAATCAGTTGGCGGATGCGCTGGCTACGATGTCTTCTATGTTCAAAGTCAATTGGGACAATGAAGCTCCCCAGATTACCATTGAAAGGTTGGACGAACCAGCACATTGCTATGACATTGAGACTGAAGAGGTAACAGATAAACTATGGTTCCACGAGGTGAAGAGGTATTTAGAAGTTCAGGAGTACCCTGAGGGTGCATCTGTTAATGATAAGAAGTTTCTGAGGAGGTTCGCGGCGAAGTTCTTCATCAGCAATGGCATTCTTTACAAGCGTAACCATGATTCGACCTTACTGCGATGTATGGATAAGAACGAAGCAGAAAGGATTATGGCAGAGTTACATGAAGGTACTTTCGGGACTCATTCCAGTGGACACACCATGGCAAAGAAGATCCTTCAGGCAGGATATTATTGGTCTACAATGGAAGCTGACTGTTATCAACATTCTCGGACCTGTCACAAGTGCCAAGTTTATGCTGATAAGGTGCATATACCTCTAGTTCCTCTGAACATCTTGACAGCCCCATGGGCTTTTACAATGTGGGGCATTGATATGATCGGCGAGATCAGACCTACTGCGTCCAACGGGCATCGTTTCATCCTGGTAGCAATTGATTACTTTACGAAGTGGGTTGAAGCAGCTTCCTTTGCTACCGTAACCAAGAATGTCATGGCACGGTTCATTCGGAACAATCTGATATGTCGATACGGTGTACCAGAGAGGATCATTACAGACAATGGTACAAATCTCAACAATAAGATGATCACCGAACTCTGCAAGTTATTCAAGATACAACATCACAACTCTTCTCCTTACCGGCCGAAGATGCATGGGGCTGTTGAAGCGGCTAATAAGAACATTAAGAAGATCGTGTAGAAGATGACAGTGACATACAAAGATTGGCACGAGATGTTACCATTTGCTCTTCATGGGTACCGTACCTCGGCGCAGACGTCAACAGGGGCAACACCCTATTCCTTGATGTATGGCATGGAGGCAGTCTTGCCCATTGAAGTTCAGATACCCTCTCTTTGGATTATGAAGGATGCAGGTTTGAGCGAAGACGACTGGATTCAAACTCGACTTGATCATCTGAACTTAATCGACGAGAAAAGACTTACTGCTATTTGTCATGGTCAGACGTATCAAAAGCGGATGATCAAGGCATTTAACAAGAAAGTTAGACGACAAGAGTATCAAGTTGGGGATCTGGTAATCAAGCGCATTATCTTACCTCAGGGTGATCCCAGGGGCAAATAGACCCCTACTTACGAAGGGCCATTTGTGGTTAAGAACATTTTCTCAGGAGGAGCTATGATTCTAACCACCATGGATGGTGACGACCTTCCTCATCCCGTCAATGCAGACATAGTGAAAAGATACTACACATAATCAAAGACCCGCCAGGTTGACTGGCCTAGGCAAAAATAAGGGCTTCCCGACAAACCAAAAGGGTTCGGGCAAAAATAAGGGATGAAAATGAAAAAATCTGTACACCCGGCAATTCGAAAACCTGAAAAGGCGGCTTGGGCAAAAAAGGGTATCCCGGTGGACTAAAAACCCGAAAGCGCGGGCCAGGCAAAAGTTAGGGATTAAGGCGTAAAACTATGTCTTATTGGATCACCTTGCATCCAGACTTCAGTATCGACTATCAAGCTTGGACGGAACTAATCAATCTGGTCTACCTTCAACCAAATAGCACAGTGATGAGATGCTCGAGGACATAAAGGCAATAGTAGAGTTGGAATCCAGTGGGATTATTTACATAGCTGTTTTGTTTAGTTTTTCACAAATTGTGTAAATTCTATTATTCAGCGGCGTTCTCTTACTAGGACGTCAACCTCTTGTACAAAAACGCCTATTTACAGGCCAAACTTCAGAATCAATATAATTCATTTTCAAAGAAATTTCAAACTGTTTTTCCTTTATCTGTTTTGTTTTGCAAAGAACGTCCAATGTTCACTTTTGATATATGCATTTGACATTGATTGCTGCTCATAAATATTTACGTGCGAAACAAAAGACCATTACTTGTAATATCAGAAATAGGGACAAATGAGAATTGTCCAAATTGTACAGTTGCTCTGTCCACCAGGTACAAGGTAAATTCAGCTGAAGAATATGGTTAAGGAACTTTCACTCCCCGCAGAGTAAGACAGTAATGACAGCTCTCCCCAGCTGAGACTTGCAATTATGAATGAATAGGCAATATTCTCCACAAACAGAGTTTATCTACCATCAACACTGAAAAGGTTTAATATCCCCGACAGTCTTAATATTCCCCAACAGAGTATAAGAATATTCCCCGGAAGAATACAACATATCCCCAGTGGAGTCTGAAACTTTTCCAGCGCAGTCTGATAAAAGCTTCCCCAGTGGAATTTGGAGAGTCATCCCCAGTAGACTTTAGAAGAATGTCCCTAGCAAGTTCAAAGGATTATACCCATTAGAGTCTAAAAGGTTATCCCCAGTGAAGCCGCAACTGAAAGATCATCCCCAACGGAGTCCTTTCCCTTCACAAACAAGAATTCAATCCCCAATAGGATTTAGTATCACCAGCAATGGTAATTCATCCCCAGCGGAATTTATTAGTGGAATCCTCAGCAGAGCATCTCTTCCCCACAGAGTAATCTCCTTATCATTTTATTCCTCAACGGAGTTATCCTCTCCTGCAGGTTTTTTCTCGCAATCATCTTCGTTCGCCATCTCCAGCAAAAATGAAGAATTCAACTCTTTCTCCAGCAGCTATTCGGGATTTATTTTCCCCATCTAAAACATTACATTTCCATACATCATGATACATGCACATACGCATCATACAACACAATCTCACTTATTTTGAGAACATCATTTCTTGATATATATCATGCATTGCATACGACTGACCTTTACCTTTCAGGAAGGATGCAATTAAGTTCTCAGCTATGTCGAACTACTGACCGATTCTTAAATCTCAACTGAATTAGTCTTAGTTGAATCACATATAAGGTTCTAAATCTCGACAAAGTTCCTTCGTCTTAGTGTGGACGAGTTCTTAAATCTCAACAGAATTATTCTCCGTTGAAGTACAGACAGTTCCTAGATCTCGATGAAGATGTTTCCCTCAGTCGAAGTACTTGCCGGTTCTTAAATCTCGACTGAATTATCCTAGGTTGAGTTACACATAAGATAAGGTTCTAAATCTCGACAAAGTTCCTCCGTCGTAGTGAGGACGAGTTCTTAAATCTCAACAGAATTATTCTCTGTTGAAGTACAGAAAGTTCCTAGATCTCGATGAAGATGTTTCCCTCAGTCGAAGTACTGACCGGTTCTTAAACCTCAACTGAATTATTCTCCGTTGAATTATAGATAAGGTTCTAAATCTCGACAATTTTCCTCCGTCGAAGTGTGGACGAGTTCTTAAATATCAACAGAATTATCCTCCGTTGAAGTACAGATAGTTCCTAGATCTCGATGAAGATGTTTCCCTCAGTCGAAGTACTGACCGGTTCTAAAATCTCGATTGAATTATCCTCGGTTGAATTACAGATAAGGTTCTAAATCTCGACAATTCTCCTCAGTTAAAGTACTGACCGATTCTTAAATCTCAACTGAATTATCCTCGGTTAAATTACAGATAAGGTTCTAAATCTCGACAGATTTCCCCCAAGTTGAATTATGGATAAGTTCTTAAAACTCAACAGAGATGTTCTCTCAGTTGAAGTACAGACAAGTTCCTAAATCTCAACAAAGATCAGGCTTCCCCAACGGAATCTTCCACAACAACAGGTATGCAAGTTCTCGCTAAGGAATCTCTTATGCGATCGACACTCCTGCAGATGGAATCTTTAAGCCCATCATCCCGTCAGCAATCTCCAAATGGCATCTGTAAGCCCATTCCCGGCATCACAAGGCTGATACCACTTCATGCGAGTGCAAATTTCTGGGCACTCTAGTGTTCAATCATCTTCCACCTTCGGATCACGAAAGGCTCCTGAGCCAATCTACATCCTCAGATTTAAGAAGATTTAACAGGGTCAGCTGTTGTACCCCAAAATTTCCCTCTCATATCCCTCAAGACATTGCAAGAAAAATCTCCAAGTGGCTCAAGATAGCTCAAGAGTTGGTCAGACAAGCTATCTCCTAAGGCAGTCTACCCCAAATTAGGGTTTTGTGTTGCACCAAGATCCTTGAATCCAAATGACCTCAAGTGCTCCCCAATTTCCTAATATGCTCTCAAGATCATCCGTGTCAAGTTTCAAGCCTTGCAGAGGAAGTTTGCTCAGTCAATTGCTCAAGGGTCCAAAAATCGACTATCTTAGGGCAAAAGTCAACTGTGACCCAGATACAGTCAAACTTCAAGATTTTTTGTCAATATTATCATTTTGAAGGATATTTCATCATTTTATCAAGGTTTGATCATGATTCATCAAGGATTGCTCAAAATTTATCAAGACTCAAAAGTTGCTAAATTAGGGTTTTGTAGGAAAAGTCAACTCAACTTTGACCAAGCATAACTTTCTCATACTTTATGAGAAATGACCCATCAAAATCTCATTTTGAAGAGGATTAAATTTCCTACAATCCATCTTCATACCCCAAGATCAAAAAATGCACTCACAAAAAGTTACAAGTTTGGACATTATACGTCATTTTTGAAAGTCAACAAAAACACCTTTTTTTCCAAAGCTTATAACTTGATCATGGAATATCAAATTAAGATAATAACAAAAGGGTTGGTTAAAGGACATATTAAGATTTCTAAAAAGTCCAAGAACACCTCTAAAAGTTCAAAACTGAAGAAGTTATGCATTGTTGAAGTTGGACATTTTTGCAAAATTGCCAAAAGTCAACTATCCCCAAAACTTCAAATTTTGTCAAATGGGCCCATTCTTTTCCACTTGATTTGAGCTTGAATCATTGTCCACGTGTCCTAGCTTCAGCCATGAGCTCATATTTCATTTTTATTATTTTATTTTATTTTTTATTGAATTTATTCATTTTTAATCAAATAAAATCATAAAAAATCCAAAACTTTGATTACATAAGATTTTTTTGCTGTTTCAGGTTTTGATTATCATCATTAGCATCATCTAATTAGTATCACACCAAACCATATGCAAAAAGATTGAGATTGGACAAATTTGGAAGGTTTTAAAGAAGAGATCAAATCAAATATGTATGTATTGATATGGGAAGATTTGATCCATAATTCTTACCCTAATACACTACATAGTACATAAGCAAGCCAAAGAAATCGAGATCAGGGTTGAGAATTGCAGAAGGAGGCAAAACAAAGTTGGAAAAATGTGACAAAAAGCTTGAAATCGAAATCGTGCTTAGAGGTATTTTCAAGGGCTGAGACTTGTCCCAATCTCTTCCTGGGTGTTCATTCAATCTACCTGGATCAAAAGCAAGCTTGTTCAGACCCCATAACGCGCTGTAAGTGTCACGATAACCACCCCTGTTCTTGATTTCGCAACTCTGAATTTATGCATCCTTTTCATAAATCAATACCATATTTTGAATCTACATGACATTTGCAAGCGATTGGTATTATTCAATTTCTTTTATCTGGCCTGAACGAAGAACCACCATAGCTAGGGTTCTTCGTTTGTTTGTTGGGTTTTTCTATTTCAGTCAAAGTTGGGACTCAAGAAGGGCATGGTGTTGATCAGGAAGCCAAGACGAATCCAACCATGTCCTTGGAATGGATTTATGTAGCCTGAGATAGATTTTAGGATGGGTCTGCACTTTTAGCTGCGGATTCAAATCCGCAGGTAAGTTTTTACACGTTTCAGGACAGGGATGATGAAGTGTCCCCTACCCATTGGTTCGTTCAAATGGCACGCGTTTTTTTAATAATTTTTTTGGCCATGGACTTGTTTTATTTTATTATATATTCTTTGTATATTATTAACAAACAAGCCATCATGGCCTAGTGGTAAGCGTGCACGTTCAAACTCCTTCAGGACCTGGGTTCGAATCCCAGGTCCCCTAATTTCTATTTAATTTTGTCTTTCAGGTGATCACGTGCATATTCAAACCTGCAGCCTACCGTGTACCATCATCCATGCAATAGCCAGATGGCCAAAGGCCGGATCTGGTGGCCAGGATCTGAAGGTCCACCAAGACATTGGTCAATGAAAATGCGCTGGATTCCCAAAGTCAAACAAGGCCAACTCTAATGGGCCTCATAATTGCTTTCTACACCATATAATCAGGCGCATACTCCCTTCTACTCATTTATTTTATTTTATTTTATTAATTGTTTTATTATTTTTTTATTTCATTTACTAACCAATCAAAAAATTATTTTCTTTATAAAACAAAATCACAAAAATATTTTTTATATTTAATCAAATTTTTATTTTTATTTTTATTAATAAACACTAATTAAATTAATTTAGGTTTTAATTAGAATAACTTTAACCTATTTTTTTGTAAATAATTAAAATTAAATTAGATTTAAGTAGGCTTTAATTACTAACATTAATTATTTTGTTTTTCTTTCTTAAAATAACAAAAACCCAAAAATAAATTATTTTTCAATTAATTAATTTATTAATTTAATTTAGTAATTAATTTAGGTTAATTTCTCTCTTAAAGTAAAAAACAACAAAAAAGATATTTTCTCTCAAAAATGGTCAAAACCCTAATCTTGCGTCCGATTAAATTTTGCGCCGCGATTTATCTTCTTTTATCCAATATTGTACTTGCTCCCGGATTGTAATAGTAAATAGGACTTTTATTTATTTTTATCGCTTTATTTATTTTTAAAGGGTTTGTCTTTGGCGATGTAAATACCCGACGCCTTGTAATTTAATTTTCGCACTTTTATTTCCGCAAATTATAACTGTTAGATGTTTGATAATAGAGATGCATGACAAGACTGAATGTTTTAACCTAAAATTAACTTAGATCACCCTTAACATGTACAAAGATAAAAATAATTGAAAACGACACACTCGCACATGCGCACTCCTAGGGTACACCACACTTGGTTGCCTTCGTACACGGTCGTTGAGTATAGGTCGCTTTATAGGTCGTCCTCTTGTCTAAAAGATCATAATTGCCTCGAAACGGTTGCCTCAGATATTGTCGCCTCAAACAAATGATCTAAGACATTAGGGTTACCGCTAAAGCGTCCTAACATTGCTTTAGTGACCGTATGTCCCTCATTCGAATTGACCCTCAAACTCCAACGACGATGCTACCTACTCATTGATAGTGTGATAGCATTGTCTAAAGGAAGATAGCATAGAACGATTCCTTTTTCGAGTAGGTAGATAGTGAAGGGGTGAAAAACACAAGAAGGGGGGGGGGGGGGGGGGGGGGGTTGAATTGTAAAACTGAAATCTTAAAGCAATTGACAAGATATTTTTATCCTGGTTCGTTTGATCTCAAACTACTCCAGTCCACCCGTCAAGGTGATTTCGCCTCTCTCCAATGAGGTCTTAATTCACTATATTCAACTGAATATTACAGACTACTTTAACAACTGCTAAAGCCTTCTTGATTCAAACCACAATCCGGTTTGTCAAGGCAACACTTTCTTACAAAGGTATAAAACAAATGTGTGTGAATGTTTTCTACAAAACTTTATCACAACTGTGATGTATACACAAATTAAGCTTAGAAACTAGATTGCTAAACACTAATGGAGTATCAGAGTTTGTTGGTTTAGCAAAACTGGTAGATGAAGATTATTGTTCAGCTTTGTGCGTGTAGAGAATTGGAGAGCATTAGCCATTATAATCTTCGAAGCCTTGTTTATATAGCACTTGAGAAGATGAACGTTGAATGCAATATTATTGATTCAATGCTAATAACAAGCTTTCCTTTTTGAGCAGATCTTGTCTAGAATGATGCCGTTGGAATTAATTAGCGTTCAATGCACAGTACCGTTGCTTCTTCAATGCACGTTCTGGCTTGGCTCATTCTGATTCTGCTTCGCTGCTGATGAACTATTGTTTCTGTATCAGAGTGTTTACGCGCAGTTCTGTTCATCAAGCTTCAGCATGTACGTGTGTTGATCATCTGATCTTGACGTTCTGATTCAGCAACTTCTGATGCTGGTGTATGAAATCAAATTCTGATGCTGAAGAAGTGATCTTGCTTATTTTAATCAGCGTATCTGCAAGTCAGAGCATAGTAATTTTAGGTAGCATATAGTTCAAACATGAAACATATAAATACTATATCTTTTCACTTTGTTATCATCAAAACTCAAATATAGGGTACTAGATTCAAACATTGTTCTAACAATCTCCCCCTTTTTGATGATGACAAAAACTAGATATTTTAAATGAAAAATAACGTGAAAAGGTGTCTGGGAAATGTATCAGAATAAGAAGTACGGAAAAATCAGAGTTAAGAGATACCCCCCCTGAGTTTGTTACTTCCCTTTGATATACGTGTTCTTCAGGATCAAATCTTTTTCTATCTTTGAGCATCAGATTATAGGTCTTTGACTTATCAGAGAGCAGAGCTTCAGAGCTTTTCCTGTCAGAGCTTTGCTTCGGATCAGAGTGTTAGGTCGATCAGAACTTCATATTTGATCAGAGCAACATGAGCTTCTACATTTTGATCAGAGCTTCTAGCTTCTAGTCTTCATAGTGTTCAGGAGCTTCCTTGTGCCTGTAGACTTAAAAACAAAACAGAAAAACATTTCAAGTAATAGAGTTAGAATGTTTGAGAATTTCTGTCTAGTTAGCCGTTATTGATTTTAAATATCATTCTTGTTCTCCCCCTTTTTGTCAGCAATCAAAAAGTGTTGGTGATGTGTTAAAACACTTAAGATCAGAAAAACTAATTATATTAAAATAGTTCAGAATCAGAGCAAAATAGCATTACAAAACATAGTCAAAACAGGACATCAGAAAATGAAGAAAGCATGAAACAGTTATGCATGAAAAAGATTTAAGGTTGAGGGGGCATGCGTGAGAACAGGCTTTCCAGCATCGCTTGAATCTTTTCAGAAGTTTCATTCTGCTTCTGAACCATGTTGACAACAGTGTCAATCTTGCTGTCCTGTACATCCATTTTTGCTTTCATCTTCTGATCATTCTCTTCCATCCGCTGCTGTAGACGCAAGTCATTCAGCCTTAATTCTTCCAGAGCCTGCCTGTCCAAGGCAGCTTGAGAAGTGTCAGAAGGAGGAAGCTTCTCAGAACTTTCAGCGACATCTTCTGCTGGATTTTCTTCAGCCTGAATGGTCTTGTCTTCTGATGGTTGCACCTGTGCAGCTTGCTCTTTCTCAGACCAAGATTCACTGTCCAGAGGGAGCACAACTTCTTGAGGCAGCTGACTCTCAACTTCTTTCAGAACTGTGACCAGAGCTGATCAGAAGCAGCTGGGTCGATTATCCCAGGACAGACTTGCTTCAAAGAAGCAATCCATTGCAGCATACCTGTTTCAAAATTCAAAATACCAGAGCCAACATCTGGTTGCTTTGGTTTGGGTATGGCAATTTTGTGTCTTAAGTCAGCAAGACGTTCAAGACTTGTTAAGTCAATGAAAGTTCTGCTGGGGTTTTCAGAGGTTTGCTGAGGGGCTGTTTGTTTTGGAGGAGGTGTATCAGAGTCAGAGTCAGATATTTCTATTGGAGTGGTTGGAGTTTTTAGAGGTGTTGATTCCTCTGAAGATGGCAACTGGGGCCTGATAATAGTGGTTCCACATGGCAACTGGATTGCCAGCGGTGAAGGTTGAGGTGAGTGGGGGTCAGAATGATGAGGAGAAGGGGTTTCATAGCGGTGAAACTCTGTTTGTGGTGAAGGTGGATTATTTTCTGGTTGAGGAGGTGGAATCTCTGATTGCTCAGGGATCAGAGGTTCTTCTGTGAGTGGTTGTTGTGATTGTGGTTCTGGTTCTGGTTGTTGTTGTTGTTCTGGTTCAGGTTGTTGTTCTGGTTGTGGAGGAGGAATATTTGGTGGTTCAGAATTTGGTTGAGCAGAAGCATGTTCACGCTCAATATCAGCTAGCACTCTATCAAGTGCTGGTGTTGTTGAAATAGTTGGTTGTTTGGGAATCTTAGTTCTGGGTCTTCTGAGTAGTAAGGCCTCAGAAGGGTCTTCTGGTATGGTTTCATCAATGGTAGGGATTGGAATGGATATTCTGTGAGAGGTTTGAGGAGGAGCAGCAGATGTTGGAATAGTAAAAGATTTTGAAATAGGGGCAGCAGATGAAATACCTCTTTTCTTTGGAGTCTGATGAGATGATCCTTCTGCTTTCCTCTTCTTTGTCTTCTTCTGAGTCACTTCTGGTTGGACTTGACTCAGATCTTTGATCTTCAGCTTTGAACCTGTATCTTCTTCCTTGTATGAATCTGGATACTTGAGAAACATATCAGGTTTGGATTCCATTTCAGAAAATTTTGGGAAATCACTCAGAGGCACTCTTCTGCTGGAGATGTCAGCAGTTGAAGTAGCTCTGGGTTCCTTCTTAATATTTTCTATTAGCTTCATCTTTTTTAGGTTCTTAGCGTTCAGCGGTTTTCCAACAGTTGGTTCAATAGTGCACAGCACTTGAGCTTCGCTCAGATACTCTATCAGCTTATTCTCTGTCAGAATATCTGATATGAGCCTTCCAAACGGTATCCAGTCCCTTTTGGTCCTTTCTTCTTCTCTTGTTTCTTTGACACTGGTCTTGAGATGGTTGAACAGGAAGTGTGCCAGATTGATCTTTACCCTCTGATCAATAAAGTAGATCAGAAATTGCTGATCCACGTTTATATAATCAGGAGAACTTGTTGGTTTCCTGTGGTTGAAGCATCCAAGAACAATCTTGGCCCATACTCTGCAGTGATCCTTTAGATCCTTAATTTTGCTGCTGGGAAATCCAAGAGTGAAAATGCTGTTGGCTACCACACCTATATCAGGGCATCTGTCAGCCATGTCCACACAACGGACTCCACCACCACTTTGACCGATTAACCTAGCAATGAGATCTTCAGAAATCACTATCTTCTTTCCCATGACAGAAGAGATGACTAGATGTTTATGAATCTTGGCGTGAATCCAAAATTCCTTGACAAGCTCTGGGAAAGTTGGTCCAACCAACCTATCGAAATACCTCTCCCACTTTTGAGCCCTAATTTCTTCAGTTAGGTCAAATCCATTTTCCTTCAAACTTTCAAAGTCGATGATTAACTCAGAGAGAACCTCAAGATTCTTTACCGGTGTGAGAAGAGTTCTGAGGGGCACCTGATATTGTTCAGAGGTTTCTTTCTTCTGATTGCCTGCAGAAATGCTGGAGGATGCCATTGTTCTCACAAAAAAAGCTTTGAGAATGATTTGAGAGAAAAAGGTTTGTAGGAGATAAACTCAGAAATATGCAGAAAATACTTGAATGATTATGAGAAAGCGTAAAGAATAAGAGTGAAGGATTAATGTGCTTAAATAGAGTTTTCAAAAATTATTTTGAAAAATTAAACGTTTTTAAGAGAGAGAAAAAAATAATGATTGCCATTAACAAGCGTGATTACTTTTCATTAAATGCTTGCTGATTTTGGGGGATTTGAGAAAGATACTTAAAAACGGTTACCAGACATGTGTCTCAATGCACCCAATCAGCGCTTTGCCTTCTCAGAAGCGTGCACGCGTTCTGCTTCAGAGATTTGCTGATGATTGGATGACACTTGTTTGATGTAGTGATCAGCACGTCTGTCTTTGAGATTAGACTCTCAGATCTTTAGACTTGCATCTGATACAATCTGCATGTTCTATCTTTCTGAAAGAAGATTGATCAGAAGTTCACAGTAATATAATTACATTCTGAAGATAAATACATGGAATTAAAACATTTTCATTCTGGGCATACTTTCATGCTGAGATGTTTCAGAATGAAATTAAACCTATCTTCTGAAAGGGGTTTAGTAAAGATATCAGCCCATTGATGGTCTGTATCTATAAATTTCAAGTTCAAAATACCTTTCTGAATATAGTCCCTAATGAAATGATGCTTTATTTCTATATGCTTAGCTCTAGAATGTAAAATAGGATTCTTAATTAAGCAAATAGCAGAAGTATTATCACAAAGAATAGGAATGTTACTCTCAAAAATCTGGAAGTCTTCAAGCTGACTTTTCATCCAGAGCATTTGTGTGCTACATCCTGCTGCTGCTATGTACTCAGCTTCTGCTGTTGACAGAGCAATTGTTGATTGCCTTTTGCTGGACCACGAGATCAGATTTTCTCCCAAAAACTGGCAGCTTCCAGAAGTACTTTTACGTTCCACTATGTCTCCAGCAAAATCAGCATCACAGTAGCCTACTAAGCTGTAATCACTAGATTTTCTATAAAACAAACCCAGATTAGTAGTACCTTTCAGATACTTGAAAATTCGCTTAACAGCTGTTAAGTGAGATTCTCTAGGATCTGATTGGAATTTAGCACAAATACATACGCTGAATAAGATATCAGGTCTTGAAGCTGTCAGATAAAGGAGAGAACCAATCATACCTCTGTAGACTTTCTGTTCTACGCTTTTGCTTACCTCTTCTCTTTCCAGAATGCACGTGGGATGCATTGGAATCTTTGATGGCTTACATTCTGAGAGGTCAAATTTCTTCAGAAGATCTCTGATGTATTTGCTCTGATGAATGTAAGTTCCCTCTGGAGTTTGATTGATCTGAATTCCTAGAAAGAATTTCAGTTCCCCCATGAGGCTCATCTCAAATTCTTCCTGCATACACTTAGCAAATTTTCTTCCAAGAGAAGGATTAGTAGAACCAAAAATAATATCATCAACATAAATTTGACAGACTAAAATGTCACTCTTAACTGTTTTACAGAATAGAGTAGTGTCCACTTTCCCTCTGGTGAATTCATTTTCAAGCAGAAAGTTACTTAGCCTTTCATACCAAGCTCTGGGAGCTTGTTTCAGACCATACAGTGACTTTTTCAGTTTGAAAACATGTTCTGGATGTTTTGTATTTTCAAAACCTGGGGGTTGGTGAACATAAACTTCTTCTTCTATATAACCATTTAAGAATGCACTTTTGACATCCATCTGATACAGAGTGATGCCTCTATTAACAGCAAATGAAATTAAAAGTCTGATAGATTCTAACCTGGCGACTGGGGCAAAGGTTTCTGTATAGTCTATCCCCTCTTGCTGACTATAACCTTGTGCAACCAGTCGTGCCTTGTTTCTGATGACTTCACCTTGTTCATTTAGCTTGTTTCTGAACACCCATCTTGTTCCAATGACGTTGAATCCTTTTGGTCTGGGAACGAGATCCCATACGTCGTTTCTGGTGAATTGATTCAGCTCTTCTTGCATTGCCAGAATCCAGTCATTATCCAGAAGTGCTTCATCAATAGAAGAAGGTTCAATCAGAGACACGAGTCCCATAAGAGTTTCTTCAGAGTTTCTGAAGCTTGCTCTTGTTCTGATTGGATCTTCCTTTCTTCCTAGGATAGTTTCTTCTGGGTGATCCAAACTGCTTCTAGGTAATCTCTTCTGAGGTTGATCAGCAGCAGTTGTAGGATTTCTAGCATTGCTCCTTTCAGACGTTGAAGGAATGTCTGTGTTGAGAGCTTCTGATGACTTGTCTTCAGAACCTGCAAATTCAATTTCTATACCTGCAAGATTTTCATTCTGCTTTGACTTTTCAGAGTCAAGCTTGTCATCAAAACGAACACTGATTGATTCTTCCACAATCTGTGTTTCTGTATTGTATACTCTGTACCCTCTTGAGCGTTCAGAGTATCCTAACATAATACACTTCTGTGCCTTAGAATCAAACTTGTTCAAATAATTCTTTGTATTCAATATATAGCAAGTACATCCAAATGGATGAAAATACGAAATGTTGGGCTTTCTGTTCTTCCACAGTTCATATGGAGTCTTTTCCAGAATAGGTCTTATTGAGATTCTATTCTGAATGTAGCACGCTGTGTTTATTGCCTCTGCCCAGAAAGTCTTAGCAACGTTTGTCTCATTGATCATGGTTCTGGCCATTTCTTGCAATGTTCTGTTCTTTCGTTCTACAACTCCATTTTGTTGGGGAGTTCTAGGACAAGAGAAATCATGCAGAATGCCTTTGTCATTAAAGAATGACTCAAAATGTTTATTTTCAAATTCTCCACCATGATCACTTCTGACTTTAACGATTCTAAGATCTTTTTCATTCTGAACTTGGTTACAGAAGGTAACAAACACAGAGTGTGACTCGTCCTTGTGTCTTAAGAACTTTACCCATGTCCATCTGCTATAGTCATCTACGATTACTAACCCATACTTCTTGCCACTGACTGAAGCAGTTTTAACTGGTCCAAATAAGTCAATGTGCAGAAGTTCTAATGGCTTAGAGGTAGAAACAACATTTTTGGATTTAAAAGAAGGTTTTGCAAATTTGCCTTTCTGACATGCTTCACACAGAGCATCTGAATTGAACTTCAAATTTGGAAGTCCTCTGACCAGATTGAGTTTGTTAATCTGAGATATTCTTCTCATACTAACATGCCCCAATCTTCTGTGCCAGATCCACTGCTCGTTGTTAACAGACAGAAGACATTTTACGTTCTGACTCTTTAGTTCAGAAAGTTTGATTTTGTAAATGTTGTTTTTCCTCTTTCCATTAAACAGGATAGTCCCATCTTTCTGACTAACAGCTTTACATGATTTTTGATTAAAGATTATATCATAACCGTTATCACTTAATTGACTTATGGATAACAGATTATGCATCAATCCATCAACAAGCAGAACATTATTAATAGAGGGAAGATTTCCATTACCTACAGTTCCAGAGCCAATTATCTTTCCCCTCTGATTGCCTCCAAAGCCAACGTGGCCTCCAGGCTTAAGTTCCAGGCTTTGGAACATATGCCTTCTTCCCGTCATGTGTCGTGAGCAGCCAGAGTCCAGGTACCATGACTGGTGTTTCTGACTTGCTGCTAAAGATATATGCAACATGTATTATTTTATCCTTAGGTACCCAGATCTTCTTGGGTCCTGATTTGTTAGTTTTACCAAAACTCTGGTTGAATTTTGGTTTCACAGAGTGCTTACTACTAGTATATTTGATGTCATGTGTGTGACCATACACAAAGTGTGAATTTAGAGGAGTGTGTTTAATGGTTAAATCCATGACATTTTTAGGTGTAGGAACCTTACCTAGGTATCCTATTCCTTTCCTGCCGTTTCTGCTAACTCCATAGATCATTGAAGCCATTCTGCTTCTATCTATGCTTTTAGCAAGGAACTTCTGGAAACTGTGATCATACTCCTTGATGATCTCATCAGCGTTGCTGGGAGTTTCAGAAATTGGTTCCTTCTGAGAGTTTTGTAAAGAGTTTTCTAATTTTAAAATTTTATCTCTCAGCTCAGAGTTTTCCAATTTGAGACTCTCAGATTTATTAGAGTCAGATTCAAGATTCCTTTTCAGGTCTCTGAATTTAGCTCTAATCTGCTGATAACGTTCCAGAATTTCATTGAGGCTTTCAGCAAGTTCAGCCTTTGTAAAATTAACAGCGAAGTTAGGGAATACCTCTTCTGTGTCTGATTCTGAGTCTGATTCAGAAGCTTCACTGTCATCTGGAATGTTAGCCATGAGCGCTATGTTTGCCCTTTCATCATCTGATTCTGAGTCAGCTTCAGATGAGTCAGAGTCATCCCATGTGGCCATGAGACTTTTCTTCTTCTCTCTTCCAAACTTCTTTTTTGGCTTTTCCCTCTGAAGCTTTGGGCAGTCACTCTTGTAGTGTCCTTGCTCATTGCACTCGTAGCAGATGATGTCTTTTGTGTTTGGCTTCTTGCTACCGGAGGAGCCTTCAGATCTTCTGTATCCAGAGGAAGAATCTGTCCTTCTGTATCTGGAAGAAGACTCGTTCTGATCAGATCTTCTGGGATTCCTGAACTTCCTTTGTCTTTGCTTCCACAGTTGATTTACTCTTCTGGAGAGAAGGGAAAGTTCGTCTTCTTCTGATGAGGATCCATCAGATGTTTCTTTAACTGCCTGCAAAACTTTAGATTCAGATTTTCTGTTAGATTTTAAAGCTAAAGGCTTACCTTGCTTCTGAGGCTCATCAGCTTCTAGCTCTATCTCATGACTTCTGAGGGAGCTTATAAGTTCCTCCAGAGTGATTTTGTTGAGATCTTTCGCTAGCTTCAGAGCAGTAACCATAGGCCTCCACTGCTTGGGTAAACTTCTGATTATCTTCTTGACATGGTCAGCAGTAGAGTATCCTTTGTCCAGAACTTTGAGACCAGCTACCAGAATCTGGAATCTAGAGAACATAGTTTCAATGGATTCAGATTCTTCCATTTTGAACGCCTCATACTTCTGAATGAGCGCCAGAGCTTTTGTTTCTTTGACTTGAACGTTGCCCTCATGCGTCATTCTGAGAGAATCAAAGATGTTCTTAGCTGTGTCTCTGTTGGAGATCTTTTCATACTCAGTATAGGAGATGGCACTGAGGAGGATGGTTCTGGCCTTATGGTGATTCTTGAAATCACGCTTTTGTTGATCAGTCATTGATTTTCTATCAATCTTCTGACCAGTTGCATTCACAGGGTGCGTGTATCCATCTGTCACCATATCCCACAGATCAGCATCATGTGCTAGAAAGAAGCTTTCAATTCTGTCTTTCCAGTAATCAAAGTTTTCTCCATCAAAGACTGGAGGTTTGCCGCTGAATCTGTCTCTGTCCTCATTGTTGTCATTGCTGAAATGAGAGTTGTTTCCTGCCATTGTGTTTTTCTGACGCTGGATCTTGTACTGACACGGTTAAGTGTTTTAGCTCAGAACCAGGAGCTCTGATGCCAATTGAAGGGGTGAAAAACACAAGAAGGGGGGGTTGAATTGTAAAACTGAAATCTTAAAGCAATTGACAAGATATTTTTATCCTGGTTCGTTTGATCTCAAACTACTCCAGTCCACCCGTCAAGGTGATTTCGCCTCTCTCCAACGAGGTCTTAATTCACTATATTCAACTGAATATTACAGACTGCTTTAACAACTGCTAAAGCCTTCTTGATTCAAACCACAATCCGGTTTGTCAAGGCAACACTTTCTTACAAAGGTATAAAACAAATGTGTGTGAATGTTTTCTACAAAACTTTATCACAACTGTGATGTATACACAAATTAAGCTTAGAAACTAGATTGCTAAACACTAATGGAGTATCAGAGTTTGTTGGTTTAGCAAAACTGGTAGATGAAGATTATTGTTCAGCTTTGTGCGTGTAGAGAATTGGAGAGCATTAGCCATTATAATCTTCGAAGCCTTGTTTATATAGCACTTGAGAAGATGAACGTTGAATGCAATATTCTTGATTCAATGCTAATAACAAGCTTTCCTTTTTGAGCAGATCTTGTCTAGAATGATGCCGTTGGAATTAATTAGCGTTCAATGCACAGTACCGTTGCTTCTTCAATGCACGTTCTGGCTTGGCTCATTCTGATTCTGCTTCGCTGCTGATGAACTATTGTTTCTGTATCAGAGTGTTTACGCGCAGTTCTGTTCATCAAGCTTCAGCATGTACGTGCGTTGATCATCTGATCTTGACGTTCTGATTCAGCAACTTCTGATGCTGGTGTATGAAATCAAATTCTGATGCTGAAGAAGTGATCTTGCTTATTTTAATCAGCGTATCTGCAAGTCAGAGCATAGTAATTTTAGGTAGCATATAGTTCAAACATGAAACATATAAATACTATATCTTTTCACTTTGTTATCATCAAAACTCAAATATAGGGTACTAGATTCAAACATTGTTCTAACAGATAGTTCTTAGATACTTTCTCATTCAAAACAAAACAAAATTTTCACACTTACACTCCTTTTCGAACAAAGTTTTCAAAACACTTCACTACACTCTTGAGGACAGAAGCAAGAGTTAAATCGAAGTTTCAAAACAAAAAAATTTTCAAACCCACAAGCACAAAGAAAACAATTTTGAAAACAAATGAGCAAGTACCTAAGAGCCCGTGGATAACCACGGATAGAAAGGGTGCTAATACCTTCCCTTTCTATAATCTACCCCCCGAACCCGAGAAATATCTCGAAAAAGGAATTTTTCTGTGCTTTTTTCCTTTCCTTGTTGGATAAAATAAAAGTCGGTGGCGATTCTTGCTTACTACGACATTTTGCGAAAACAAACGCAAAACGCGAACCAGCATTCCAAAAAACAGTTAGTTCTTCCCACCGTATCACAATGAGCATGCCGAGGGGCACATAAATTTAACTCGTTCTCGTCATAACGCCTTTGTGGCGGGAGGCACGCTTCTCTGCTACATAATTTCATTTCTGCTGTTTTAAAGCCATTTCTTCTTCATTTTTCCATTATTTTTCTTCCTTTTCTTATTTATGCCTTGCAAATGCTAAGTACCTAAAATATGATTCAAAAACTACAAAATGGATAAAATATGACATAATAATCGAAGAATCGGAAATTTAATCTATGTAATTTGGACGGAAAATGCTATATTTTTTTGTGTTATCATGAGGTTTTTTTCCTGAATAGAAAAAGAAACTCCTACTTCAAGGATCAAAGGGGTTATGAAAGGTTTCAATCCCTTATATCTTTGGTGTTTGAGGATTTGAAACAATGCATGTACATCATCAACAAGGTTTTATCCAAAAGCATACAACCAAAACATTTGTGCTTTAATATCATCATCCTCCCTCCAATCTATGCCTAGGCGAGAGAATGGGTAACAAGTTGGTATCATAAAGAAATTTAAAATTTAAAACAAATACGAGTGAAACGAATTAATTTATTCAAGACAAACATACTCATTGTATTAAGATTAAACATTCAAATGCGAACAAGTTCTTACATGCAAACAGTGCAATGATAAACAAGAAAAATTACAAATGAGAAAGCAGTAAAAATGCTAATAAACTAAGATGGCTAATCATCCTTAAACTCCAAGGAATTCTTAAATCATGTTTGAGCAGTGGGTTAACATCTTTGAAGGATAAGATACCACTCTTTATCAACTTTTGCACTTCTACCTTCAATGGAAAACAATTCTCAATGTCATGCCTAGGGGCGCCTTGGTGAAAATCACAGAAAGCATTAGCTTTGTACCACCAAGGAATTACTTCTGGGATAGCTGGCTGTGATCTTGTATGAACAAAATTCTTTTGCAACAAATTAGGAAATAATCCAGCATACGTCATAGGAATTGGGTCAAATGAATTTTTCCTTTGATCAGTAACTTGTTGAGTCTGTTGACAAACTGGAGCAACATGAGGTAAGTTGAACACAAGGATGACATGAGAAATATGCTGATTATGACGATAATTGTTTCTTCCTCTGGTTCTCTTCTTGGAAAATTTATTATCAAACTTCTTCACACCACTAGCTGAGCCACCATCTTCAGATAAACATCCCTTTCGGACATCTTCTTCTAGAAGCACTCCCACATTAACTTTTTCATGGAAATCACTGGGAGCATTGACTATCACCTTCTCATGAAAGAATGATTTCAGAGTTTCTATGAAGACCTTTCCATCTCTTCTTCCTTCCCAAAAGGATTGACTTGGACAGCAACCAAAGTTTCAACCAAAGCAGTTAGATACTCCATATCAGCCTTCAAAGTAGTTACCTCTTTGCGGAGTTCAAAGATCTATTTCTTAATGTTTGTCATCTTCTCTTAGCACGAGTGTTGCACTGACGATAACTTGACTTCTGAAGACAAAGAGAAGATGATAAGACTCCGAGAAACTCTCAAAATCAAGACAGAAGTGAGAATGATGCATGATATGCAATGTATATGATTGTTTAAAAGTTTTAAAACCAAGTTTTCAAAGAACTTTGGAATATTATAAATGAATTGCAAACATCAATTAAAAGACATAATTGGGATAACTGAAAAAATCATTTCATTAATATTGGGAGGATTAAATTGGAAGTACAAGACTTCACTAATCCTAAATAGAAGAAAGAGAAAGCTAAATCCTCAGGTTCAAATGAACTAGATCCAATTAAGATCCAACACTGTGTTGTAAAATATTCTTGAGCTTAAATTTAGAATGTTAAAGGAAAATAAATCCTCTTGCACTCTTCTATTCTACTTTGCTGATAATCGGGAAAATAAATCACTGATACAAAGGATTTAGGAACGAGATCAAGAGCGTGGAGAAATCCATATTTAAGATAGCTAGGAGAGGTTGAAGTCCCAAGGACTAGATACCAAGGATTAAGGATTTCTCAATTCTTCTGAATCAGAACTCTTGACATTGTACTTCTTAGTACTCTTTCCAAAATCCATAATTACAAAACTTGTGATGTTTGCAAGAAAAACTCTTAAGTTCCTTAAAATTTGGTTAAAACAATGCTCATGGGTGCATGGATGCATGATGCAATAATCAAACACAAGATCACAAGCATAGGGTTTATAAGTTCAACGTCACGAGCATGAGGTCGGAAGTACTACCCATAAGGTACGATCTAAAATTTTATCACCTGGAAAACAAGGTTCTAGAGGTTCCCAGAGTCTACATCCTTCCTTCTGATGTTACCAACTTCCCGATTAACTCGATAATTAGTAATATTCTCAAGAAAAACTTGTCCGAGCATAGTATCACGTGACAACTATTTTCGGATTACTCCGTCATAGCCTTTGCACTACACCTAAAAGGCCAAGATGGGTTAGGTAATCTACGGTCCTCAGTTTCAGCAGACTCCCAGGTTGAAAGCAGCATGTCTTCCCGATTACTTGGTAAATGACACTACAGCCAAAGGGGCCTCCACTGAGTGGGGGATCTCATGTCTACTTTTTTGGGATTACTCCCTCAAAGTTAACATGACTATACCGCCCGTCCTATCTTAAGTTTGCCCAAGTCTGGGTGTAGGACTCATGAGTAATCACCAAGCACCCTGAAAACCAGGAAAATCCAGACAAACATATATACAACATATAACACATAAACAACAATAGCACATATACAAATATAAACAAAGATAGGCTCAACCCACTTAGGGATAGACCAGCAAGAGGTCAATCTTTCCCCAATGAAGTCGCCACTGTGCTTTATTGTTTCCAAAGGAATAGGAAAAGAGAGAATAACTCAAAAGAAGGGGGAAAGATTCAAGGTAAGGGGGTTGGTTATGCAAAGGGAAGGTATTAGCATCATAAACATCTACGGTACTCCACAAGAACCTCTTTGTAAAATCTGTATATTTTGGCTATAAAATGTTGTATAAAAATAGATGGTGGAGGTGAGAAAAGAAATATTTTTAATGATTTTTGCACCCGCCGCGGTTGCGAACCTTTAGTGCCTACGTACCACCTTCTGTGTAATAGGGGATCAGGGTACACGTAGTTCCTCTTTTAAAATTTTAAAACACAAGTGTGTTGGTTAATTTTATTAAATAAGACATCATCGTCATTGTCCGTGTGAAAAACATACTTACTATCCACAATTATGAGAAAGGAGAATTTGCATCATCTCAAAGTGGAGGATATAGATTGGATTTTAAAATCAACAATGCCTCACTCAACACCCAAGTGTAAAATATCTCACTTCACTATATATTGTAGAAGTATAGTTGTTTGCATCACTACAAGGATTTACAAGAGTTTAATCTTTTAAGAAATTTTTTAAAGATAAGAGCCAAAATGGCAAGATGGTTTGAATGAGATTGGTTGACTTTTAGTCTTCTCACAAGAATGTCAAGGTATTATTAAGTTGATTGAAGTTTATTTAAGAAAGTGTTTCGAAAATGCATGGACCTAAGTCCAAGTTTATTATGAATTTGGTTCAAGTTTAGAAACAAGAAGAGTTTTCAAAAGGAGGGAGAATATTTTTAAAATTAAAGAAGATGGGAGGAGATGAAGGGACTATCCTAAAGCATAACGTAAAACCTAAGGAGAAGAACCATCTAACCAACGAGAAGTCAACACTTGACATTATGAGTCAAGATAGAATTCCCATTCTTTGGATTGAAACCAAGCAAGGATATTAAACCTCTTGAGAAGACCAAACTTAAAATGCATTAAGTCTTCTCAAAAATTGGGCATAGTAACGGCTGTATACAGATGAATTCTAGATTGTAGAGAAAGTATGTAATCACAACAACTTGCACTCAAAACAAACAAACAACCCAATGTCTTAAGGTAAACCCCAAGAACTCCAGACAAAATATCAATTAAGGTCACAAGGTCTCCAACATAAGATCAAGGTTTCTATTCCTAAGTCCAAGAAGTCCAATACTCCATAATGCCAAGGATAGTAACCAAATAGTCCAAGTATTATTAAAGTTTTTTATGATTCATGTTGATTATTATGTATCTTCAAAAGGAAAATAAAAGCTCAAGTGAGGAAAATGAAAAAATGACATAAAAGTAAATGCTCAGGTGAGTAAAGATAAAAATAGAATGAAATGTAAATACTAAAATAAATGGTGCATAAAGTAAATGCCATAAGATAAAAACATAAAATAAAGTCAATTGTTAGAAGTTAATGGTTAGTTAGATGACCATCTTGAAACTTGCATTTGGAACTCATTAGAGGATTGGTAGAACCAAAGCCTCTCAACAACAAGTTGCATTTGCTTTTTGTCAAGTATATCATCCATTTAAGAATCCTCAAGGCAACATTTAATGATCAATGATGTTTAAGTGATCTGCATTGACCAAAATTGATGAAGATCCATTGGAGGATTGGTAAAACCAAAGCCTCCTATGATACGGTGGCCAGAACCAGGACTATTTTAGGAATGCTGGTTTGCATTTTGCATTTGTGTTTTCAAAATGTCGCGGTAAGCAAGAGTAGCCACCGACTTTTATTTTATCCAACAAGGAAAGGAAAAAAGCACAGGAAAATTCCTTTTTTGATATTTTCTGAGTACGGGGGGTAGATTATAGAAAGGGGAGGTATTAGCACCCTTTCTATCCGTAGTTATCTACGGGCTCTTAGGTACTTGCTCATCATTTTCAAAATTTTCTTCTGTGTATTTGTGTGATTTGAAAAGTTTTTGTTTGACTTCGATTTAACCCTTGCTTCTGTCTTCAAGAGTGTTACGAAGTGTTTTTAGAAACCTTTGTTTGAAAAGGAGTGTAAGTGTGAAAAAGTTTATTTGTTTGAGCAAGTACTTAAGAACTAATCTACCTACTCGAAAAAAGAATTGTTCTATGTTTGCTTCCTTTAGACAGCGCTATCCCACTATTAGGAGTAGGTAGCACCGTCGTCGGAGTTTTGAGGGTCAATTCGAAAGGGACGTACGGTCATTAAAGCAATGTTAGGACGTCTTAGTAATAACCCTAATGTCTTAAGATCAATATTCGAGGCAATAATATCCGAGGCAAATTTCCGAACAGGACTTTGATCTTTGTTTAGACAAGAGAGCGACCACTAAAGCATCCTATACTCAATGGCCGTTTACCGAAGGCAACCGAAGTGGGAGTGTACCCTAGGAGTGTGCATGTGCGAGTGGTCCAATTTCAAGTTATTATCTTTGCACATTTAGGGTTTGCTAACCATTTTAAAGTTAATCATACATTCTTGTCATACAACCCTAATTATTCATACACCTAACAGTTAATATTTTGCGGAATTTAAAATGCAGAAAGTAAGCTACGCTATTACAAGGCTTCGGGTATTTACATAGCCAAAAACAAACCCGTCAAAACGATAAATGAAACAGAGAAAAATCTTAATTAATCTATTACAACTTGTGAGCAATTACATTAATATGGAAAAAATAACATAATAAAGCACGCGCGATAAGTTAAGAACGAGAGAGAACTTAGGGTTTTGACCCCTTCTAACCTGATTGAAAGAAAAAATTGTTTTTGTTGTTTTTAACTATTTTTAAGAAAAAGAATTGGTTTTTAAATTAAATACAAAATTAATTAGTTAATTAAATTAATTAAAGAAAATAATTAAATGGCCTATTTTTTGTATATTGGTTATTTTTAGGAAAAACGAAAGTAGAAATTAAATTATTAAAACCCTAATTGTTCTAATTAATTTTAATTTATTTACAAAAAGAAATTAAAGTTACCTAAAATTAAATAACCCAATTTAATAATTTTTGTATATAAAAAAAATATATCCTAAATCTAATTGGATGAAAATATTTTTTGTGATTTTTGATAAAAAGAATTATTATTTTGTGTTAGTGAAATAATTAAATAAATTAATTAAGAAAAATATAAAAAAGAATATAGAAAATGATATTGGCCTGAGAAAGCAATTGGTGATGTGTGGATAGTAAGCTCTTGGCCCAAAAGAAAATAGCCCACGTTGAATTCTTGGATCCCATGCTTTGCTTTGACCAAGGCCTATGATGGTCCTTCATCTTCTAGCCTTCAGATCTGGCTTCCAGGACACTTGGCAGGTTGGATGATGAGGTCACATGGTGGCCTCTTAGCTTGTGTGCATGCTGGATCACATGAAAGAAAATAATATGAAAGAATTGGGCGACCTGGGATTCGAACCCAGGTCCTGTAACCTTTTCCAATAGCTTGGCCACCAACTGAGTTGCGCGTGTTAGTTGTATGTAAAGAAACAATTAAATATTATAAAAACAACACAATTCTATTAGTTCCATGCGCGCCGGAATTCAAATAAGCGAATAAGAAGGTGCCACGCCAGTCATCCCCAACCTTGCTCCGTTGGTAAAAGTAAAAAACTTTTACCTACGGACATATGTCCGTAGCTACAACCTTGGCTCATTTCAAAATCTTCCATGGGCATGATAAATGACATCTAATGCCATGGATCAACTCGTCTGGACCTGCTGAGTATTATGATGCCCTTTTTACGGGCCAATTTTTCCTGCACACAAAAGCCCTAAAACGAAGCAACAAAACCTAGCAATGGTGAATCTTGCTATAGTCCATAAAATGCAATTAAACGTTACAAATAGTTTGCAAATGTTCCAAGGATCAAGAATATATAATTATTTCGTGCTATAAGTTCTAGAATGATGCAATTCGATTTCAAAAAAGGTCCAAGGTTGTGACTAACTTACAGTGAGTTACAGTGCTGGAAACTCCTTTTTCTTGATTGGTTTCGCTTTCTTGTGATCCCAGGAAGCGATTGGGATGGCTAGAGGGTCTTGAGAATGCCTGGAACTATGAATTCGACTCAACACTTTTTATGTTTTTTTCAAGTTTGTTCTGGCCTTGTGCGCCTCTCCAACCTCTTTTTCTAGGTCTACAATTGTTCAATATATATCAATGATTGAATTAGGGTTGCAAACATGATCTCAATCTTCCTCCATTATAGCTTTTGATTTGGATTTGATTCACTTGAAGATACTTCCAAAAATAGGCCAAACTCAATCTTTTTGTGCACACTAAGGCTTTGTACGAATTCAATCTTTTGCCAACTGGATATAAGACCTGAAACATGCACAATATCTTGAGGTTTCAATGTTTTAGAGTTTTTCATGATTTGTTTTGATTAAAATTGATTTAATGCAAATAAAAATCAAAATAAATAATAAAAACAAGATAAAGACAAGTGGAAAGAGCTATGGCCCGTGGACCATGATACCAACTCAAGACAAGTGCAAACCGTTAGGCCCATTTAGCAAAAATTGCAATTTGAGGCATAGTTGACTTTTGACAATTTTGTAAAAGGGTCAACTTCACCAATACATAACTTCCTCAATTTTGACTCTTTGAATGTGTTCTTGGACTTTTTAGAAAGCTTGAGATGTCCTATAAGCAACCCTTTTGGTCTCATATCAATTTGGTATTCCATGTTCATGTATGAAGCTTTGACAAAAAAGGTGTTTTTGTTGACTTTTCAAAATGACCTATAATGTCAAAATTCACAACTTCTTGTGAGTGCATATTTTGAACTTGGGAGCTGATGATCGATTATAGAGAATTGCATCCTCTTAAAAATGAGATTTGGATGGGTCATTTATCATAAAGTATGATAAAGTTATGCTTGGTCAAAGTTGAGTTGACTTTTCCTACAAAACCCTAATTTAGCAACTTTTGGTCCTTGATGAATTATGAGCAATCCTTGATGAATCATGATCAACCCTTGATCAAATGGTGAAATATACTTCAAAATGAGGATGTTGACCAAAAATCTTGAAGTTTGACTGTATGTGGGCCACAGTTGACTTTTGCCCTAGCACAGTCGATTTTCAGGCTTTTGAGCAATTGACTATGCAAACTTTCTCTGTAGGGCTTGAAACTTGACATGGATGATCTTGAGAACATATTAGGACAATAGTGAGAATTTGAGACCCTTTTGATTCAAATATCTTGATGCAAACTGAAACCCTAATTTGAGGTAGACTGCCTTAGGAGGGAGCTTGTCTGGTCAACCCTTGAGCTTCCTTGAGCAACTTGAGGATCTTTCTTGAAATGTTTTGAGAAATATGGGAGGGAAATTTTTGTGGTACAACAGCTGCCCCTGTTCAATCTTCTTAAACCTGAGGAATTATATTGGCTTGTCAGCCTTTCGTGATCCGAAGGTGGAAGATGATTGAACACTAGAGTGTCCAGAAATTTGCACTCGCATGAAGTGGTAATTGTCTTGTGATGTCGGGAATGGGATTATAGATGCCATTTGAAGGAGTGTCGATCGCATAAGAGATTTCTTAGCGAGATCTTGTATACCTGGTTTTGAGGAAGATTCCGCTGGGGAATATTGATCTCTGTCTTGGGAGAAATAGAATTTTAGGAACTTCGGTCGTCCGTTATTCAACTGAGGAACCGTCTCTTAGTCGAGGAGGTGAGAATGAACTACTATCTGGTCGTGGTCCAGGCTTTATAGTGATAAGATCGACTGCTTTCTGGTCATAATCTAGGCTTTACAGTGACTTACTGGGGAGATGAGATTAAACTTGCTATCCGGTCGTAATCCAGGCTTTGCAATTTCTCAATTCTTATCTGGTCATAATCCAGGCTTCAGAAGGGACTAATTTGTTATCCGGTCGCATCCGAGCTTCAACTTGAATTTAGGGCACACTAATATCCGGTCACTCCGGGCTTCTTAGTAATTGTTCAGGTAAAGTTGCTATTTGGTTGCAATCCAAGCTTCGCAATGTCTTGTACCGCTATCTGGTCGTAATCCAAGCTTCACGATGTGTTATACCATTATCCGGTCGAATCCAAGCTTCATGGTGTTCTGTACTGCTATCCGGTCGTAATCCAGGCTACACAATACCTTACTTCTTATTTGGTCATAATCCAGGCTTCAGAAGAAATCAAATGGTTATCCGGTCTCATCCAGCTTCCCTTTGACTGTTGGGCCTACTAATATCCGGTCGGATCCGGGCTTCATAGTATTGGCCGAGTAAACTTCTATTTGGTCGTAATCCAAGCTTCACAGTGTCTCTCACTGTTATCTGGTTGTGATCCAGGCTTCAGTGTCTCTTACCGCTATCTGGTCGTAATCCAGGCTTCACAGTGTAATATACCATTATCTGGTCGAATCCAGGCTTCATGGTGTTCGGAGAAATCAAGATACTATCCGGTCAAATCAGGGCTTCATAACTTGTATTAAAGATATACTATTATCTGGTCGTAATCCAGGCTTCGTAGTATTCTTGGTTGCTATCTGGTCGTAATCCAGGCTTCACAACGTCTTCTACCATTATCTGGTCGTAATCCAGGCTTCATGGTCTTGTATTGCTATCTGGTTGTAATCCAGGCTACATAATAACTTGCTGAGCTGTTATCTGGTTGTAATCCGGGCTTCACGGCTTGCTGGGCATTAAACTATTATCCGGTTGAATCCGGGCTTCATAGCATGCTTTTAAGAGATACCACTATCTGGTCGTAATCCAGGCTTCGCGATAGTCTGATACTGTTATCCAGTCGTTCTTCGGGCTTCACAATATGCTGTAGAGATCAAGATGATATTCGGTCAGATCCGGGCTTCATAGCTTGAACTTTGTAAGAGTCTGATTGTATCCTTCCTGAAAGGTAAAGGTTATTCGTATGTAATGCATGATATGTATCAGGCAATGATGTTCTCGAAATAAATGAGATCGTGTTGTATGATGTGTATGCGCATGTCATGATGTATGGACATGCAATGTTTTTTATGATGTTCTCTAGTTGGGGGAAATAAATCTTGGACTGCATGCTGGAGAATATAAAGAGTTTCGCTCACTGGGGATAACGATCGAAGATGAATGGGAGAATAATCCTGCTGGAGAATACATTGGAGAGAAAATGACTCTTTGGGGAAGAGATACTCTGCTAGAGGATTTGTTGATTTTGGAGAAATACCCTCGGCTGTGGATGAATTACCGTTGTTGGTGATGATAAACTCTGTCGGGGATAAGATTTTTGTTTTGGGGAAGAAATAAACTCCACTGGGGATGGTCTTCCCTTGTTGGTGAAAGATGAACTCTGCTTGGGGAGAATCTTACCGACTCACTCGCGATTGTGAACCTCAGCTGGGGAGAGTTGATAATACTATATCCTGGTATTTCCTACTCTGCGGGGAGTGTATGCATTTTTAGTCATATTCTTCAGCTAGGTCTATCTTTGTACCTGGTGAATAAAACAACTATAAGGCTCGGACATTTCTTGTTTGCCCCTGTTTCTGAAATTACGAGTAATCGTCTTTTGTTTCGCATGTAAATATTTATAAGCAGCAATTATTGTTAAATGCATATATCAAAAATGAATCATTGGACGTTTTTGACTAACAAAACAGAAAAGAGAAAAAAATTTGAACTTTCTTTGTGAAAATGAATTGTATTGATTTGGAAGTTGGCCTGTAAATAGGCATTTTTGTACAAGAGGCTGACGTCTTATAAGAGAATGCCGCCGAACAAATAGAATTTATACAATTTGTGAAAAACAAAGAAAAATAGTTATGTGAACAATCCCACTGAGTTCCAACTCTTCTATTGCCTTTATATCTTCGAGCATCTAATCACTTTGCTACTTGGTTGAAGGTAGATCAGATTGATCGGCACCGTCCGTACTTGATAGTTGATACCGAAGTCTAGTTGCAAGGTGATCCAATGAGACATAGTGTTATGCTTTGATCCCTATTTTTTTCCTGGACCGCCCTTTCGGGTTTTTAGTCCACCGGGATACCCTTTTTTGCCTAAGCCGCCTTTTTAGGTTTTCGACTTGCCGGGTGTACATATTTTTCATTTTCATCCCTTATTTTTTCCCGAACCCTTTTGGTTCACCGGGAAGCCCTAATTTTGCCTAGGCCAATCAACCTAGCGGGTCTTTGATTAGGCATAGTATTTTTTCACTATGTCTGCATTTACGGGGTGAGGAAGGTCGTCACCATCCATGGCGGTTAGAATCATAGCTCCTCCTGAGAAAATGTTCTTAACCACAAATGGCCCTTCGTATGTAGGGGTCCATTTGCCCCTGGGATCACCTTGCGGCAGTATGATGCGCTTGATCACCAGATCCCCGACTTGATACTCTTTTCGTATGACTTTCTTGTTAAATGCCTTGATCATCCGTTTTTGATACGTCTGACCATGAAAAATAGCGGTAAGTCTCTTTTCGTCGATTAAGTTCAGCTGATCAAGCCGGGTCTGGATCCAATCATCCTCGCTCAAACTTGCATCCTTCATAATCCGAAGAGAGGGTATTTGGACCTCAATGGGTAAGACTGCCTCCATGCCATACACCAAAGAGTAGGGTGTTGCCCCTGTTGACGTCCGCGTTGAGGTGCGGTACCCATGAAGAGAAAATGGTAACATCTCATGCCAGTCTTTGTATGTCACCGTCATCTTCTGCACAATCTTCTTGATGTTCTTATTAGCCGCTTCAACAGCCCCATTCATCTTCGGCTGGTAAGGAGAAGAGTTGTGATGCTGTATCTTGAACTGCTTGCAGAGCTCGGTGATCATCGTATTGTTGAGATTTGTACCATTGTCCGTAATGATCCTTTCGGGTACACCATATCGACATATCAGATTGTGCCGAATAAACCGCGCTACGACATTCTTGGTTACAGTAGTAAAGGAAGCTGCCTCAACCCATTTTGTAAAGTAATCAATCACTACTAGAATGAAACGATGCCCGTTAGACGCAGTAGGTATGATCTCTCCGATCATGTCGATGCCCCACATTGCAAAAGGCCAAGGAGCTGTCAAGACGTTTAGAGGAACCAGAGGTACGTGCACCTTATCGGCATAGACTTGGCACTTATGACAGGTCCGAGAATGCTGATAATAGTCGGCTTCCATAGTGGACCAATAATATCCTGCCCGAAGGATTTTCTTTGCCATGGTATGTCCACTGGAATGAGTTCTGAAAGTACCTTCATGTAACTCTGCCATGATCCTTTCTGCCTCTCTTTTGTCCACACATTACAGTAAGGTCGAATCATGGTTACGTTTGTAAAGGATACCATTACTGGTGAAGAACTTCGCCGCGAACCTCCTCAGAAACTTCTTATCATTAACAGAGGCACCCTCGGGGTACTCCTGAGCCTCAAGATACATGATCAGTGCATTTTGATACACATCCTTCCACGATTGTACTAATGCATTTATTTAGTTTATTGTATTTATTTTTATGTTTTAATATGTTTTGCTAATTTATTTTATTTTTGCATTTAATTAATTTTCATATTTTATTTTCAACAACTGCAGCTTTTGCGGAAAAATTCATAACTAATTCTATAAAAATTTGATCGAGGCGTTTGACCATGCGTTGGAAAGCTAAGAAAATGGCCTACAACTTTCTAGTTTTGGCCATAAGCTAATTCGAAGTGCACAAAGGTTGAAAAAGTCGTTGAAGTTACAGATTTAGACTTTTAAGTTTTGGGTTAGTAGTTTTGGGCCTGGGTTATGTTTTTAACCCAGTTGGTTTGTAAACCGAATGGATTGTTCCTCTTTAACCGGGGGGCAGCCGCATAACGTGGGATTGATCATGTTTTTACTGTAGACAAAGGGAGAAAACAATTTTGTACGAATGAGAATGGAGAACTAATCCGTTAGAGTTGATCTGCTGTAACTTGGTTTCCAAAATTTGAGGTTAATATAATTTACAATTCAATTTCTATTCATATCAATTTTGCCTTTTATATTCGTTTGCTTAATTAGAATTATCTTAGAGTAATCTCGTTGGTTCGATTGAATTATGTTTCCCAATTATAATTGTGTTATATTGTATGCTTAATTCGTTATTCCGTTTGTTGATTAACCGTTTGCTTAATTCGGTGAAAAGGGAACATAATTCTTATTTTTTTTTCATTCTCACTTGTTGGATGAAATTGTGATCGAATTTGAATAGGAATCCGTTTAGGGAAGTTAAATTGTATTAATCGATGATAGTAGGAACCCGAAACAATAGATCGACTTATTTCATAATCACTTATTTTAAGCGCTTATTTTCTGTTTTTTTATAAATCGTCCTTAAACCCACCCCCCCCAATTTGATTTCTGTTGTTTAATAGAATCAAGAATCCTTGTGAGAATGATATCCGAGTTACAGTTTTCGTTAAATACTACAGTTTGGAAACCGTTTCGCAAAAACACTCGTCTTGATCTGCGCGCGACAGCGGATCAATACTTCTTTACCTCGTGAAACCAGGATTTATCTGCTACCTCTTTAGTCTCGATGTCACAGCAATGTGCGGGTTCGTCCAACCTCTCAATGGTAACCTGGGGAGCCTTATTGTCCCATTTAACCTTGAACATAGAAGACATAGTAGCTAGCGCGTTTGCTAACTGATTCTCCTCCCTGGGGAAATGTTCAAAGGTTATTTCCTCGAAGTGAGAAAGCAACGTCAATACATACTCTTTGTAAGGAATAAGATTTGGGTGCTTTGTATCCCACTCACCTTTGATCTGACTGATCACGAGAGCGGAATCTCTGAATACACTCAAGAACTTAATCCTTAGGTCAATAGCTGCTCGAAGGCCCATGATGCATGCTTCATACTCCGCCATGTTGTTGGTGCAGTTAAAACATAATCGGGCGGTGAATGGAGTATGACAGCCTTCAGAAGATATGATCACGGTGCCAATGCCATTACCCAAAGCGTTTGAAGCTCCATCAAAGTACATAGACCATCGGGATCCTTCCTCAGGTCCTTCAACCGGTCCAGGTGTCTCATAGTCTGTCACCAACATGATGTTCTCATCCGGAAACTTGAAATTGATAGACTGGTAATCATCCACGGCCTGATGTGCCAAATGATCTGCCAACACACTCCCCTTGATTGCTTTTTGGGTCGTGTATTGGATGTCATACTAAGTCAAGATCATTTGTCATCTTGCTATTTTTCTGGATAAGGCAGGTTTTTTGAAGATATACTTGATTGGGTCCATCTTTAATATCAATAGGGTAGTTTGAGTCAGCATATACTGTCTCAGCCGCCGAGCAGCCCATGCCAAAGCGCAACAAGTTTTCTCAAGCAACGAGTATCGGGTCTCACAGTCGGTAAACTTTTTGCTAAGGTAATAAATAGCATGCTCTTTTCGGCCAGACTCGTCATGCTGCCCCAGCACGCACCCCATTGAATTGTCGAGCACTGTCAAGTATAAGATCAAAGGTCTTCCTTCAACTGGAGGCATCAGAATAGGTGGCTCTTGAAGATATTCCTTGATTCTTTCGAAAGCGGCCTGACATTCATCATTCCATGTTACCACTTGATCTTTCTTCAGCAGCTTGAAGATTGGCTCACAAGTAGCGGTCAGATGTGAAATAAATCGGGCAATATAGTTCAGACATCCCAAAAATCCTCTGACTTCCTTTTCTGTTCGGGGAACTAGCATTTCCTGTATAGCCTTCACCTTTGCAGGATCCACTTGAATACCTTTATCACTAATGACAAAACCCAACAGCTTACCAGACCTTACTCCGAAGGTGCACTTGTTCGGGTTTAACCTCAGCTTGTACATCTTCAACCTGTCGAATAGCTTCTGAAGATGGTCAAGATTTTCTTCTTCAGTCTGGGACCGTGCAATCATGTCATCAACGTAAACCTCAATCTCAGATGAATCATGTCGTGGAACAAAGCGACCATGGCGCACTGATAAGTTGCCCCAGCATTCTTCAATCCAAACGGCATGACTTTGTAGCAAAAGGTACCCCACTGTGTAACAAAGGTTGTCTTCTCCATGTCTTCGGGAGCCATCTTAATCTGATTGTAACCAGAAAAACCATCCACGAAGGAGAAGATCTTATGCTGCACGGTGTTGTCGACCAAAACATCGATATGAGGCAGAGGGAAATCATCCTTGGGGCTTGCCCTGTTCAGATCCCTATAGTCAACACACATTCGTACCTTACCATCTTTCTTTCGTACTAGAACCACATTGGCAACCCACTGCGGGTAATAAGTAACTTCTAGAAAACCGGCATCAAACTATTTCATGACCTCAGCTTTGATTTTCTCAGACATCTCTGGGCGCATTCAGCGAACTTTCTGCTTTACTGGAGGACAGTCTTCTTTGGTTGGCAAGCGGTGTACCATGATATCAGTATCCAACCCAGGCATATCTTCGTAAGACCAAGCAAAGATCTCGACATAATCGCATAGCATCTGCATCAACCGCTGCTTGACACTAGAATCCAGATTTGCACCAATCTTGACCTCTTTCTTGTCTTCCTCTGTACCCAGATTCACTGATTCAACTGGCTCTTCATGCGGTTGTATGACCCTCTCTTCCTGAAGTAACAATCTAGCAAGTTCCCTAGGCACTTCACAATCATCTTCACCTTCGTCCTCGGCTTGGTTGATCGGACTTTCGGAGTCATAACTGGAAGTAGCAGAGTCGTTATCAGTGGGATCCATAGTGGATGTGGACCTGTATTATGATATGTGAGTGTGTGTAAGACAATAGCTGTTTTTAATGAAGTACAAGATAGAAAAGAAAAACAAGGAGCGCAAAATTTGTAATGCAAGAAAACGTCCAATGCTTTATTGATGATATATGGAAATGGCAAATGTTAAGCCGTCACAAACAAAGCCAAGGTGCCTCGGGAAAGGCACCGGGCCATAAAGTTTCAAGTTGTCTGTTACAAATTTCAAAACAAAAGTCTATTACTGTGTAATAAAAGAAACAGGCACGAAGTCCTTCGCCGTCCAATTGTTCAAGACATCGTTGGTAGTCGGGTAAATCCAGCTGTTGATATCTGACTCTTCTTCATCATCTCCAATTGCATTCACTCCTTGATCATGTTTGGGCATCGGAGTAGTTATGACGTTGGGTTTCTCTGGTGCTTCAAACTCAATCTCTTTAGCTTCAATCAAATCTTGCACCTTATTCCTCAAGGCCCAGCAGTTGTTCGTGTCATGACCCGGGCTATCAGAGTGATAGGCGCAGCGGGCGTTCGGATTATATAGCAGAGAGGTGGTATTAGGATTCTTCGGAGCTTCCCTCAGAGTTACCAAGTTAGTCTACAATAATTGCGGTAAAATTTGAGATAAGGTCATACTGAGCCGAGTATATTGTCTTTGTGGTCTCTCTGCTCTTTGCTGATTGTTGCATTGTGGGGCAACAATGGGTCTTGATATTACTACCACATTAACTGCTTGGCGGTGTTCAGGTTGGTTTTGGCTCCTTGAGCTGTAAACTGCACTAGCTTCTTTCCTGAAAGGCTTCTTTTCTGTACTCGATGAAGCACCTTTCTGTATCTTGCCACTTCTGATACCAACCTCTACTCTCTCCCCAGTCATAATCAATTTAGTGAACCCAGACGATGAACTACCGATCAAATGATTGAAATATGGACCAGAAAAAGTCCCAAGAAACATATCCACCAACTCCCTATCAGACAGAGGGGGTTGGACTCTTCCGGCCATATCTCTCCACTTCTGAGCGTATTCCTTAAAGCCTTCGCCCGTGCCCATAGACATACCCTGAAGCTGGGTACGTGTGGGAGCAAGGTCGGTGTTATACTGGTATTTCTTATAAAAGGCAGCAGCAAGGTCCTCCCAGTTATAGACATTAACTCCTTCCAATTGATAGAACCATTCTAGTTGAGTCCCTGACAGACTATCTTGAAAGAAATGAACCCACATGTTTCTATCAACAGTATAGGGTTGAATTTTTCTAACGTATGAGCGGAGATGAAGCTTTGGGCAAGACACTCCATCATACTTAGCAAAGACAGGAGCTTTAAACTTGTGAGGAATCACCACCCCTGATGCTAGTCCCAAATCTCTGAAGTCCAAACCAGGAACCTTCTGAATCTCCATATCACTCAGACGGTCTTCAAGTTGTTTGTACCTATCCTCAGCAGGAGGGTAGTGTTCATCATTAAAATCAGTGTCATTATCAGAGACCACAAGACTAGGACCCTTTCCTTCCTTTTGATTCTCTCCTCCTCCAGATGAATGAGACAAATCAGTTTCCTGTCGCAACCTATTCCCAAATCCGTGTCCCATATTCAGCAGAACCACCTTCTTCTTCTTCTTCTTCTTCTTCTTCTTCTTCTTCTTCTTCTTCTTCTTCTTCTTCTTCTTCTTCTTGTCCTTCAAGATGAGAGTCTTCAAATCCTGTTATCCTTCGGCCAAGTTCAGGAACATCTCTTGGAATTGAGCATTTTGTGCTTGAAGAGCTTTGATGGCTTGATCGATAGGTGTTACAGAAGACATTCTGTGCTGAAATAAACAGCGAAGAAGATGAGAAACCTGTAACGATACCTATAATGAGGTACATGGTAATGGAATACATATGAAATGATTTCGAAGACTTTGGGAGATTTAAATTTGCAAACAAAATAAAACACACTTTATTAGATTAAACTTGTAACAATGTTTAACAATGCCTTCAAGGCGTTACAAAAGAAATAAACTAGAAAGAAAATCTAAACTAGAAACAATAAAAGACATCAGAAATCCCATGGTCGTTTTCCCTTCGTGCTGACATAATCGATGATTGTCCTTTCATTCTCAAGCTGCCTCGTAAGCTTCAAGATTTTCCTCTCTTGCTCATGATACTTCTCTCTGTAGGTATCCCTTTCCTCCTTCAATTGGATCCAAGATCTCTTCAATGCCCCAAGATCAGTAGGCATGTAGGGATGAAGGACTGTGTAAGGAACCCCTTCTTCATTAGTATGCTCCACAATCACCTGCAAAATAGCTTCATAAGGCATCCCTAGCTTTTGAGCACGGGCTCGAACCCACTGGAGATAAGGTTGCATAGGGAGAGAAGTCTTCAGTCCTAGCTCTTGAGGGTCAGACCTGTTCACCCTGCCCCAGGCTCGTATAAACCTTCGGCGATGCTCATTAACGTCCCCCTTGTAGTCAAATACAATATTTGTAAGAAGCAACTCATGAGGACCGTCTCTCCGAGCGCGTCCAAACTGTCGTAAAGCCAAGCAAGGGCTGTAGGTTATACCCCCTCTAATGCCAAGCAACGAGACATTGGGGTATTCCCCACATCGATCAATGAAAGCCACTCTTTCCATATCCTTAGAACTCCAAAGGATGTCCGTATGAGCAAGGGACATGATTCTGTAAGCCCAGCCTACACCTTCCTCATTCTTCAATACAGAATTGGGGAGGTGCGAAATAAACCACCTTGCCAGCAGCGGCGTGCAACACATGAGGGCCCCCCTTCTTCGCACAATACGAGTGTAGAGAGCGTGTAGGATATCACCCGGAAGAGTAGGCACTGGATTACGAGACAAAAAGATCTTAACTGCGTTCACATCTATGAAGGAATCTGGATTCGGGAAAAGAACCAAGCCGTAGATGAGGAGAGCCAAGATATCTTTAAATGCTTGAAAGTCCAAGTTATCCCAGAACAGTTGAGCTTGATCGATCAAAAACTTAGCCAAGAAACCTTTAACCCCACTCCGTGTCTCCCAGTTGGATACTACATCAGCCCTTTTTAGATGTAAGGCTGAAGCAATGTCCTCAGGTCTAGGAATCTCCTCCAAACCTGTGAAGGGTGTCTGCTCTAGAATGGATATGCCTAGCAAGTCAGAAAACTCCTCCAAAGTAGGAACTAGCTGATAATCCGGGAAGGTGAAACAATGATGCAACAGATCAAAGAATTGGAAAAAGACGCTCATCATTTGCTCATCCAACTTTGAAGTGACCAGGCTAAGGAGATGACCATGTCTTCTAACAAATGAAGAAGTATCAGGAACTTTTGAGACTAACTCTCTGAGCTGAGCAGGGATTTGCACGAAGTTGACTTGAATGGTATTTCTGCGTACTAAACCCATAATCTGCAAAATAGAACAAAGATAAATCTCCTCGGTCTTTGAAATGGTTAGTCTAATGAAATATGCATGTTATGTCATTATTCATGATGTCATGATAAAACACACAACATGTATAGCAGGTAACAAACATGGTAAAGGCACACAAGTCACATAATAACCCTTAAATTTCAGGCTTGCATGGAGTCTATGTACTACCCTCTTAAATTTCAGTTGGTTTTAACCTGTCCTAATAATAGTAACCTGGTTCTAGAGGTTCTCAATATCACTGACCATCCTCCATCGGTCATGATTTCTTCTCACGCAATCTTTTCTTGCAGACGGAACTATCTCGAGAGTATGGTCTCAATGAGTGTAATATCGAGTATCAACTAGTTCTCAGCTCTACACCGAGGTCGGCTATCTCACTACTTCATATGGCCAAGTTGGTCAATTTATAGGTTCTAAGGTCAGTTGATGCTTAACGACCCATATTGCAGCCCCGTATTCTCCTTGTTCCTCCATAAGGGATACCGGTACCAACTAATGTGCCACATCAACGTAGCTACTGCTTCAACCGTATCGGTCTATGTCGTACAGTTCCCTCACAGTTTATTGCTACTTACCTAACAGGTGTTCCCCAAATCCGGGTTAGGATCTATAGTAACTCCCGATACAAAGCCCTCAAAGATAAAGCAATCAAATAAAACAATAGAAGCAAAGTATGATGAACTAATCCTAAGGTAGACCCCACTTATTATGATTCCCCAGCAGAGTCGCCAGTTCTATGATACGGTGGCCAGAACCGGGACTGTTTTAGGAATGTTGGTTTGCATTTTGCGTTTGTGTTTGCAAAATGTCGCGGTAAGCAAGAGTCGCCACCGACTTTTATTTTATCCAACAAGGAAAGGAAAAAAGCACAGGAAAATTCCTTTTTTATAGAAAGGGAAGGTATTAGCACCCTTTCTATCTGTAGTTATCTACGGGCTCTTAGGTACTTGATCATCATTTTCAAAATTTGCTTCTGTGTATTTGTGTGATTTGAAAAGTTTTTGTTTGACTTCGATTTAACCCTTGCTTCTATCTTCAAGAGTGTTACAAAGTGTTTTTAGAAAATTTTGTTTGAAAAGGAGTGTAAGTTTGAAAAAGTTTATTTGTTTGAGCAAGTACTTAAGAACTAATCTACCTACTCGAAAAAAGAATCGTTCTATGTTTGCTTCCTTTAGACAGCGTTATCCCACTATTAGTGAGTAGGTAGCACCGTCGTCAGAGTTTTGAGGGTCAATTCGAAAGGGACGTACGGTCACTAAAGTAATGTTAGGACGTCTTAGTAATAACCCTAATGTCTTAAGATAAATATTCGAGGAAACAATATCTGAGGCATCCTTTCCGAGGCAACTTTCCGAACGGGACTTTGATCTTTGTTTAGACAAGAGAGCGACCAATAAAGCATCCTATACTCAATGACCGTTTACCGAAGGTAACCGAAGTGGGAGTGTACCCTAGGAGTGCGCATGTGCGAGTGATCTAATTTCAAGTTATTATCTTTGCACATTTAGGGTTTGCTAACCGTTTTAAAGTTAATCATACATTCTTGTCATGCAACCCTAATTATTCATACACCTAACAGTTAATATTTTGCGGAATTTAAAATGCAGAAAGTAAGCTACGCTATTACAAGGCTTCGGGTATTTACATAGCCAAAAACAAACCTGTTAAAATGATAAATGAAAAAGAGAAAAATCCTAATTAATCTATTACAACTTGTGAGCAATTACATTAATATGGAAAAAATAACATAATAAAGCGCGCACGATGAGTTAAAAACGAGAGAGAACTTAGGGTTTTGACCCCTTCTAACCCAATTGAAAGAAAAAATTGTTTTTGTTGTTTTTAACTATTTTTAAGAAAATGAATTGGTTTTTAATTTAAATACAAAATTAATTAGTTAATTAAATTAATTAAAGAAAATAATTAAATGACCTATTTTTTGTATCTTTGTTATTTTTAGGAAAAAAGAAAGTAGAAATTAAATTATTAAAACCCTAATTGTTCTAATTAATTTTAATTTATTTACAAAAAGAAATTAAAGTTACCTAAAATTAAATAACCTAATTCAATTAATTTTTGTATATAAAAAAAATCCTAAATCTAATTGGATGAAAATATTTTTTGTGATTTTTGATAAAAAGAATTATTATTTTGTGTTAGTGAAATAATTAAATAAATTAATTCAGAAAAATATAAAAAAGAATATATAAAAAGATATGGGCGTGAGAAATTAATTGGTGAGGTGTGGATAGCAAGCTCTTGGCCCAAAAGAAAATAGCCCACGTTGACTTCTTGGATCCCATGCTTTGCTTTGACCAAGGCCTATGATGGTCCTTCATCTGCTAACCTTCAGATCTGGCTTCCAGGACACTTGGCAGGTTGGATGATGAGGTCACATGGTGGTCTCTTGGCTTGTGTTCATGCTGGATCACATGAAAGAAAATAATATGAAAGGATTGGGGGACCTGGGACTCGAACCCAGGTCCTGTAACCTTTTCCAATAGCTTGGCCACCAACTGAGCTGCGCGTGTTAGTTGTCTGTAAAGAAACAATTAAATATTATAAAAACAACATAATTCTATTAGTTCCCTGCGCGCCAGAATTCAAATAAGCGAATAAGAAGGTGTCACGCCAGTCATCCCTAACCTTGCTCCGTTGGTAAAAGTCAAAAACTTTTACCTACGGACATATGTCCGTAGCTACAACCTTAGCCCATTTCAAAATCTTCCATGGGAATGATAAATGACATCTAATGCCATGGATCAACTCGTCTGGACCTGCTGAGTATTATGATGCCCTTTTTATGGGCCAATTTTTCCTGCACACAAAAGCCCTAAAACGAAGCAACAAAACCTAGCAATGGTGAATATTGCTACAATCTATAAAAATGCAATTAAACATTACAGATAGTTTGCAAATGTTCCAAGGATCAAGAATATATAATTATTTCTTGCTATAAGTGCCAGAATGATGCAATTCGATTTCAAAAAAGGTCCAAGGTCGTGACTGACTTACAGTGAGTTACAGTGCTGGAAACTCCTTGTTCTTGATTGGTTTCGCTTGCTTGTGATCCCAGAAAGCGATTGGGATGGCTAGAGGGTCTTGAGAATGCCTGGAACTATGAATTCGACTCAACACTTTTGTGTTTTTTTCAAGTTTGTTCTGACCTTGTGCGCCTCTCCAACCTCTTTTTCTAGGTCTGCAATTGTTCAATATATATCAATGATTGAATTAGGGTTGCAAACATGATCTCAATGTTCCTCTGTTACAGCTTTTGATTTGGATTTGATTCACTTGAAGATACTTCCAAAAATAGGCCAAACTCAATCTTTTTGTGCACACCAAGGCTTTGCATGAATTCAATCTTTTTCCAAATTGATATAAGACCTGAAACATGCACAATATCTTGAGGTTTCAATGTTTAAGATTTTTTCATGATTTGTTTTGATTAAAATTGATTTAATTCAAATAAAAATCAAAATAAATAATAAAAACAAGATAAATACAAGTGGAAAGAGCTAGGGCTCGTGGACCATGCTACCAACCCAAGACAAGTGCAAAAAGTTAGGCCCATTTAGCAAAAATTGCAATTTGAGGCATAGTTGACTTTTGACAATTTTACAAAAAGGGTCAACTTCACCAATGCATAACTTCCTAAATTTTGACTCTTTGAAGGTGTTATTGAAATTTTTAGAAAGATTGAGATGTTCTCTAAGCAAACCTTTTGGTCTCATCTCAATTTGGTATTCCATGTTCATGTATGAAGCTTTGACAAAAAAGGTGTTTTTGTTGACTTTTCAAAATGACCTAGAATGTCAAAATTCATAACTTCTTGTGAGTGCATATTTTGAACTTAGGAGCTGAAGATAGATTATAGATCATTGCATCCTCTTCAAAATGAGCTTTATATGGGTCATTTCTCATAAAGTATGAGAAAGTTATCCTTGGTCAAAGTTGAGTTGACTTTTCCTGCAAAACCCTAATTTATCAACTTTTGGTTCTTGATAAATTATGAGCAATCCTTGATGAATCATGATCAACCCTTGATAAAGTTGTGAAATATACTTAAAAATGAGGATTTTGACCAAAAATCTTGAAGTTTGACTATATGTGGGCCACAGTTGACTTTTGCCCTAACACAGTCGATTTTCAGGCTTTTGAGCAATTGACTGAGCAAACTTTCTCTGTAGGGATTGAAACTTGACATGGATGATCTTGAGAACATATTAGGACAATAGTGATCATTTGAGACCCTTTTGATTCAAATATATTGATGCAAACTAAAACCCTAATTTGAGGTAGACTGCCTTAGGAGGGAGCTTGTTTGGTCAACCCTTGAGCTTCCTTGAGCAACTTAAGGATCTTTCTTGAAATGTTTTGAGAAATATGGGAGGTCAAATTTTGGGGTACAACACCTCCTAATAATGAATCTCAAGGTTATTGGATCAAAGGTTTCAAATTAACATACTTGGGCTTGCAAACATAGGTTTGGGCCACGAATGATCATTTTCTCAAATCGGGATAAAATTTAGTGCTATGTTAAGCAATCGTAAGTGGACTTATGTAGAAGTCGCACCTATTTTGAGGCCGGTCAATAGCAATTTATGTACTTCGTGTTTGGATAAATGATATAAAGAACATTATTCCTTAACATGTAGCACAAATAAAAAAAGAAAGGGATAAGATGAAGAGGGAGGGGAATGATAAGCTAATTTGGATTACTACCTCAAATTTCATTCATCTTTAAATTAAATCACTCATCTCAATGGATTAAAGTACTAAAAATATCATTAATTCAAAGCATAAAAAATGAATTAAGTAATTCACTCTTAGGTTGATTTGAATTAATGAACATTTATTCAACTTCATCTACACCCAAAGTCCATTGATTTTAAAGAGAAATTGGATGTTTAAAATTGCAACCCAAATCAACTATCAAAAGGAGTGAGTAGAAAAAGAGAGATGGATCAAAACAGCCCCAAAACAAGGCAGAAAATACATTTTTATTTTGTTACAATCGATTGCACTCTGAGAGAAATCAATTGAATCGGTGTTTTTTTTCAAAAAAAAATATGTAAAATCATTCTGTGACAATCGATTACGCTCTGGGAGCAATCGATTGCACCATGTGCAAAACAACAAATCAGCATTTCAAAAGGTCAAATTCTTGTTCAAACTTTTCATCAAACACCTTATGATCATGGATTTAATTGAGCACGAAAATTCCATAAAATTATGAGAAAATAGCACCAATAGAATCACAAAACAATGCTCAATGAATCAAATCCAAAGATCAACAAGAGATCACATTGTGAAAGATGAAGATCCAAATTACCAAAGGTAGATCTAGAGAATTATCAAAACAACTTCAAGAATTTGCTTCAATTCAACCCCAAGAATCAATTTCCCAAGCTTGGATGTAGAGAATTGATGAAGAAAAAGTGTTTTGGTGAAGGTTTAGCTCAAATATTAGTAAGCTTCAATGCAAAGCTTACTAACTTTTTTTTAAAATGGAGCTTTGAGTGAATTTGGTAGATGGAGGGAATTGAGAGATTTTTTAGCAAAGTGAATTTGGCTATCAAAAGCTTGAGATTTGAATGAAATTAAGGCTCTATTTATAGAGTTTAGGCTTGGGAGTAGTGGTGGTTTGGAGTTTGGTTTGGGAAATGAAATTAGGCTTGGTAATTGAATCTTGGAGCCAAAATTTGAATTAATGATATATCTTTCAAAAAATGAAGAAAAATTAGAGCCAAAAAAATGACAAGCTTGAAATTGCTGATTTTTTTTAAAATTTCACTTTGTGCAATCGATTGTACTCTGGGAGAAATCGATTGCATCTGTGTTTTTTTTCAAATATTGCGCAAAATGCACTTTGTGCAATCGATTGCACTCTAAGAGCAATCGATTGTACAGTGAAAAAATGAAAATTTTTTAATTATTTTTCTTTGCAAATAGATATTTTAGGGAAATAATACTGGAAAACATTATTTGTCAGATGCTTTGACTCAGTACCTATAAAATACAAATAAGACAAAGACAAATATTTTTTGTATTTTGATTAGAAGTTAGTCAACAACACAAATATAAAATAAACAACTAAGGTGCTTATAGATCCCTAAAGAGAAAACTTAAAGATAGGAGATAGAAAAAGAGGAAGAACCAACCCTAATGTGATCTTGTTATGATCGAGTTGATATGATATGATAGGGGAATCTTAGGGGCAAAACTTGGGGTACAACACAAAGTACCCAAAAGTATAACTTGTGATAAATCCAAGAAGGTAATTGATTTGATGGTCATTCATTTTGATTGAACTCTCATCTATATCCTTTTCATATTAGTTATCTTTCTACTCCTCATGTTTCACCGATTAGTGTTTGTCAATTCCTTCTTCAGTGTCATTGAGTGTGTCTCTTGAAGATACACCTACATCATGAAATGAAATACCTTTTCCGAGTTGAAATTCTGACACACACAATATCAGAAGTCAAGACTGGTGTCTTAACAACACACAATGTCACGAGAGGTGTTATAACATCTACTGACAGAACAACAACAATAACAACAATGCAGAAATATAACTTGCAGAAAGTAAAGAACACAATAATATGTTAACCCAGCTCAGTGCAACTCACCTACTATGGGGCTACCAAGCCAGGAAGGAAATCCACTATCAGTAGTACTAGTTCAAAGCTAAACTCCCTTGTTTACAACTTCTCTCCTAATCCCTACCCGGTGCAACTTCTGTAAGAACAAGATTTGGTTCTGCAATATTATCTTTGAGTTTTGATGATAACAAATGAGTATGATTGTATGAACAATTTTGTTGTACTAATGTTTGTTAGTGTTGAGTACTTAACAATTTTTAGTTTGTTTTACCTATTTCTTTTATTTTAAAAATATATTTTTTTATTTTAAAAAAATTATAAAAAATGTTGTCAACCTTTATTAAATCATATTTGATCTCTGACTTTTTTTTAGGATTTTTTATTTCGTGTTTTAATATACTTTGTGTAATTTTACCATTTATTTTCCTTTTAATTAACCTTTTAAATGTTATTTTATTGAATTTTATTTTATTATTTTATTTTATTCTGACTTGGGCATTATTTGGTGACAAATTCTTCAACCTCATTGGATCTTGGATGTTGATAGGTTGAGAAACCAAATCCACCAAAATGGATGAATGATGTTGATGATATTTGAAACCCTAATTTCATACCTTACATCCCTTCCCTCTTCATCTTATTCCTTTCTTACTTGTATTATATGTTATTAGAAGATGATTTACATATCATCTCTCTAAACATATGGTACATAGATTGCTATTGACCGGCCACAAAATAGGTGCGACTTCTATATAAGTCCACTTACGATTGCTTAGCACAACACTAAATTTTGTCCCAGTTCGAGAAATGATCATTCGTGGCCTAAACCTATGTTTGCAAGCCTAAGTATTTTTATTTTGAAATCTTTGATCCAATAACCTTGAGTTTCATTGTAAGTAGGCTTTGGTCTTCTCAATCCTCTAATGAACTTTCATATGATTTGGTCTAAGTAAATTATTTAAACATCGTTGATCATTTATTGTTGCCTTGAGATTTTGAAATGAATGATATACTTGACAAAAAACAAATGAAACTTGTTGTTGGGAGGCTTTGATTTTATCAATCTTCTAATGAGTTTTCAAATGCAAGTTTCAAGATGGTCATTCAACTAACTTCTAATTCCTAACAATTGACTTTATTTTATGCATTTACTTTATGCTTTTTATTTTGAGCACATTTATTTTAGCATTTTCATTTCATGCTACTTTCATCTTTGCTCATTTGAGCATTTATCTTTATTTCATTTTCATTTTACCCACTTGAGTTTTTCATTTCTTTTTGAAGATACCTAATAATCAACTTGAACCATAAAAAAAACTTTAATGTTACTTGGACTATTTGGTTACTATTCTTGGCATTTTGGAGTTATGGACTTCTTGGACTTAGGATTAGAGACCTAGACCTACCTTAAGACCTTGTGACTTCTATTATCATTTTGTCTGGAGTTCTTAGGGTTTACCCCGAGACATTGGGTTGTTTGTTTTCTTTGTGTGCAGGTTATTCTGCTTATACGCTTTGTCAGTGATTGATAATTCATCTGTATACAACCGTTACTCCACCCTTTTATTTTGTGAAGACTTAATGCATTTGAAGCTTGGTTTTTCTTAAGAAATTTATTATCTTTTCTTGTTTGGTTTCAATCCAAAGGATGTGAATTCTACATTGACTCATTATGTTAAATGTTGGCTTCTTGTTGGTTAGACGGTTATTTTCCCTAGCTTTTATCTTATGCTTTAGGATAGTCCCTTCTTCTCCTTCCATCTTCTTTAATTTCAAAAATATTCTCCCTCCTTTCAAAACTATTCTAGTTTTCTAACTTGAACTTCTTTCACAATAAAATTGGACTTAGTTCCATGCATTTTCAAAAATCTTTTATTAATCAAACTTTAACCAACTTAATAAACTTTGACATTTTTTTGTGAGAAGACTAAAAGTCAATCAATCTCATTCAAATAATTTTGTCACTTTGGCTTTTAATTTAAAAATCTTTTTCTCAAAAGATTAGACTATTGTCAATTTTTGTAGTGATGCAAACTATTATACTTCTACGATATGTAATGAAGTGATATATTTTCTACTTGGGTGTTGAGTGAGGCTTTGTTGATTTTGAAATCCAAGCTATATCCTCCACTTTGAGATGATGCAAATTCTCCTTTATCATAATCATGGGTAGTAAGTATTTTTTCCACTCGGATAAGACGGTGATGTCTCATCTCTTAAAATTAACCAACACACTTGTGTTTTAAATTTTTTAAAAAGGTGAACTGTGAGTACCCTGATCCCCTATTGCATGGAAGGTGGTACGTAGGCACTAAAGGTTCGCAACCGCGGAAGGTGCAAAAATTGTAAAAAAAAAATACTTCTTTCCCATCTCCACAATCTATTTTTATATACAACTTTTGTAGCCAAAATACACAAATTTTCAAAGAGGTTGCTGCAGAGTACCATAGATGTTTAGGGTGCTAATACCTTCCCTTTGCATAACAAACCCCCGAACTTAGATCCTCTCCCCTTTTTTGGGTTATTCGCTCTTTTCCAATTCCTTTGGAAACAATAAAGCGCAGTGGTGGTTTTTATTTGATCTGTGCGAGTCAAGTTAATCCAATGGCTTATTCTCAACATTTCTACCGCTAAAGAGAAAAATGGTGACTCTGCTGGGGAAAGATCGACCAATTATTGGTCCATCCCAAAGTGGGTTGAGCCTATCTTTGTTTATTTGTGTATGTTTTATTATTTGTTGTATATTATGTGTTGTATATTATGTGTTGTATATATGTTTGTCTGGATTTTCCTGGTTTTCAGGGTGCTTGGTGATTTCTCATAAATCCTCTACCCGGACTTGGGAAAACTTAAGATAGTACGGGCGGTATAGTCATGTTAACTTTGAGGGAGTAATCATAAAAAAAGGAGGAATGAGATTCCCCACTCAGTGGAGGCCCCTTTGATTGTAGTATCATTTATCGAGTAATCGGGAAGACGTGCTGCTTTCGACCTGGGAGCCTTCTGAAGCTGAGGATCGTAGAACCCTTAACCAATCTTGGCCTTTTAGGTGTAGTGCAAAAACTATGGCGGAGTAATCCGGAAATGGTTGTCACACGATACTACACTCAGACGAGTTTTTCTTGAGAATATTACTAATTACCGAGTCAATCGGGACGTTGATAATATCCGAAGGAAGGATGTATACTCTAGGAACCTCTTAGAACCTTGATTCGGCAGGTGATAAACTATTATATCATACCATGTGAGTAGTACCTTTGACCTCATGCTTGTGACGAAAAACCTATGAACCCCCCCATGTTTGTGATCTTGTGTGTGATTGTTACATCATGTATTCATGCACCCATGAGCATCTTTTAAGATATTTTGGTTCAAGGGACTTAAAGTTGACTTTATGCGAATATCCCAGGTACTTTTGAACATGGATTCTGGAAAAAGAACGACTCGGAAGTAAAGTTTCAAGAATCCCAAGATAGATGATTTGATGAGTCTAATTCCCGAGATCGAGAGTTCTACAAATTTTTGGAAGAAGTATGGATCCATCATATCTCTCATGAAGCTCAAGATGAAGGAGGGTATTCTCTCGACTTTGGTCCAGTTCTATGATCCGATGTATCGATGTTTCACTTTCCCTGATTATCAGTTGATTCCTACATTAGAGGAGTATTCTTATCTATTGGGGTTACCTGTTACCGATCATATTCCTTTCACCGGTTTGGAGGAGGATCCAAAGTCTCATGAGATTGCTGTTATGGTTCATTTGGGGAAGTATGAGATTGGACCCACATGACTGCCAAAGGAGAAATTAGAGGATTACCCGCTCAGTTTCTATTAGAGAAAGCTCGTTATTTTGCTAGGATGAAGAGTATAGTTGCTTTTGAGGCCATCTTTGCTCTACTTGCTTATGGGTTGTTCTTATTTCTGAACATCGACAACTTTATGGATATCAATGCAATCAGGATCTTTTTGATAGGGAATCCAGTCCCTACATTATTAGGAGATACTTATTACTCCATTAATCTTATGGATTCTTATCATGGAGGGATAATCATTTGTTGGACGCCTTTGTTGTATCAGTGGTTTATTTCTCATTTACCCTAGTCTGATGCTTTCTGAGATGTCAAGAAGGAACCGCGTTGGGCTCTGAAGATTATGGCCCTCACTCATTCAGATATTTTTTGGTATCATCAGGCTTACCATGACTTAGATATTATCGATAATTGTGGTAGTTTCCCCAATGTACCTCTTCTTGGTATAGAGGGAGGAATTAACTACAATCTTGTTCTTGCACGACGACAGCTTGGATATCCTATGAGGGATAAGCCAAATAGTATCAATCTGAGATGTTTCTTTCTCAAAGAGGGAGGGAATCATAAGAAATCTAAGAAGGAGATTGCAAAGGCTTGGTGTCATATTCACAGGTAGAGTATAAAGGACTTGGGACCTAGAGGAGCTGTTTCTTTGGAGCCTTACCTCCGGTGGGTACAGGCAAGGGCAATCCAGTTGAAAATGACATATTCTCATGAAGCACCTATGCATGACATGTTAGTGAAGACCAATCATCCCCTTTTAGATGATGTGGAAGAGCTTCAACTTGCCCTAGTTAGGATGAAGCAGGAGAAAGAGGCCTAGAAGAACAATTGTCATACTTTAGAGATGTCCTACCGAGCAGACTTGAAGGAGAAGGATGACTTAATTGAGATTCTTGAGAGTCGTGTTATAGAGATGATGGAGAAGCAAGAGGATTTATTTTCCTCTAGAGCTTAGTCAGGACTTAGTCATTCACTTCTCGACTCTGTTGATTGGAAAGTGGTTACCGACAGGTATGCTGAAGAGAACAAGCAGTTGAAGGCTTAGATTGCAAGACTCACAGGAAAGCGTCAGTGTGTGGAATTATCTTCATTAGCTTTGCTTTTTACAATTTTAGATTCTATTTTCTTTTGTACTTGGGATTGTTCAAACTTGTACTAAAAGTTATAATCCGTTTTGAAGTTATTATAATGAGATTTTTAGTATTTCAAAATATGTTAGTACTTTAATATTTGCAAAATTGTCTATAATTCTTTGAGTCCCTTGAAATATTAATAATAAAATATACCATGTGCATTGCATATCATGCATAATCTTGTACATATTTCTTGCATTTATTTCCATAACCAGGTGTCGCACACTTTTCTGGCGCTCAATTGCGACAGTGATTATATGAAATAGAAATGTAGCGGCAAAGATTTGAGATTAAGCCATCAATTGACTTATCTCGACACAATAAAGTCGCCACCGCACTTTATCGTTTCCAAAGGGAAATGGGAAAAAAGCGAACAAAACCCAAAAAGATCAGAGATCGAGGTACGGGGGTCGGTTATGCAAAGGGAAGGTATTAGCAGCCTAAGCATCTACGGTACTCCGTAGGATCCACTTTGTTTGGTTTATTTCAAAAGGAGTGTTATGTAAAGGTTTACTTGCTAAAGGAAAAGAATGAATGAGTATTTGTAAACAAAAGAAAATGAAATGTTTTTTTATTATTTTTGTTGCTCGCTTTGGGTCGTAAGACTTAATGCCTACGTACTCCCCCGTGCAATGGGAAAGTCATAGCACTGTAGTTCGGCTAGAAAAGACTTGTCTGTTGATTGTTTTTAAACAAGGAGACAAGTTGTCATTGTTAGGAGAGAAATCTCGACTAACGCCCACAAGGTGTAAGAAAGATAGACCATGTGTCAGCAAGAGTGAGGGTTTAAGAACGCCTCTAGTACTCAAGTGGAAAATTCAACACCTTTATAAACATAGGGATAGGAGAATGTTGCTCGACTACCAATGAATCATGTCTCATCTTGAAAAAAGTTTTGAAGGGTAAAGGTGCTCGAGCGCACAAAAGAGTTTGAATGAGTTGAAGTGTTTTTGTTAATTTTTCAAGAAAAATGTCAAAGTATGATTAAGTGTATTGAAGTTTGTTTAAAGAAAAGAAGTTTTAAAAGAAAAGCACTCAACAAAATCGAGGTTTATTATGAAAGCTGTTTGATTTTATAAACAAAGAAGATTTTGAAAGAAGATGAGAAGGTTTTGAAAATTAAAGAAGATGGAAGGAGATGAAGGGACTATCCTAAAGTATAAGGTAAAAGCTAAGGAAGATAATCGTCTAACCAACACGAAGCCAATACTTGATATTATGGGTCAAGATAGAATTCCAATTCTTTGGATTGAAACCAAGCAAGCAAATATATTATACCTCTTGAGAAGACCAAACTTCAAATGTATCAAGTCTTTGAAAAAATTGGGCAGAGTAACGGCTGTATATGGGTGAATTCCAGATTACAAACAAAGTATGTAATCACAAATAACCTGCACAAAAAAAAAATAAACAACCCAATGTCTTGAGGTAAACCCCAAGAACTCCAGGAAAAATATCAATTAAGGTCACAAGGTCTCCAACATAGGCCAAGGTCTCTAATTCTAAGTCCAAGAAGTCCATCACTCCATAATGCCAAGGACAGTAACCACGTAGTCCAAGTATCATTAATGCTTTTTATGGTTCATGTTGATTATTAAGTGTCTTTAAAAGGAAAGGAAATGCTCAAGTGAGCAAAATAAAAATAACATAAAAGTAAATTCTCAAGTGAGCAAAGATGAAAATAGCATGAAATGTAAATGCTAAAAGTAAATGGTACATAAAGCATAAAAATAAAAGCATAAAGTAAAGTCAATTGTTGGTAATTAGTGGTTAGTTGGATGACCATCTTGAAACTTGCATTTGGAACTCATTAGAGGATTAGTAGAACCAAAGCCTCCACGCAATAAGTTGTATTTGCTTTTTGTCAAGTATATCATCCATTTTGGAATCCTCAAAAAGTAACATGTAATGATCAACGATGTTTAAGTGATCCGTGTTGACCAAAAGTGATGTAGATCCATTAGAGGATTGGTAGAACCAAAGCCTCCATACAATGAATCTCAAGGTTATTGGATAAAAGAGATCAAATTAACATACTTGGGCTTGCAATCATAATTTTGGGCCATGAATGATCATTTATTCGAATCGGGACAAAATTTAGCGCTATGTTAAGTAATCGAAGTGGACTTATGTAGAAGTCGCACCTATTTTGAGGCTGGTAAATAGCAATCTCTGTACTTCATGTTTGGATAAATGATATAGAGATCATCATCCCTTACCATGTAGCACAATTAAAAAAGAAAGGGATAAGATAAAGAGGGAGGGGAATGATAAGCTAATTTGGATTACCACCTCAAAATTCTTTCGTCTTTAAATTCAACCACTCCTCTAGATGGATTAAAGCACTAAACATATCATTAATCCAAAGCACCAAAAATTAATTAAATAATTCACTCTTAGGTATATTTGAATTGATAAACATTTATCCAACTTCATCTACATCACAAAGTCCATTCAATTTAAAGAGAAATTGGACATTTAAAATTGCAATCCAAACCAACAATCAAAAGGAGTGAGTAGAAAAACATTTATGGATCAAAACAGCCCCAAAACAAGGCAAAAAAATGCATTATGTCCCTGTGTAAATCGATTGCACTACTGTGTAAATCGATTTACACAGTAAAATTTTCAAAAATCTACACGAAATTGCTTATGCGCAATCGATTGCACTGTTACTGCAATCGATTGCACGCTGTTACAGGCAGCAAAACATCATTTTAAAAGGCCAAATTCTTATTCAAACTTTACATCAAATACCTTATGATCATGGATCCAATTGAGCACGAAAATCCATCAAATTATGAGAAAATAGCACCATTAGAATCACAAAATAATGCTCAATGAATCAAACCCAAAGATCAATAAGAGATCACATTCTGAAAGATGAATTATCCAACTTACCAATGGTAGATCTAGTGAATTATCAACACAACTTCAAGAATTTGCTTCAATTAAACCACAAGAATCAATTTCCAAGCTTGGATGTAGAGAATTGATGAAGAAAAAGTGTTTGGATGAAGGTTTAGCTCAAAGATTAGTAAGCTTCAATGCAAAGCTTACTAACTTTTCTTGAAAATGGAGCTTTGAGTGAATTTGGTAGATGGAGAGAATTGAGAGATTTTTTAGCAAGGTGGATTTGGCTATCAAAAGCTTGAAATTTGAATGAAATGAGGGCTCTATTTATAGAGTTTAAGATTGGGATTAATGGTAATTTGGTAAATGATTCTTGGAGCCAAAATTTGAATTAATGATAATTCTTTCAAAAATTAGAGCCAAATTGGAGCCAAAAATTTGACAAACTTGAAATGCTGTTTTTTTTCCAAATTTTCACGTTGTGCAATCGATTGCACTACAGTGCAAATCGATTTGCACAGTGTATTTTTTCAAAAATCGTGCAAAATGCACTTTGTGCAATCGATTGCACTCTAGGAGCAATCGATTGTACAGTGAAAAAAATGAAAAAATTTTAATTATTTTTCTTTGCAAATAGAGATTTTAGGGAAATAATACCGAAAAACCTTATTTGCCATATGCTTCAACTCGGTACCTACAAAACACAAATATGCAAAGACAAAGACAAATACTTTTTGTATTTTGATTAAAAGTTAGTCAACAACACAAGAGCAAACTTTAAGATAGCATGCAAATGTGATGAATGAAGCTATTTATTAATGATTGTGATTGAATGACAAAATATGGTATGAAAGTGCGATTGAAAAAGTTAGGGGCGAAATTTATGGTACAACAGCTGCCCCTATTTAATTATCATTTATCCAGATAGGCGGAAAGTAATTAAATACAAACAGGCCTGAATTTCGTCCCTGATGCGATGAAATGATAGCATATGTTATGAATGAATGTGTTGTACCCCAAAATTTTCCCTCCCATATTCTTCAAGATGTGTTAAGATCAAGCTTCAAAATCTCTCAAGGGTTGTACAGTCCAATTGCCTCCTAACACAGTCAAAATTAGGGTTTTGGTTCTTGCAAAGAAATTGAGGTTTCCAAGGGTCCAATCAAGTCCCACATGCCTATATACATTGTCAAGCATCCATATGTCAAGTTTCAAGACTCATAGCATCAAATTGCACAGTCAAAAACCCTAAATGCTTCACAGTCAACTACAGGGGCAAAATGGTCATTTGACAGTCAAAAGTCAAAATTTTTGGTCAACATCTTATTTTGAAGCCACAATCATCATTTGGTCAAATCTTGATCATGATTTCTCAAGCATGGCTCAAAAATCATCAAGGTGTCAAAAGTTTCTATTTTTGGACAGCTGAAAAGTCAACTGTACCTTGACCAAGGCATAACTTTTTCATGGTTAATCAGAAAAATCCAATCCAATGCTCATCTTGAAGGGGATGACATTTCCTACAACTCATCTTCACACTCCAAGTCCAAGAAATGCTCTCACAAAAAGTTATCAATTTCAACATTATAGGTCATTTTCAAAAGTCAACAAAAAGGCACTTTAAGTCAAAGACCATAACTTGATATTGCTAAATCAAAATGACATGGGACCAAAGGCATTGGTTAGAGGACTTCAAGACCTTTCCAAAATATCCAAGAACATGTTCATAGCTTCAAAATTGAGCAAGATATGCATTGGAGAAGTTGGGAAATTTTTGGGAATTTTCAAAAGTCAACTTTGCCTAAAACACTTCAAAATTGCTAATGGGCCTCAAATTCTTTCTTGAATCATTACCCAAAGCCTATGCACGACCCATTGAGCTTAAAAGGATTTATTTTCTTATTTTTAATTAATTAATTGAATTTTTATTCTTATTAATTCATTTAATTAATTTTAATTGTAGAAAAATATCAAATAATGGTTGTCAAATCTTTTTATGCAGCAAATATGCTCCACACATGCTAAGGATTTCGTGCATCAATCAACAAGACCAAATCTTCCATAATTGGCAAGGTTTTCATGGCAAAAGATTGAAATTTACATAATTGAAAATCAAATATCCAAGCCATTAATTCAATGGATTCATGGGCTCTTTCTTGACCTAATTTGCTTCACATACAAAGGCTGAGTGAAACCCTACTCATAGATACACGAAAAAGCTGCTGAAAGCTCATACTCACTTTGCAAAATTTTCATAAAAACTCAAAAACTGTTTTCTGATTTACAGTCCAATTCAGAGCAGATTGTTGATTCCAAACCCTTGCTGAGAGTTCCCTGAACGTGTTGCAACCACTTTCCAGTCCTCATACTCAAAGAAACGGTAAAATATGGTTATGGTTTGAACGAATATGTTGATAATCGAAACATGATTTCTATGCATCATTCATATGTTTTATTCATTGATTTACACTACTGACATCTTCCTGAAGCGTTTGGTATAGTTTAATTGTTCTAACACTGCTTGTATCAAAATCCACCATTGAAGGACATTAGGGTTTCAGAGTTTCAATATTAGGGGTTTCCATATACTGTAAAATTGGATCACCAAACCTACATGGACGAACTCGTTGCAGCAAGCCTGATTCATTGAGATACTCGTGCTCTTTTTATATTTCCTCCTCTTCCAATCGCTATTTTCACAGTTTCAGTTTAGTGGGGGTTTAAAACCCCCGCTACTTGTTTTATATTTACAGGAAAAAGATGAAGAAGAAGCATGCGTGGCCAAGCGTGATTGGGAGATTCAAACTTTAGCGCGTTTTTTAACGTTTTCAGCATAATGGCTTTTTTTTCATATATTATAATTCCTTAGTATATTGTTTACAAATGCGCTTGTTAGCTCAGTTGGTTGGAGGATGTGTCTTGCAGGTATAGGGACCTGGGTTCGATTCCCAGGTCCCCCCATATAATTTCTATTTTTTGTTCCAATGTATTCACATGCAGCGTATTCTCAACGTCCCACCATACGTCCTCATGCATTGGCTTGCCAGATGGCCTGGATGAATAATCTGAAGGCCACAGAATGAAGTCCATGGTAGGGCTCAGTTAATGGACGTACACACAAGCGTGGAAAGTCAAACAAGGCCTTTGGCTGATGGGCCTGAATTTCTCACAAATACCTCCATATGGGCCTGACACCCCCCTTGGTTTGCAATTTAATTTTCTTTTCTTTCTTTTAAATTTCTTTCAATTGTTTTATTTTTATAATTATTATTAACTCACTAAAATTAATTTTCCATAGAAAAATCAGAAACTCAAAAAATGTTTTTTTAATTAATATTTAATTTCACCATTTGAATATTTTTGTAAATAAATAACTAACAATTAATCTAGTTAATTTAGGTTTTAACTCAATATTTTCTTAATAAATAAAATACATAGAATTAGGTTTTGATATTTTATCTTTTTTCTTAATTAATTCTTCCTCATTATTTATTATTATTATTAATTATTATTTTTGTAAATAAACATGTAAATTAAATAATTTAGTTAATTAGCCTAATTTTGACCTTTTTCTTTAACAATTAAAATAATTTAGAACTAGGATTTCACTAACTTTAATTTTAATTCCTTTTAATAAATACAAAAAACATAAAAAACACTTTTCTTTAATTAAATAATAATTAGACTTTAATTAAATAATAATTAGACTTTAATTTAATTTAATTTCAAGCAAAGGGTCAAAACCCTCGGACGTCCAATTTATTCTTTTCGCGCATTATTTCTCTTATTTGATTATTATGTAACTGCTTTCTGGATGTAATAGTAATTAGGTATTTATTTACTTTCCGCATCTTTTATCAAAACGGGTCTTTTTATTTTGGCGATGTATAGACCCGCGCCTTGTAATAGCGTAGCTTTCATCTTTCCGTCTTTTAATTTTCCGCACTCTTAAATTCTAACTTTGTATGAAAGAATGTATGCTAATTAAAAACAAGCGTAGCTCACAATGCCATGATCAAAGATAACTGTTAACATGAAAAAAACACACAAATACACACACCACTTCTAGGGTACGCCTCACCTGTTGCCTTCGAAACGTGGTCGTCAAGTATAGGACGTCTTAGCGGTCCTTATGTCCATGATCCAGTTGCCTCGAAATAGTTGCCTCGAAACAGTTGCCTCAAAACGGTTGCCTCGGATTAAAAAAGGATCAAGGACATAAGGGTAGCTTCTAAGGTGTCCTACTGTTGCTTCGGTGACCACACTGTCCCTACAATCGAATTGACCCGAACACCTCCAACGGTGGTGCTACCTACCTCTCAATGGTGGGATAGCACTACCTTAAGGACTTTTACACAACTTAATTCCTTAGAGTAGGTATATTTCTCATAGGTACTTGCTCTCTCAAAAACAAAAACAATCTTTTCACACTGACACTTTCAAAAAGTTTTCAAACAAATTTTTCATACACTCTTAAGGACAGATACAAGAGTTACCTAGAAATTTTTCAAACGAAACTTTTTCAAAACCCACACACACACTTAAAAAGCAAACAAATTTTTGAAAACATAAGAGCAAGTATCTAAGAGCCCGTGGATAACCACGGATAGAAAGGGTGCTAACACCTTCCCTTTCTATAAATTTACCTCCCGAACCGAGAAACAATCTCGAAAAGGAATTTTGTTGTGCTTTTGTCCTTTCCATGTTGGAGAACATAAAAGACGGTGGCGACTCTTACTTACCGCGACATTTCGCGAACCAGCTTTAAAACAGTCAGTTCTAAATCCACCGATCACAGAACTGGCGACTCTGCTGGGGATACTTTAAAGTGAGGTGTACCTTAGGACTAAGATCACTTGTGTTTTCAATTGTCTGAATTATTTGCTTTATTATTGTGGGTACTGTCTTGGGAGTTCTATAGATCCTAACCCGGATCTGGGGGATACCTTCTTAGAAAGTAGCAACAAGACTGTGAGGGAACTGTGCAGGGTATACCGACACGGTTGAAGCAGTCTGCTACGTTGATGTGGCACTTTGGTGAGTACCAGTAACCCTTGAGTCAAGTCAAGGAGAGTACGGGGCCGCCGCGTGGTGTCGTGAAGCATCAACTGACCTTAGGAACCTTAATTGAACCATCTTGGCCTCTTTAGGGTAGTGAGATAACTGACTTTGGTGCAGTCCGAGGTTGGTTGATACTCGATACTACACTCAGTTGAGGATTATTTTCTTGGAATATTTCGGTTGCCAGATCAGTGGCTAAATCAAAACGATGAACACAGAAAACAATCCAATGATATTGAGATCCTTAGAACCCGGTTACTTTTGATAGGACAGGTTTTGAGCCCACCAACTTCAAGAGGGTAATACCTAGACCCCATGCTGGCCTAAACTCTAAGGGTTATGGTGTGACTTGTGTGCTTTACCATGTTTGCTTTTTGTGAATATTTGTGGTGTGTTTAATCATAGCATCATAACATCATACAGCATCACATGCATCCACTAACCATTTCAGGGGTTCGAATCTTCATCTTTGTTCTTGTTTTGTAGGACATGGAAACTATCCGCAGAAAGACAATTCAGACCAGCCTTGTAAGGATCCCTCCTCAGCTTAAGGAACTTATATCCAGGATTCTCGAGAGCTCTTCTTTCAGTGAGAAACATGGAAGACTCATCAGTTTGGTCAACACCAACATTGAGGAAGATATGATAAAGGTCCTCTTCCAGTTCTTTGACCCTCTGCACCACTGCTTTACTTTCCTGGATTATCAACTAGTGCCTACATTGAAAGAGTTCTCTCGGCTTCTGAAGATCCCTATCCTTAGTCAACTACCCTACAACGGTACGGAAAAGGAACCCAAACTTGAAGAGATTGCTAAAGCCTTATACCTACAACCATCTGACATCAAGGGACATTGGGAAGTTAGAAGTGGTATCAAAGGGTTCTTGGCCAGGTTTCTGTTTGAGAAGGCCCAAGAATGTTGGAATTCCCTTGACCTACAAGCCTTTGAAGAAGTTGTGGCCCTCCTTGTCTATGGGTTGGTGTTGTTCCCGAATTCCGACCAGCTCATAGATATCAATGCTGTCAAGATCTTCATGTCCAGGAATCCTATACCTACATTGCTTGGGGACATCCTTCACTCATGTTACACTCGAACCATAAGAAAAAGAGGTGTTCTCATGTGCTGCACTCCCCTCCTGGGAAGGTGGTTTATTTCGCACCTTCCACAATCAGTTTTGAAGAATGAGCGGGGTTTGAGATGGTCACAACAATTAATGACTCTTACACATGCTGATATACATTGGTGTTCTCGGTCCAGAGAAGACGTCACTATCATTGATCGTTGCGGGGAGTTTCCTAATGTTCCTTTACTTGGAATCAGAGGAGGTATTACTTACAACCCGTGTCTGGCTTGGAGACAGATTGGTTATGCTCGGAGGGACGACCCTCATGACATGATAATTCCTGATATAGTTTTTGACTTCGACAACGATGCACAAGGACTTCGCCAGAGATTTATCAGAGCTTGGAGGATGCCCAACAAGATAGACAGCGAGACACTTGGGCACAGGAACTCCATCCCGTTGGAACCTTATCTCAAGTGGGTACGAGCCCGCTCCCAGAAGCTAGTGATGCCATATCCCCATGTTCTCCCTGTGATCAAAGAGCCAGTATTGGAAGGAGAGGTGTCCTACACCATTCAACATCCTGACATGCCTACATCCTGGGAAGAAATGTAGAAGAGCTGGATCCAGCTTAAGGAAGAACGGAATTCTCTTGAAGCCAGTCTACATGCTAGTGAGAAGAAGGTCTTGGAGCTCACCCGCCTACTGCACGAGGAAAAGACTCTCAACACTTACATTGCTCCAAAGAGGATGCGCAGTGTCTTTTGGGATTGATTTACTTTGTAATGTTTTGCCCATGAGGCCTTGATGTACTGAACAATTATTTCTTAATGATAACGTGTGTTCCTTTTTGTCTACAACAAATTTGAACTTTCGAACCCTTGAATGCATTGCATAAACACATATCATGCATCATGTGCATAGCAGGTACTCTTTTTTACAGGTGGTTTAATCTTCTTCGCTGTTTATTTCAGCTCGCCATCATGAACCCTAAATCATCTACTGAGCAGTCCATCAAGGCCCTCCAGGCTCAGAACGCCCAGTTCCAAGAGCTGATCATGAGTTTGGCCCAAGGACAGGAGGAATTGAAGGCTCTGCTGGTCAAGAGGAAAAAGAAGAGAACCGTACTATTCAACATTGGCCGAAGGTTTGGTAACACACTGCAGAATGATGTTGATCAAGCTGGTTCTTCTGTAGGGAAAGGCAGTCCCCAAGGGGGAAGGGTTCCTAGTCCGGTGGGCTCTGACAACGAGACTGATTTTAATGAGGAGCAGTATCCTCCAGCTGAAGACAAGTACAAGCAGTTAGAGGATCACCTGAATGCCATGGAAATTCAACAAGTTCCTGGGTTGGATTTTGGAGACTTGGGTCTATCTTCTGGTGTGGTAATCCCACACAAGTTCAAAGCACCATCTTTCGCAAAGTATGACAGGGCGTCCTGCCCTAAGCTACATCTCAGGTCTTATGTGCGGAAGATCCAGCCATACACTGTGGATAAGAACTTATGGATCCATTTCTTCCAGGAGAGTCTTTCAGGGACTCACCTCGAATGGTTCTATCAGCTGGATGGAACCAAGGTTCGTAACTGGGAGGACTTGGTTACTGCTTTTTACAAGCAGTATCAGTATAATGCCGACCTCACTCCTACACGTACCCAACTCCAGGGTATATCGCTAGGATCGGGAGAAGGTTTCAAGGAGTATGCGCAGAAGTGGAGGGACCTGGCTGGCAGGGTGCAGCCACCGTTAACCGACCGTGAGTTAGTGGACATGTTCTTAGGGACCCTATCCGGGCCATTCTTCAATCATCTCATTGGCAATTCTTCTGCAGGGTTTACAGACCTCATTCTAACTGGGGAAAGGATAGAGGCTGGTATGAAATCAGAGAAGATACAGAAAGGTGCGCCCTCAAGTTCTGAGAAAAAGCCTTTCAAAAAGGAAGCCAGTGCTGTGTATGGGCCTAGAAGGCAAAACAAACTAGAACGCCGCCAAGCTGTCAACGCGGTGGTAATTGCAAAGCCTGCTGCCGCTCCTCGGCAACTTAACCAACCAAGGGGTGAGAGACCCATAAGAGAATATACTCGGCTTAGTATGACCTTGTCACAGATCTTGCCGCAACTGCTATCGACCAACTTGGTAACCGTCAGAGAAGCTCCGAAGGTGGTGAACACCACCTCTCCGAAGTACAATCCCAACACCCGTTGTGCTTATCACTCTGATAGCCCGGGGCATTCTACTGATGATTGCTGGGCCCTGAGGAATAAGGTTCAAGACCTTATCGATGCTAAAGAGGTTCAGTTCGAGGCGCCCGAGAAGCCTAATGTGGTGACAGCTCCCTTGCCCGATCATGGAGTAAATGCTATCAGGGATGGTGACGAAGTGGAGGAATCTGAGTTCAACAGTTGGATCTACCCAACGGCCGACAGTGGACTGAACAATTGGACTGCAAAAGACTACATACCTGTTACTTTTGTTACGCAGTAATGAATTCCTTTGTTTTTTAATTTGTAATGAACAATAAATTGAAACTTTATGGCCCAGTGTCTTACCCGGGGCACCGTGGCTTCATTTGTGAGGGCTTATTACTTGTCATTTCCATATATCATGAATAAAGACATTGGACGTTTTTCGCATCTCAAATCTTGTGCTCCCTTTCTTTCTTTCTTTATATATTGCAAAACAGCTGTATTTACACACACTCACTCATACAGGTTTCAATCCACTATGGATCTCACTGGTAACGACTCTACTACTGCCAGTTATGACTTCGAAAATCCGATCAACTTAGCTGAAGACGAAGGTGAAGATGATTGTGAAGTGCCTGGTGAACTTGCAAGACTGCTACTCCAGGAAGAGAGGGCCATTCAACCACATGAAGAGCCAGTGGAAACGGTAAATCTGGGTACTGAGACATACAGAAAGGAAGTCAAGATTGGTGCTAATCTAGAGCTCAGCGTGAAACAACGGTTGATTCAGATGTTGCATGATTATATGGAAATCTTCGCCTGGTCCTACGAAGACATGCCTGGGTTGGATACCGACATTGTGGTCCATCATTGGCCTACCAAGGAAGACTGCCCGCCAGTAAAATAGAAGGTTCGCCGTATGTGTCCAGAGATGTCCAAAAAGATCAAAGCTGAGGTTATGAAACAATTTGATGTCGGGTTTCTAGCAGTGACTTCTTGCCCTCAGTGGGTTGCAAACGTGGTTCCGGTGCCAAAGAAAGATGGTAAGGTCAGAATGTGTGTCGATTACAGGGATCTGAACAGGGCCAGCCCCAAGGATGACTTCCCCCTACCTCACATTGATGTCCTGGTTGATAATACTGCCCAGCATAAGGTGTTCTCCTTCATGGACGGCTTTTCAGGTTATAATCAGATCAAGATGGCTCCTGAAGATATGGAAAAGACTACCTTTGTTACTCAGTGGGGCACCTTTTGCTACAAGGTCATGCCATTTGGGCTGAAAAAATGCTGGGGCAACCTACCAACGAGCCATGGTTGCTTTGTTTCATGACATGATCCATCATGAGATAGAAGTATATGTCGACGACATGATTGCAAGGTCCCAAACTGAGGAGGAACACCTTGACCATCTGCAGAAGTTGTTTGACCGTCTGAAATTGTACAAGCTGAGGTTGAACCCGAACAAGTGCACATTTGGGGTAAGATCTGGGAAGTTGCTAGGCTTCATCGTGAGCGACAAAGGTATTCAAGTGGACCCTGCCAAGGTTAAAGCCATACAAGAGATGCCAGTTCCCAAGACAGAGAAAGAAGTCAGAGGCTTTCTAGGACGTCTGAATTACATTGCTCGATTCATCTCACATCTAACCGCTACTTGTGAACCAATCTTCAAGCTGCTGAAGAAAGATCAGGTAGTACGTTGGAATGATGAATGTCAGGCCGCTTTCGACAGAATCAAAGAGTATCTCCAAGAACCACCCATTCTTATGCCACCGGTTGAAGGGAGACCTCTAATACTATACCTGACAGTACTTGACAGCTCGATGGGGTGTGTGCTGGGGCAGCATGACAAGTCTGGCCGAAAAGAGCACGCCATTTATTACCTTAGCAAAAAGTTTACCGACTGTGAGACCCGATACTCATTGCTCGAGAAAACTTGCTGCGCTTTGGTATGGGCTGCTCGCCGGCTGATACAGTATATGTTGACCCACACTACTCTTTTGATTTCAAAGATGGATCCAATAAAGTACATATTCGAAAAGCCTGCTCTGTCTGGAAGAATAACAAGATGGCAGATGATCTTGACAGAATACGACATCCAGTACACGACTCAGAAAGCAATCAAGGGAAGTGTATTGGTAGACCATTTGGCACACCAGGCAGTAGACGACTACCAGTCTATGAACTTTGAATTCCCTGACGAGAACATCATGGTAGTGACTGATTGTGAAGTACCTGGACCGGATGAAGGACCTGAGGAAGGATCCCAATGGTCTATGCACTTTGACGGAGCCTCCAACACTTTGGGTACCGGTATTGGCGCTGTAATCATATCCCCTCAAGGCACTCATACTCCACTCACTGCCCGGCTATGTTTCAACTGCACCAACAACATGGCGGAGTATGAGGCATGCATCATGGGTCTTCAAGCTGCGATTGACTTAAGGATCAAGTTTCTGAGTGTCTTCAGAGATTCCGCTCTCGTGATCAATCAGATCAAAGGAGAGTGGGATACGAAACACCCAAACCTTATTCCTTACAAAGAGTGTGTGTTGACATTGATCCCCCATTTCACGGAGATAACTTTTGAACATTTCCCAAGAGAGGAGAATCAGTTGGCAGACGCGTTAGCTACGATGTCTTCCATGTTCAAAGTCAAATGGGACAACGAGGCTCCCCGGATCATCATCTGGAAGTTGGACAAACCTGCATATTATTGTGATCTTGAGGCTGAGGTGGTAACTGAAAAACCCTGGTATCATGAAGTGAAGAGGTATCTGGAAGCTCAAGAATACCCCGAAGGTGCATCTGTCAATGACAAAAAGTTTCTGAGAAGGTTCGCAACGAAGTTCTTCCTTAGCAACGACATTCTGTACAAGCAAAACCATGATTCAACCTTACTGCGTTGTGTGGATAAGACGGAAGCAGAAAAGATCATGGCAGAGCTACATGAAGGTACCTTCGGAACGCATTCCAGTGGACACACTATGGCAAAGAAAATTCTTCGGGCAGGATATTTCTGGTCCACAATGGAAGCCGACTGTTACCAACATTCTCAGACGTGTCATAAGTGCCAGATTTATGCAGACAAGGTGCACGTTCCTCCAGTTCCTCTAAACATCTTGACAGGACCTTGGCCTTTCGTAATGTGGGGCATTGATATGATCGGCGAGATCAAACCTACGGCATCCAACGGGCATCGCTTCATCTTGGTAGCGATCGATTACTTCACGAAGTGGGTTGAAGCAGCTTCTTATTCCACTGTAACCAAGAACGTCGTGGCACAGTTCATTCGGCATAACCTGATCTGTCGATACGGCGTCCCGGAAAGGATCATTACAGATAATGGTACCAATCTCAACAACAAGATGATCACTAAGCTCTGCGAGCAATTCAAGATACAGCACCACAACTCTTCTCCTTACCGGCCGAAGATGAATGGGGCTGTAGAACCAGCTAATAAGAATATCAAAAAGATTGTGCAGAAGATGACAGTGACCTATAAATATTGGCACGAGATGTTACCGTTTGCTCTTCATGGGTACCGTACCTCAGCAAGAACGTCAACCGGGGCAACTTCCTTTTCCTTGGTCTACGGCATGGAGGAAGTCTTGCCTATTGAAGTCCAGATACCCTCTCTCCGGATAATGAAGGATGCAGATTTGAGCGAAGATGACTGGATCCAGACTCGACTTGATCAATTAAATCTAATTGACGAAAAGAGACTCGCTGCTATTTGTCATGGTCAAATGTATCAAAAACGGATGATCAGGGCATTTAACAAGAAAGTCAGACCACAAGAGTATCAAGTGGGGGACCTGGTAATCAAGCGCATCATTCTTCCTCAAAGTGATCCCAGGGGAAAATGGACCCCACGTACGAAGGGCCATTTGTGGTTAAACATGTGTTCTCAGGAGGAGCCATGATTCTAACCACCATGGATGGTGACGACCTTCCTCACCCCGCCAATGCAGACATAGTAAAAAGATACTACGCATGATAAAAGACCCGCTAGGTTGACATACCTAGGCAAAAATTAGGGCTTCCCGGCGAACCAAAAGGGTTCGGGCAAAAATAAGGGATGAAATGGAAAAATCTGTACACCCGGCAAGTCGAAAACCTGAAAAGGCGGCTTGGGCAACAATGGGTATCCCGATGGACTGAAAACCAGAAAGGGCGGTCCAGGCAAAAGTTAGGGATTAAAGCGTAATACTATGTCTCATTGGATCACCTTGCATCCAGAATCCGGTATCAACCATCAAGTTCAGACGGCATCGACCGATCAGCTTCATCTTCAACTGAGCAGCCAAGTGATGAGACGCTCGAAGATATAAAGGCGATAGCAGAGTTGGAACCCAGTGGGATTATCTTTCTTCACATAGCTGTTTTGTTTTCCTGTTTCACAAATTGTATAAACTCTGCTGTTCGGCGGTGTTCTCTTACTAGGACGTCAGCCTCTTGTACATAAACGCCTATTTACAGGCAAATTCAAAAATCAATACAAATTCACTTTTCAGACCAATTGCCAATTGTTTTTCCTTTTCCGTTTTGTTTTGCGAAGAACGTCCAATGTTCAATTTTTGATATATGCATTTGACACTAATTGCTAACTCATAAATATTTGCATACGAAACAAAGGATTAATTACAGGTAACATCAGAAACAGGGGCAATAATGAGTTGTCTAAGCAATCTAATTGCTCTGTACACCAAGGTACCAAGGTGAGTTCGGTTGAAGAATGTAGCCCAGATACCTTCACTCCCCGCCGAGTAAGACATGAATAAACAATTCTCCCCAAGCAGTTGACCTCCCATCAGCCCTGAACAAGGCACAATATCTTCAGCAAGTCAGCGACACTCTCCCCAAGCAGAGTTAGCCTGATGTCAGCCCTAAGGAAGTTGAGTATCCCCAGAAAATCTCAACATTCCCAAGCAGAGTATACAGACTTTCCTAACAAGCATCCCCGACAATTTTGATCTAAGATTGTTCCCCGGCGGAATACCGAACACTCAAGTGGAGCCACTTCCCCAGTGCAATTTCAGAAGTCTCCCTAGGAAAGTGGAATCCATATCCCCAGCAGGTCTTGAAGCTTATCCCCAGTAGATTCTGGAAGCTTGTCACCCGCATAGTACGAACGCTCTCCCCCGGCTTTATTCAAAGGTTATTTCCCCACCAGGATATAACTGGGTTATCCTCAGCCAATTGCCACGGAAAGATCGTCCTCGGCGAAGTCTTCCTACCCCCAGCGGAGTTCATCAAATCTTCCAACAGAGCACAACAATGGTATCCCCAGCGGAGTTATCATCAAACTCAGCAAAATACCTCTTCTCCCACAGAGTATCTCCTCGCAGAGTAATCTAGCTGCCAAGTTTATTCCCCCAACGGAGTCATCTTCTCCTACCGGTATTCTTGCAACCATCACCCCCAGCGGAAACAAAGAACGCTACTCTTCAACATCAGCCCAGGATTTGACTTCCCGACATTCGTCAAGGGTTTATTTCCCTAAGACAAAAACATACATTCATAAACATCGCATCTTCATACATTATAGCATGCACATACGCATCATGAACATGTAATCTCATTTATTCTGAGAACATCACGCATGTCATACATCATGACATTGCATACAACTAATGTTTTGTCTTTTCAGGACAAAGGTCAATACAAAGATAATTACTATCAACTGTCGTGATTCCAGATCCGATTCCTGTATCTTGCCAGGGTGTATCTGTTGACGACTAATTCCAGACTCGATTCCTGTATCCTGCCAGGGCACGTCTGAAGAGTTCGAAGATCCGATTCATGTATCTTGCCAGGGAGTATCTGTTGACAACTAATTCCAGACTCGATTCCTGTATCCTGCCAGGGCACGTCTGAAGAGTTCGAAGATCCGATTCCTGTATCTTGCCAGGGTGTATCTGTTGACGACTATATTCCAGACTCGATTCCTGTATCCTGCCAGGGCACGTCTGAAGAGTTCGAAGATCCGATTCCTGTATCTTGCCAGGGTGTATTTGTTGACGAGTATATTCCAGACTCGATTCCTGTATCCTGCCAGGGCACGTCTGAAGAGTTTGAAGATCCGATTCCTGTATCTTGCCAGGGTGTATCTGTTGACGACTAATTCCAGACTCGATTCCTGTATCCTGCCAGGGCACGTCTGAAGAGTTTGAAGATCCGATTCCTGTATCTTGCCAGGGTGTATCTGTTGACGACTAATTCCAGACTCGATTCCTGTATCCTTCCAGGGCACGTCTGAAGAGTTTGAAGATCCGATTCCTGTATCTTGCCAGGGTGTATCTGTTGACGACTAATTCCGGATTCGATTCCTGTATCTAGCCATGGCACATCTGTGAGTAACCGATGGTAGACTCGATTCCTGTATCCAGCCAGGGCACATCTACATAAAGGGTTTAAAGATTCGATTCCTGTATCCAGCCAGGGCACATCTACACAAAAAGTTTGAAGATCAACCCCTGTAACAGGCCAGGTAATTATTTTCTTCCTCAAGTACACAAGTTCTCGCTAAGGAATCTCTTACGCGATCGACACCCGATGGCATCTATAAGCCCATCCACATACCGATAGTCTCCAAATGGCATCCATAAGCCCATTCCCGACAAGGTTCTGTCACATTTCCAGATGGCACCTATAAGCCCATCCTCCTATCCATCATCTCTCCAAATGGCATTTGTAAGCCCATTCCCACCGTCACACTGCTAACATTCTACTATGTGAGCGCAAATTTCTGGGCACTCAAGTGTTCAATCATCTTCTACCTTCGGATCACGAAAGGCACGCCAGCCAATCTACATCCTCAGGTCTAAGAAGATTGAACAGGGGCAACTGTTGTACCCCAAAATTTTCCCTCCCATATTCTTCAAGATGTGTCAAGATCAAGCTTCAAAATCTCTCAAGGGTTGCACAGTCCAATTGCCTCCTAACACAGTCAAAATTAGGGTTTTGGTTCTTGCAAAGAAATTGAGGTTTCCAAGGGTCCAATCAAGTCCCACATGCCTATATACATTGTCAAGCATCCATATGTCAAGTTTCAAGACTCATAGCATCAAATTGCACAGTAAAAAACCCTAAATGCTTCACAGTCAACTACAGGGGCAAAATGGTCATTTGACAGTCAAAAGTCAAAATTTTTGGTCAACATCTTATTTTGAAGCCACAATCATCATTTGATCAATTCTTGATCATGATTCCACAAGCATGGCTCAAAAAGTCTCAAGATGCAAAAGTTTCTATTTTTGGATAGTTGAAAAGTCAACTACAAATTGACCAAGGCATAACTTCTTCATGGTTTATCAGAAAAATCCTATCCAAAGCTCATTTTGAAGGGGATGACATTTCCTACAACTCATCTTCACACTCCAAGTCCAAGAAATGCTCTCACAAAAAGTTATAAATTTCAACATTATAGGTCATTTTCAAAAGTCAACAAAAAGGCACTTTAAGTCAAAGACCATAACTTGAGATTGGTAAATCAAAATTACATGGGACCAAAGACATTGGTTAGAGGACTTCAAGACATTTCCAAAATGTCCAAGAACATGTTCATAGCTTCAAAATTGAGCAAGATATGCATTGGAGAAGTTGGGAAATTTTTGGGAATTTTCAAAAGTCAACTTTGCCTAAAACACTTCAAAATTGCTAATGGGCCTCAAATTCTTTCTTGAATCATTACCCAAAGCCTATGCACGACCCATTGAGCTTAAAAGGATTTATTTTCTTATTTTTAATTAATTAATTGAATTTTTATTCTTATTAATTCATTTAATTAATTTTAATTGTAGAAAAATATCAAATAATGGTTGTCAAATCTGTTTATGCAGCAAATATGCTCCACACATGCTAAGGATTTCGTGCATCAATCAACAAGACCAAATCTTCCATAATTGGCAAGGTTTTCATGGCAAAAGATTGAAATTTACATAATTGAAAATCAAATATCCAAGCCATTAATTCAATGGATTCATGGGCTCTTTCTTGACCTAATTTGCTTCAAATACAAAGGCTGAGTGAAACCCTACTCATAGATACACGAAAAAGCTGCTGAAAGCTCATACTCACTTTGCAAAATTTTCATAAAAACTCAAAAACTGTTTTCTGATTTACAGTCCAATTCAGAGCAGATTGTTGATTCCAAACCCTTGCTGAGAGTTCCCTGAACATGTTGCAACCACTTTCCAGTCCTCATACTCAAAGAAACGATAAAATATGGTTATGGTTTGAACGAATATGTTGATAATCGAAACATGATTTCTATGCATCATTCATATGTTTTATTCATTGATTTACACTACTGACATCTTCCTGAAGCGTTTGGTATAGTTTAATTGTTCTAACACTGCTTGTATCAAAATCCACCATTGAAGGACATTAGGGTTTCAGAGTTTCAATATTAGGGGTTTCCATATACTGTAAAATTGGATCACCAAACCTACATGGACGAACTCGTTGCAGCAAGCCTGATTCATTGAGATACTCGCGCCCTTTTTATATTTCCTCCTCTTCTAATCGCTATTTTCACAGTTTCAGTTTAGTGGGGGTTTAAAACCCCCGCTACTTGTTTTATATTTACAGGAAAAAGATGAAGAAGAAGCATGCGTGGCCAAGCGTGATTGGGAGATTCAAACTTTAGCGCTTTTTTTAACGTTTTCAGCATAATGGCTTTTTTTTCATATATTATAATTCCTTAGTATATTGTTTACAAATGCGCTTGTTAGCTCAGTTGGTTGGAGGACGTGTCTTGCAGGTATAGGGACCTGGGTTCGATTCCCAGGTCCCCCCACATAATTGCTATTTTTTGTTCCAATGTATTCACATGCAGCGTATTCTCAACGTCCCACCATACGTCCTCATGCATTGGCTTGCCAGATGGCCTGGATGAATAATCTGAAGGCCACAGAATGAAGTCCATGGTAGGGCTCAGTCAATGGACGTACACACAAGCGTGGAAAGTCAAACAAGGCCTTTGGCTGATGGGACTGAATTCCTCACAAATACCTCCATATGGGCCTGACACCCCCCTTGGTTTGCAATTTAATTTTCTTTTCTTTCTTTTAAATTTCTTTCATTTGTTTTATTTTTATAATTATTATTAACTCACTAAAATTAATTTTCCATAGAAAAATCAGAAACTCAAAAAATGTTTTTTTTAATTAATATTTAATTTCACCATTTGAATATTTTTGTAAATAAATAACTAACAATTAATCTAGTTAATTTAGGTTTTAACTCAATATTTTCTTAATAAATAAAATACATAGAATTAGGTTTTGACATTTTATCTTTTTTCTTAATTAATTCTTCCTCATTATTTATTATTATTATTAATTATTATTTTTGTAAATAAACATGTAAATTAAATAATTTAGTTAATTAGCCTAATTTTGACCTTTTTCTTTAACAATTAAAATAATTTAGAACTAGGGTTTCACTAACTTTAATTTTAATTCCTTTTAATAAATACAAAAAACATAAAAAAAACACTTTTCTTTAATTAAATAATAATTAGACTTTAATTTAATTTAATTTCAAGCAAAGGGTCAAAACCCTCGGACGTCCAATTTATTCTTTTCGCGCATTATTTCTCTTATTTGATTATTATGTAACTGCTTTCCGGATGTATTAGTAATTAGGTATTTATTTACTTTCCGCATCTTTTATCAAAACGGGTCTTTGTATTTTGGCGATGTATAGACCCGCGCCTTGTAATAGCGTAGCTTTTATCTTTCCGTCTTTTAATTTTCCGCACTCTTAAATTCTAACTTTGTATGAAAGAATGTATGCTAATTAAAAACAAGCGTAGCTCACAATGCCATGATCAAAGATAACTGTAAACATGAAAACAACACACAAATACACACACCACTTCTAGGGTACACCTCACCTGTTGCCTTCGAAACGTGGTCGTCAAGTATAGGACATCTTAGCGGTCCTTATGTCCATGATCCAGTTGCCTCGAAATAGTTTCCTCGAAACGGTTGCCTCGGATTAAAAAAGGATCAAGGACATAAGGGTAGCTTCTATGGTGTCCTACTGTTGCTTCGGTGACCACACTGTCCCTACAATCGAATTGACCTGAACACCTCCAACGGTGGTGCTACCTACCTCTCAATGGTGAGATAGCACTACCTTAAGGACTTCTACACAGCTTAATTTCTTAGAGTAGGTAGATTTCTCATAGGTACTTGCTCTCTCAAAAACAAAAACAATCTTTTCACACTGACACTTTCAAAAAGTTTTCAAACAAATTTTTCATACACTCTTGAGGATAGATACAAGAGTTACCTAGAAATTTTTCAAACGAAACTTTTTCAAAACCCACACACACACTTAAAAAGCAAACAAATTTTTGAAAACATAAGAGCAAGTATCTAAGAGCCCGTGGATAACCACGGATAGAAAGGGTGCTAACACCTTCCCTTTCTATAAATCTACCTCCCGAACCGAGAAACAATCTCGAAAAGGAATTTTGCTGTGCTTTTGTCCTTTCCATGTTGGAGAACATAAAAGACGGTGGCGACTCTTGCTTACCGCGACATTTCGCAAACCAGCTTTAAAACAGTCAGTTCTATTTCCACCGATCACAGAATGCATGGACTCTTTTTTGACATATATTTTTTGAATGATGTATGAGATGAGACAGACTTTGTGGGAATATGGAAAGACTTGAAACTGGAAACTTGTGGTAGTTCAGATGGAATGACGTGGAAAGGCACATTAGGGAAACAACAAGATACTTCTGGATATCTGTCAGGGTGACAAATTGTAACCATCAATACTTGGAAAAAAAAGATAAAACTCAAGAAGGCAAGCAGCGACACCCAAGAATGGCATTGAGTGAGGCGAGCAACTCTCTGGAAAAGACAATCAGAAACATCTAGAAGAACATTAGATGTGGGATGAGACCAAATCTGAAGCTACATCAGAGTCATCTAGGAAAGACGCTGGACAGAAAAGAAACACGACATCCAATACTGGCTTTGAATGAAGGGAAAACTCAACGTCTAATAATGGATTTAGACGAGAGAAAAGATCACAACATCCAATACTGGCTTTGAATGAAGAGAAAGCTCAACGTCTAATAATGGCTTTAGATGAGAGAAAAGATCACGACATCCAATATTGGCTTTGAATGAGTGAAAGGTAACAACATCCAATATTGGCTTTGGATGGAAAAAGAGATCTTGACATTCAATACTGGCTTTGAATGAAGGAGAAGGTAACAACATCCAATACTGGCTTTGGATGGAAAAAGAGATCTTGACATTCAATACTGGCTTTGAATGAAAGAAAAGGTAACAACATCTAATATTGGCTTTGGATGGAAACAAAAGAGACCACATATCCAAGATTAGCATTGGACGAAAGAGGGAAACAACTTATCCAAGATTATCATTGGACGAGAGAGAGAGAGAGAGAGAGAGAGAGAGAGAGAACTGAACTGACATTTTCTTTGGTAGGTGCCAAGTAAGTTGGACTTTTGATCTCAAGGTGACATGTCAACTGCAACAAGACCTAGGAAGATGCAAATGAGGATGAAACACTCTTGTTATGCATTATGTATTGTTATGCATGATATGTGAATGATCTATGCATGTAAAGCTGACGTTTATGACAATGGAGTTTGACTCTTTTGTGGAGGTAAGATTGGAAGTTTGATTCCTCAACACGGAGAACTCTGCCAAATTTGATTGGAAAGAAAATGTTTTGAACCCAAATTTGCCACACTTGTAAACTGTATTGAACTGATGATCTTCTAAGGAAGGACATGGAGAGCTGCTCGGGGATTTGTCCCAGATTAGCTGACTGTTGAGGATAAACTGATCATGGCTTCAGTTGAAAGTTGCTGGAAATGAGCTGATCATGGCTTCAACTCTGAAATGATTGTTGGAGATAAATTGATCATGGCTTCAGTACTTGAGATGATTGTTGGGAAAGAATGCCCCAGTATGAGTCTTGAATATGATCTTCTGGCTAACCAAATCTGAGAAAACTTGCACTGAGCAACAAATCTTGAACTAATTCGCAACTGGATGTGGAAGATGCTTGCCCCTGATAGGGTAACTAACCAAGTTTCTCAATTGTTTGAAATTCCTTGACTAGGAAAGCTTGTTTGCAAGCAAAAATTGTTTATTCAAACATGGTAATTTTAATGCAAAGTTCATGCAAAAGTTTTGAATCCAAAATCATTTTTGAAATGATGCTATTGGTGTATAGAAAATGCATCACTGGTTAAAACGTAGTGGTTTATACTTTTGAGGTGAAAGAGAAAGAAAAGGTATGATACCAAAATAAATAGTTCGCAAAAGATCTTAGGAGTCAGTTTACGCAACCTTGCTGTAGTATGCTTTCAAAAGAAACCTGGCTTCAATTAGGTATTTTGAGGGTTGTAACGGGGTCTGGTTCACGGTTTAAGAAATAAAGGATAAAGGCTCAAAGTTTATTTTTACCCAACCCAATCTTCATGATGTTCTTCAGTCTTATGTTCAGTTAATTCAGAATATGCATTCAGGTTCCAAGAGATTTTGGGATTACACTGATGGAAGCAATGACGATGGCTCAGAAGCTAAAGGATTCTTGAGAATGACAGTCATTTCTTCTTACATCTTTTTGCTGTTTGAGGACTTTTGTGAACTCTGGTGGAGAATTTTGAGGATTTGAAGACCTCTTCTGATTGAATTTGTTATTCCCAACTTTTGCTTGAACTGTTTCATTTGAGACTACAGTCAGCGGGATGCCCTAGTTTTTTTGCCTGAACTGTTCCATTTGGAATTAAAGTCAGCGGGATGCCCCAGTTTTTGCCTGAACTGTTTCATTTGAGATTACAATCAGCGGGATGCCCCAGTTTTTTTTCCTAAGTCTCCTTCAGAGATTTTGACTTAGCGGGAGTTTTCTTTTCATTTCATTTTTCTTTTTAGAAAGATAGTGACTGCCTTGCTCAACGATTACGGGGAACCATCTTTTTCATTTTTGCTTGAGAGCATGTTTGACACTTCTTGCTGTGTGCAAAGGAAAGCTTGATTGCGACCTTTATTGAAAGGTGTCTTGAACGATTTCCCTTGTAATTGAATCCACAACCAAATTAGCTGAGAAACTACCCATCCCCGGGTTAAGATTGCAGGTTTTTTCGTATAGAAAGAAACTCTAACTTCTAGGCTCAAAGGGGTGAACGAGGGATTAACTTCCTTATTACTCCAGTGTTTGGGAGTTAAAACAATGCATGTATATCCTCAACAAAGTTTTATTTGAAAGCATACCAACAACAATTATGGGTATTTCGTTTTCATCATCATCCCTCCAATCTTTGCATAAACCAAAAGCTTGATAAAGGGAGTAAACAAGAGAAATATATTTGAAAGAAGTAAATGAAAATGATTTGAATCAAAACATTGCAATGCTCATTTCATTAGAATTAACATGAAGTATAAACAAGATTTGAAACTAACAATTTTAACATAAACAAGGGAAAATGCAAACAGAAAGAAACATGGCATAGTGACTAATCAGTAACAAGGATGAGTTGTCCTGTCTGAAACACTGGCTTTAGGAAGTGACTTGAGGGTACCCCGACTCAGTCTTCAGCCACTTTGTTTTGGAAAAGGATTGTTGATAACATTAGGACCTGCCTCTTTGAAAATGAGAGTATTTGCTTTCACCAATTCTTGCACTCTGTTTTTCAATGCATAGCAGCTCTCTAAGTCATGACCGGCAGCTCCCTGATGAAATTCACAGTGAAGGTCAGATCTGAACCCAGCTGGAGGAGGATTTCGAGGAATCATAGGCCTAGTTGTAATCAATCCTTTCTGCACCAATGCAGGATATAATTTAGTGAATGTCATAGGGATAGGATCAAACTGGGCCCTATTTCGATTCTGATTATGTGCAATATTCTGTTGTTGAGGAACCCGAATTGGTTGAGCATTGACCGAGGGAGTAACAACCGCTACTTGTGATTGATCAATGTATTGAGGCCTATGGCGAGGTCCTCTTCTCTCAGTCGAGACAACATTGGCTTCTACCTCTTTCTTCTTCTGAAAGTTCCCAAGGTATTTCTTTTCACCATTAGAAGATTCAGTAGCTTTAGACACTTTACCATTCTTGATTCCTTATTCTAATCTTTGGTCAATAGTCACCAGGTATGTGAAGATAGAGGACACACTACCAATCATCTTCTCCCAAAAGAAATGGGACAAAGTATCCATGAACAAACCAGTTAGCTCTTTCTCTGTCAGAGGTGGTTCAACTTGAGATTCCAATTCTCTCCATCCTTGAGCATACTCCTTGAAAGATTCTTTCTCATTCTGAAACATATTTTGCAATTGGCGACAATCAGGTGCCATGTCGAGGTGGTATTTGTATTGCTTTATGAAAGCATTAACAAGATCTTGGAAGCATTGGATACGACCTTTCTCAAGTCCCATATACCATTTCAATGAAGCTCTACTCAGACTATCTTGGAAACAATGGATAAGCAGCTTGTCATTATTTGTGTAAGCAGACATCTTTTGAAAGTACATCACCAAGTGGCTTCTTGGACAGGTATGCCCTTTATATTTCTCAAACTTGGGAGTCTTGAACTTTGCAGGCATAACCAGATCAGAAACTAGGCACATATTTTCAGTAGTAATACCAAAGACATCATTACCTTCGATAGCTTAGAGTCTCTTCTCTAAAGTATGATATTGTTCTTTGAACTCTTCAAACTCACCAAAGTCTCCCTGACTCACACTTCGAGGACTAGCAGCATGGTACTCAAAGAGAGGGTTCCCAAAAGCAGCTTATGTAGCAGGTTGATGAGAAGCAGTATGAACGATTGGCTGAGGCTTAGTGAAAATTGGAGCTTGAAAGGCTGGTCGGGAAGTCTGGCCAACCATTGGAGTAATTGCAACAGGCGGAGAGTAATTCTAAGGTAACCCAAACTCTGGCCATGTAGTTGATGTATGCTGGATAGTTTGAGTGTCAACAACAGTAGTTGGGATTTCAGATATCATAGTCCTTTGAGGTGGTTCTCCTCTGGAAATCAGGACTTGCATCATCTCAGTAAGTTTGGCCATGCCTGACTTTAACTCATCGATTTCTATTCTGACTTCCATGTTGTGTTGTTCTTGGTTTTCCATTCTCAATCTGACATCAGCTCTAGTCCCGTAGTTGTGTTGAGGAATCAACTTGATAGTAGACGACTAACTGGAAGAAAGAAGCAATCGGGAATAAGATCCTGAACAACCTAGATGTATGCAGAATGATGCAGAGGATGTAGATGATATGCAATGTTATGTAATGCACTCTACAATAACAGGATCACATAGTTCAGAGTCACGAGCCTGAAGTCAAAGGTACAACCCATAAGGTATGGACTAATGGTTATCACAGGCCGAACAAGGTTCTAAGATGTTCCCAGAGTCTACATCCTTCCTTCGGATATTACCAGTGTCCCGATTAACTTGGTAATTAGCAATATTCTTGGGAAAAACTCGTCCGAGCGTAGTATCACGTGACAACTACTTCCGGATTACTCCATCATAGCTTCCGCACTACACCTAAAAGGCCAAGATGGGTTAGGTAATCTACGGTCCTCAGCTTCAGCAGGCTCCCAGGTCGAAAGCAGTACGTCTTCCCGATTACTCAGTAAATGACACTACAATCAAAGGGGTCTCCACTGAGTGGGGGATCTCATGTCTCCTTTTTTGGGATTACTCCCTCAAAGTTAAAATGACTATACCACCCGTCCTATCTTATGTTTGCCCAAAGTCCGGGTAGAAGACTTATAAGAAATCACCAAGCCCCTGAAAACCAGGAAAATCCAGACAAACATATATACAACATAATGGAAAGTAATAAACAACAAGTAAAACAATATATAAACACTCATAGAAAAGAAACAAACAAATCTAGGATTGACCCACTTAGGAATGGACCAGCAATAGGTCAATATGTCCCCAGTGAAGTCGCCACTTTCCCGTCGCACACTTTTCTGGCGCTCAATTGCGACAGTGATTATATGAAATAGAAATGTAGCGGTAAAGATTTGAGATTAAGCCATCAATTAACTTATCTTGACACAATGAATTCGCCACCGCACTTTATTGTTTCCAAAGGGAAATGGGAAAAAAGCGAACAAAACCCAAAAAGATCATAGATCGAGGTACGGGGGTCGGTTATGCAAAGGGAAGGTATTAGCACCCTAAGCATCTACGGTACTCCGTAGGATCCACTTTGTTTGGTTTATTTCAAAAGGATTGTTATGTAAAGGTTTACTTGCTAAAGGAAAAGAATGAATGAGTATTTGTAAACAAAAGAAAATGAAATGTTTTTTTATTATTTTTGTTGCTCGCTTTGGGTCGTAAGACTTAATGCCTACGTACTCCCTCGTGCAATGGGAAAGTCAGAGCACCGTAGTTCGGTTAGAAAAGACTTGTTTGTTGATTGTTTTTAAACAAGGAGACAAGTCGTCATTGTTAGGAGAGAAATCTCGACTAACGCCCACAAGGTGTAAGAAAGATGGACCATGCGTCAGCAAGAGTGAGGGTTTAAGAACGCCTCTAGTACTCAAGTGGAAAAGTCAACACCTTTATAATCATAGGGATAGGAGAATGTTGCTCGACTATTAATGAATCATGTCTCATCTTGAAAAAAGTTTTGAAGGGTAAAGGTGCTCGAGCGCATAAAAGAGTTTGAATGAGTTGAAGTGTTTTTGTTAATTTTTGAAGAAAAATGTCAAAGTATGATTAAGTGTATTGAAGTTTGTTTAAAGAAAAGAAGTTTTAAAAGAAAAGAACTCGACAAAATCAAGGTTTATTATGAAAGCGGTTTGATTTTATAAACAAAGAAGATTTTGAAAGAAGATGAGAAGGTTTTGAAAATTAAAGAAGATGGGAGGAGATGAAGGGACTATCCTAAAGCAAAAGGTAAAAGCTAAGGAAGAGAACCGTCTAACCAATACGAAGCCAATACTTGACATTATGGGTTAAGATAGAATTCCCATTCTTTGGATTGAAACCAAGCAAGCAAAGATACTATACCTCTTGAGAAGATCAAACTTCAAATGTATCAAGTCTTCGAAAAAATTGGGCAGAGTAACGGCTGTATACGTGTGAATTCCATATTATAAACAAAGTATGTAATCACAAATAACCTGCACACAAAATAAATAAACAACCCAATGTCTTGAGGTAAACCCCAAGAACTCCAGACAAAATATCAATTAAGGTCACAAGGTCTCCAACATAGGCCAAGGTCTCTAATCCTAAGTCTAAGAAGTCCATCACTCCATAATGCCAAGGATAGTAACCAAGTAGTCCAAGTATCATTAATGCTTTTTATGGTTCATGTTGATTATTAAGTGTCTTTAAAAGGAAACGAAAAGCTCAAGTGAGCAAAATAAAAGTAACATAAAAGTAAATGCTCAAGTGAGCAAAGTTGAAATTAGCATGAAATGTAAATGCTAAAAGTAAATGGTACATAAAGCATAAAAATAAAAGCATAAAGTAAAGTCAATTGTTAGTAATTAGTGGTTAGTTGGATGACCATCTTGAAACTTACATTTGGAACTCATTAGAGGATTGGTAGAACCAAAGCCTCCACACAACAAGTTGAATTTTCTTTTTGTCAAGTATATCATCTATTTTGGAATCCTCAAAAAGTAACATGTAATGATCAATGATGTTTAAGTGATCCGCGTTGACCAAAAGTGATATAGATCCATTAGAGGATTGGTATAACCAAAGCCTCCACACAATGAATCTCAAGGTTATTGGATCAAAGAGATCAAATTAACATACTTGGGCTTGCAATCATAAGTTTGGGCCACGAATGATCATTTATCCGAATCGGGACAAAATTTAGCACTATGTTAAGCAATCGTAAGTGGACTTATGTAGAAGTCGCACCTATTTTGAGGCCGGACAATAGCAATCTATGTACTTCATGTTTGGATAAATGATATAGAGATCATCATCCCTTAACATGTAGCACAATCAAAAAAGAAAGGGATAAGATGAAGAGGGAGGGGAATGATAAGCTAATTTGGATTACCACCTCAAAATTCTTTCATCTTTAAATTCAACCACTCCTCTAGATGGATTAAAGCACTAAACATATCATTAATCCAAAGAACCAAAAATGAATTAAATAATTCACTCTTAGGTAGATTTGAATTGATGAAAATTTATCCAACTTCATCTACATCACAAAGTCCATTGAATTTAAAGAGAAATTGGACATTTAAAATTGCAATCCAAACCAACAATCAAAAGGAGTGAGTAGAAAAACATTTATGGATCAAAACAGCCCCAAAACAAGGCAAAAAAATGCATTATGTCCCTGTGTAAATCGATTTACACGGTACAATTTTCAAAAATTTGCACGAAATTGCTTCTGTGAAATCGATTACACTGTTACTGCAATCGATTGCACGTAGTTACAGGCAGCAAAACAACATTTTAAAAGGCCAAATTCTTGTTCAAACTTTCCATCAAATACCTTATGATCATGGATCCAATTGAGCACGAAAATTCCATCAAATTATAAGAAAATAGCACCATTGGAATCACAAAATAATTCTCAAAGAATCAAACCCAAAGATCAACAAGAGATCACATTGTGAAAGATGAATTATCCAACTTACCAAAGGTAGATCTAGAGAATTATCAACACAACTTCAAGAATTTGCTTCAATTCAACCACATGAATTAATTTCCAAGCTTGGATGTAGAGAATTGATGAAGAAAAAGTGTTTGGATGAAGGTTTAGCTCAAAGATTAGTAAGCTTCAATGCAAAGCTTACTAACTTTTCTTGAAAATGGAGCTTTGAGTGAATTTGGTAGATGGAGAGAATTGAGAGATTTTTTAGCAAGGTGGATTTGGCTATCAAAAGCTTGAAATTTGAATGAAATGAGGGCTCTATTTATATATTTTAGGATTGGGATTAGTGGTAATTTGGTAATTGATTCTTGGAGCCAAAATTTGAATTAATGATAATTCTTTCAAAAATTAGAACCAAATTGGAGCCAAAAATTTGACAAACTTGAAATGTTGTTTTTTTCTTCAAATTTTAACACTGTGCAAATTGATTAGCACAGTGTATTTTTTCAAAAATCGTGCAAAATGCACTTTGTGCAATCGATTGCACTCTAGGAGAAATCGATTGTACAGTGAAAAAAAATGAAATTTTTTTAATTCTTTTTCTTTGCAAATAGAGATTTTTGGGAAATAATACCGGAAAACCTTATTTGCCATATGCTTCAACTCGGTACCTACAAAACACAAATATGCAAAGACAAAGTTAAATATTTTTTGTATTTTGATTAGAAGTTAGTCAACAACACAAGAGCAAACTTAAAGATAGGATGCAAATGTGATGAATGAAGCTATTTATTAATGATTGTGACTGAATGGCAAAATATGGTATGAAAGTGCGATTGAAAAAGTTTGGGGCAAAATTTAGGGTACAACACCAGGTGTCTTACTGAATTTCTCTACTTTGTTCAGCAAGTTGTCTCATCGTTACAATACTCAGGCTAATTCCAGGAAGAAAATGGAGAATCTTGAACAGGAAAATTGCGAGCTACATGAAGAAGTTAATGCATTGAAGGTTGGTATGGCCAATCTGACTGCTTTCATGGAATCATTGGTGGCTGCTCAGAGTCAGCCACCACTTGCTCAGCCTCAACAAACAACATTTGCTTCTGAAGGTCCATCAGTTCCTGTTTTTGTTACCCCAGTTACTATTGTTCAGAATCGTATGCCTCCGGGTTACCCGTGGGGAATGCTTGAAAACTTCATGCCAGGAGGTTTTAATCTTGACACTCGAGCTGCTCCAGTTGTGCAAGCTGCTTTTACTCTTGCACCTCCTATGGTGCATGTTACTCCTGCTGCTAGAAATGATATCCACTATATTGCACCTCCTTCGGTGAATGTTATGCCGTTTTTTATTGATGAGGTTTATCATCATGTTCCTCCACCGTGTGAAAGTGTGGGTTTCTATGAACGATTGGATGACTTTCAATACCAGCTCAATGAGATGCAGAAGGAAATGAAGGCCCTTCGAGGAAAAGAATTGTTTGGACAAAATGTTAGTGAACTCTTCCTAGTGCCTAATGTAAAGGTGCCAGCGAAGTTTAAAATACCGAAATTTAAGAGGTACAAGGGCAACTCTTTCCCTCGTGACCACCTTGTGATGTATATCAGGAAAATGTCTACCCATACTATTGATCAGTATTTTCTCATTCATTTCTTCCAAGATAGTTTAACTGGTGCTGCTCTAAAGTGGTATATGAGTCTAGACAGTAGTAGTATTCATACTTTCAATGATCTGGGAGAAGCCTTCATCAAGCAGTATAAGTACAATATGTTGGCGCCTGACTGTGACCAGTTGAGGGCAATGGCTCAAAGAGATAAGGAGTCGTTCAAAGAATATGCGCAGAGATAGTGTGAGATAGCTGCCCAGGTGATGCCACATATGGGAGAACAAGAGATGACCAAGGTCTTCCTGAAAACCCTTGGATCATTTTATTATGAAAGGATGGTTGTTAGTGCACTGAATGATTTTACCGAAATGGTAAGCATGGGTGTTCATTTGGAAGAAGTTATTAGACAAGGGCACTTGACAAATTATGAAGGGACAAAGAAGTCATCATATGGGTTTTCTCAAAAGAAAGAAAGTGAAATAAATGTTGTTATTAGGGAAAGGAAGATTAGACTAAATAGAAGGCATCAACAGTACCAGCAACAGGTTGCTTCTATGACTTCAGTCGTCAATGTAACTCCAACCACAATTTCCTATCAGAGACCATCTCCTCAGGGAAATCAAGGGAAAAGTAAGAAGAGAGAGGCTTTTGACTCTATTCCAATGAGCTATGCAAAGTTACTTCCAGCTTTGATTCAAAAGAAGTTGGTTCACACCAGGCCACCCCCTGTTATACCATCACCTTTGCCTTGGTATTATAAGATAGACCAAACGTGTGTTTTTCATCAGGGAGCACCAGGGCACAATGTAGAGAACTGTTATCCTTTGAAATCTGAAGTACAAAATATGGTGAGATATAGCCTCTTATCCTTTAAAGATGTTGGCCCTAACGTGAAAGATAATCTTTTGCCAAAGCATGGAGGAGAAACTGATGTAAACATGGTTGCTGGTTGTCCAGGTGAATTCTGAGTTTTTCATATCAACTTGGTTAGAGGAGATTTGGTAAAGATGCATGCTGACCTCTGCGAGTTTAGTTACTATACGCACGACCATGCTGGTTGTGGTATTTGCAGTACCGATATCCAGGGATGTGATAAGAGAAAAGATGATCTTCGGGAAATGATAGACGAAGTCCTCATTCATATAATCAGGCATAGGGCAGAGTATGAAGAATATGTGAATATGGTCTTTGGATGTCCTGGAGAATTCCGGATTTTTGACGTGAACCATATGAATGATGATTTGGTGAAGTTGTACGCTATCCTCTTTCACATGGATGGTCAAGAAAAACATTATTATGGGTCTTGTCGGATCTGCTGTAGAGATTCCCGAGGTTGTTCCATTGTGAGAAAGGGTATTCAGTTGTTATTAGATAATGGTATTATCAAAGTTTCAGGAAATAGAGATGATCACAATGGGATTAATGTGATTGAAGATTGCCTGGTTGAAACTATGTCAGATGATGAGTATGCTTCTGCAGATGAATTCTTTTCCTCAGATGAAGATATGTTCTTTAGTGATGATTTTGTGATGTCTAAGTATTCTAAAGAGGGGGTGAATGTTATTGTGCCTTGTTTTGGTGTTCTCGCCCCTATAGAGATTGAGTATCATAGCAAGTCATTTGTTGCTTCAGTGGTGATTTGCTTGCCATGTCATGTTCCTTACGAATCAGACAAAGTCGTGCCATATAAATACAATGCTACAATCTGCGAAGATGGTATGGAAGTTCCTATCCAACCTTTGTCTGATGTCGAGAATATTGCTAAAGCCAGCCGAGTGACCCGTAGTGGCCGTGTTTTCGCACCTGTGATTTGAGGGAGTGTTATTGCTGATAAAAAGATCGTTGAAAGTACTGAACCCAAGAAAGAAGTGGGGGAATCTACTGGTACTACTCTGGAAAAAGATGTGGATGATATATTGAAGATTATCAAGATGAGCGACTATAGGATCGTAGATCAATTGTTACAGACTCCGTCAAAGATATCTATTCTAGCCTTGCTAATGAACTCTTCTGCCCACAAGGAATCTTTGATGAGAGTATTAGATCAAGCTTTCATGGAAAGTGATATGCCTTTGGACCAATTCAGTAGTGTGGTAGGGAATAATACATCTTGTAAATAACCTGAGTTTTTGTGATGACGAATTTCCTGATGAAGGAAGGAATCATAACTTGCTCTCCATATCTCCATGAACTGCAAGAATGATTCATTGTCAAATGTGCTGATTGACAATGGGTCCACTTTAAATGTCATACCGAGGAGCACGCTTATAAAGCTGAAGTACCAAGGAACTCCCATGCACCCAAGTGGCATAATTATGAAAGCTTTCGATGGATCAATGAAGTCTGTCATCAGGGGAATAGATTTTCTATTCATATAGGCCCGCACTTATTTCAGATTACTTTCAAGGTTATGGATATTGTGTCCCTTACAGTTGTTTACTGGGACGACCATGGATACACGAGGCAGGAGTTGTTACTTCAACTTTGCACCAGAAGCTGAAGTTTGTTCCGGAAGGAAAGGTGGTCATTATAAATGGAGAACGTGATTTTTTTTAATATCTCATTTATCCTCTTTCAGTGTTGTGGAAGCAGATGAAGTTGCTGTTGGAACTCAGTTCCAAGCTTTGTCCATTGATAACATAAGGGAAAATGACAATTTTATAGCTTTGTTTAAGGATGCTCAATAAGTTGTGCGTAATGGCCCTAGTAAAGTATGGGGGCATATTGTGGACCCACCTGTGAATAAGAATAGAGTTGGTTTGGGATTCAATGTGAATAATGATAAAGGTAAGGACATGAAGCCGAAGTCTGCTTTGGGAAAATATCAAGATATCTTTCGTAACAGGGGTTATCTTCATCCAACTGTTCCTAGGATCAATGCTATTATGGAAGATGAAGCAAAATAGAAGATACTGAACTACATGATGCATGGAGTTAGAGTCCAAAATTGGACCACCATTGATGTTCCCTCTTGCATTCATGTCTCAAAGTAATTTTTTTTAATCTTTTCAAAAATATTTCACTTTGCCCAAGGTGAAAGTTGATATTGTATGGGCATATCTGTTGCTTTGAGCTTTAAAATCAATAATAAAAGTTGTCTTTGATTTCCAAATTGTGTCTTTATTTTCTACTTTTTCTTGGAAAATGGTAATCACAAAAAACCTTTCAAAATAAATAATAACTGTAATTGAATCTGCATAATCACTTGCTATATGTGTTAATTTCTAAAAGCAATCATAATTCATATGTGTAGATTAATTAAAGAAAACCGGTTGAATACAATGACCTTGCACCCTCTCCCAACTTTGAATATCATGCGTATGTGGCCGAAGAAGAAGAATATGATGAAATTCCAGAAGAGTTTTCACGATTGCTTGAGCGCGAGGAAAGTGCCATTCAGCCATACAAAGAGTCGTTGGAGACGATCAATTTGGGTTCAAAGAAAGATCCAAAGGATGTCAAGATTGGAGCATTGCTGCATCCCGATGTAAAGAGCGGGTTGATTAAACTGTTGAAAGAGTATATGGATATATTTTCTTAGTCATGCCAAGACATGCCTGGTTTGGATACTGATATTGTGGAACATCATTTGCCGCTAAAGCCAGAATTTCTGCCAATCAAGCAAAAATTACGAAGAACTCACCCTGATATGGCAGTGAAAATTAAAGAAGAAGTTTTAAAGAAGATTAGTGCCGGTTTTCTTGGGAGATTGGTGTACCCTCAGTGGATTTCCAATATTGTCCCAGTACCAAAGAAATACGAAAAAGTTCACATGTGCGTTGATTATAGAGATTTAAACAAACCTAGTCTAAAAGATGATTTTCCATTACCACATATTAATATGTTTGTTGATAGTACAACAAAATTCAAAGTATTCTCGTTCATGGATGGATTTTCCAGGTATAATCAAATTAGAATGGCTCCTGATGACATGGAAAAAACAATGTTTATCATACCCTGGGGAACATTCTGTTACAGAGTGATGCCCTTCGGGTTGAAGAACACTGGTGCAACATACCAGAGGGCTATGAAAACCCTATTCCATGATCTGATGCACAAGGAAATTGAGGTATATGTTGATGATATGATTGCTAAGTCCCAGACTAAAGAAGGGTATATAGAGGATTTGTTGAAATTGTTTCAGCGTTTAAGGAAGTATCGTCTCTGCTTGAATCTAAATAAATACACCTTTGGTGTCCGATCAGGAAAAAATTTAGGCTTCGTTGTCAGCCAAAAAGGAATTTAAGTTGACCCTGATAAAGTCAAGGCAATTCAAGAAATTCCAGCGCAAAGAACTAAAAAGTAAGTTAGAGGCTTCCTTGGGCGTTTGAATTACATTTCCAGATTTATTTCCCATATGACTACAACATGTGAGCCAATCTTTAAGTTATTAAAGAAAGATCAGGGTTGTGTGTCGACAGATGATTGCCAAAGTGCATTTGAAAGTATTAAAGAGTATCTGCTAGAACTTCCTATCTTGCTTCCTCACGTTGAAGGAAGACCATTGATTATGTATCTGACAGTGTTAGATAATTCTATGGGCTGTATTTTTGGACAACAAGATGAAACAGGGAAGAACGAATATGACATTTATTATCTTAGAAAAAAGTTTACTAACTATGAGTTGCGGTATTCTATGCTGGAAAAGATATGTTGTGCTCTGGCCTAGGCGGAAAAACGGTTTCGGCAATATATGTTGAACCATACTACTTGGTTGATTTAAAAAATGGATCCAATTAAGTATATTTTTGAAAAGCCTGCTCTTACTGGGATAATTGCCCGTTGGCAGATGCTATTGTCTGAATATGATATCGAGTAACGTACTCAGAAGACTATAAAAGGCAGTGTGTTGGCGAATCATCTTGCTCACCAAACGATTGATGGTTATCATTCTGTTAAATATGATTTTCCTAATGAGGATGTTATGTTTCTGAAAGCGAAAGGTTGTGATGAATTGTTTCCTGAGGAAGTTCTTAATCCTAAATCTTGTTGGGGCATGGTGTTTGATGGAGCTATGAATTCTTATGGGAAAGGAATTGGTGTTGTGAATATCACTCCCCATGGATCGCATATCCTATTTACTCCAAGGTTGGCATTTGGCTGCACCAATAACACGACAGAGTGTGAAGCTTATATCATGGGTCTCGAGGAGGCTATTGATCTCAGAATCAAAATTTTATATGTGTATGGTGATTCAGCTTTGGTAATAAATCAGATTAAATGAGAGTGGGATACTCGTCACCCTGGCTTGATTCCCTACAAAGACTATGCTAGAATATTATTACCCTTCTTTAATAAAGTTAAATTCCATCATATTCCCATAGATCAGAATCATATGGCGGATTCTTTAGCCACTTTGGCTTCTATGTATCAAGTAAATACTTGGAACGGTGTGCCTGGTATCACATTTCGACGTCTGGATAAGCCGGCTCATGTGTTTGCAGTAGAGGAAATTTCAAACGAAAAACCTTGGTATTATGATATCAAGCATTTTCTCCATACTCGAGAATACCCAGTAGGTGCGTCAAACAAAGATAGAAATACATTGAGAAGGTAGGCAGGTAGCTTTTTCCTCAACGAAGATGTGCTATAAAAAATAAATTATGACATGGTCTTTCCCAAATGCGTGGATAGACACGAAGCATACATGTTGATACGTGAAATCCATGAACGTTCCTTTGGTACTCATGCCAATGGACATTCAATGGCAAAGAAGATGCTTAGGGAAGGTTACTATTGGCTGACAATGGAATCCGACTGTTACAAATTTGCAAAGAAGTTCCATAAATGTCAGATTTATGCTGACAAAATTCATGTGCCTCCGACTCTTCTCAATGTTATTTCTTCCCCGTGGCATTTCTCTATGTGGGGTATTAACATGATCAGAATGATTGAACCCAAGGCGTCGAATGGACATCGTTTTATCTAGGTGGAAATTGATTACTTCACCAAAAGGGTGGAAGCGGTTTCATATACTAATGTTACTAAGCAGGTGGTAGTGCGATTTATCAAGAAAATATTATATGTTGATATGGTGTGCCAAGCAGGATTTTCACTGACAATGGCTCGAATCTGAATAACAAGATGATGACAAAACTTTGTGAAGAATTCAAGATTGTTCATCACAACTCATCTCCTTATAGGCCAAAGATGAATGGGATTGTTGAAGTTGCTAATAAAAATATTTATAAGATCATCCAGAAGATGGTTGTTAGTTATAAAGACTGCCATGAGATGCTCCCTTTTGCTTTACACGGATTTCATACATCCGTCCACACTTCAACGGGGGCAATCCCTTTCTCCCTTGTGTATGGTATGGAAGCAGTGCTCCCCGTTGAGGTTGAGATTCCCTCTTTACGTGTGATAATGGAAACCAAGTTATCAGAGGCTAAATGGGTCCATAACAAGTTTGACCAATTGAATTTTATCGAAGAAAAGAGAATTATGGCTTTGTGTCATGGCTAGTTATACAAGAAGAGAATGAAGAAAGCTTTTGATAAGAAGGTCAAGCCTCGCGAATTCAGAGAAGGCGACCTCGTGCTCAGGAAGATCATGTCTTTCAACACTGATTCTAGGGGCAAGTGGACTCCCAATTTTGAAGGCCCATATGTTATCAAGAAAGCCTTCTCTAGCGGTGCATTGATTCTTGAAACTATGGATGGCGAGGAGTTCCCACGTCCTATGAATGCTGGTGCAGTCAAGAAATACTTTGCCTAAAGAAATAAAAGAACAGCTCGCTAAGTTGAAAACCTGAAAGGGCGGCTTTGATATGGCGGGAGAATTGACTTGGGTGTTTTGCATTTTATCGCAAATGTTGTGGATAGCAAGAGTCGCCACCGACTTTTCTTTTATCCAAATAAAGGAAAGGTTGAAAAGAACAGGAAAGACCTTTTAAGAATTTTTCTTGAGTTCGGGGGGTAGGTTATGAAAAGGGAAGGTGTTAACACCCTTTTTATCCGTAGTTATCTACGGGCTCTTAATTGTTAGCTTACTTTAAAGTTCTTTGTGTTTGTGTAAGATTGAAAATATTTTGAAAATGCCTAAGTTCGGAAAACTTTGCAATGATTCTCGCATCGTTGAGAATGTATATAAAGTGTTGGTTTCAAAAATTTGTTGAAAAAAAGAGTGTTTGAATGATGTTTTGAAAATGCCAATGTAAGGCCATTTTATATTGATTCTCGTATCGTTGAGAATGTATACAAAATGTTTGTTTTTGGAAAGTATTTTGAAAGTGTGAGGTATGGAATGGTTTTGTTTATGAGCAAGCAATTACGAGCAATCTACTTACTCAAAAATTCTTTGTTCTTTTCCTCCTCCTTTAGATAGTGTTTTTTTACCAATGATTGGTAGAGAGCCATATCATTGGATGTGAGGGACGGGCATGGGTCATCGTATAGTCATAGAATGCAACTTCTAAGATGTTTTAGCAATTGTCATAAGGGACAAAGATCGTTTACTGAAGGCAACATTGAAGGGTCATCGAGGGACTACGATCTTTTAATCTAGGGTCTTTTGCTAAAACATCCCAAATTAGAGGGACATGACTGTTTAAATTCGAGGAAACAAGTGTGGGTTACCCTAGAGGTGCATGTGTGCAAAGTGTTTTGTTTTCAAGTATTTTATCTTGAATTAGTGTTGTCTAATGTTTGATTTTTATTTCTTGTCATGCAAACCCTAATAACTAACAATAATAAGGAAAATGATAAATTGCAGAATTTAAATGTCCTACGCTATTACAACGCTTTGGGAATGGGGGGTAAAATTTTGTGAGTAGGGGAAGAAATCAATAAAGCCCTAATTACTATTACAAATTATTGAATATGAATTACAACAATAATTATGCACAAAATGTAAAGATGAAGAAAAAATTGCTTTTAGGATTTTTGATGAAAAGGTTTAGAGATTAACCTAATTGAACTAATTAATTTAAAATACAAGAAAAATTAATTAATTATTTAATCAAAACCTAAATCTAAGTTAATTAAAATCAAACCTGAGTCTAATTTAATTTGTCTAGAAAATGATTGTTTTGTTAATCTTAATAGAGAAGATGTTTTTTACAATGTAAGAGAAATAATAAAATTTAGTTTAATTAACAAAAATAAAATAAAGGTTTAAATTAAAATATTTAATCATTTAAGAAAATATATATTTTTTATATTTTTGGGTTAAATAAAAATAAATAAATAAATAAATAAATAAATAAAGTATAGAAAAAAATATAAAGAATATAAAATGTATTGGGCTGGGGGTTTAAAAAGTGAAATGGAGGTGAAAAAGAAAATGGAATGTTAGGCTCAAAAGATATTTTTTTTGTTCAAGTCAGAAAATAAAACAAAATGGGCCTGGTTGTTGAAAAGTAGTTTTGGGTGTTGTGATCGATGGATCTGGAACTGACTGTTTAACGCTGGTTCGCGAAATGTCGCGGAAGCAAGAGTCGCCACCGTCTTTTATTTTCTCCAAATGGAAAGGACAAAAGCACAGAAAAATTACTTATAGAGATTGCTCTCGGTTCGGGAGGTAGATTATAGAAAGGGAAGGTGTTAGCACCCTTTCTATCCATGGTTATCCATGGGCTCTTAGATACTTGCTCACTTGTGTTTTCAAAAATGTTTGTTTGCTTTTCAACTGTGGGGTTTAAAAAAGTTTCTTTGAAAATTTCAGTTCGACTCTTGTATCGGTCCTCAAGAGTGTTTGAAAAATTGCTTTCGAAAGCTTTTTGAAAAGGTGTCGGTGTGAAAAGTATTTTTTGATTTGTTTTTGAAATTAGAGCAAGTATCTAGAGTCGTCTACCTACCCTAAGGAATTCGTCTGTGTAGATGTCCTTTAAAGTAGTGCCATCCCACCATTGAGAGGTAGGTAGCACCACCGTTGGAGGTGTTCGGGTCAATTCGAGGTTCGGGACATGGTGATCACTAGAGCAATGGGAAGACACCTTAGAAGCTACCCTCATGCCAGGTTCCCGGATCATGAGGACTTACTAAGACATCCTCTACTCGACGATCACCTTTCGAAGGGCAAGGCAACAGTGAGGCGTACCCTAAGGGTGGTGTGTGCGATTTGTGTGTCATTTTCATTTGCATTTATCTTGTCATATGATTGGTGTTCTACGCTTGATTTTACTTTAAGGCCATTCATTCTTGCATGCTTTGTTTAACAGTTAAAAGTTGCGAGGAAAAGTAAATCTAAAGCTATTACAAATGGCGCGGGTCCACATCGCCAAAATTAACCAGGACCCGATTTGACGGAAAATAAATAAAGCAAATAAAGTAAAGTGCGAGAAATAAAATGTCCGAGTTTACAAGGCTTTGGGAGAATTACATAATTATTTAAGCAAAGTAAAATAAAGACGCGAAATTAAACAATTAAGAACATGGGCGTTGGACCCTTTTGCAAAAAAATAAATTAATAAGGAATTAAAATTAAAATTAAAAGAAAATGTTTTTGGTATTTTTATGTTTTTTTAAGATTTAATAGGAAAAATTAATTAAAATAAAATACTAAACCTAATTCTAATTATTTTTAAGTTATTAAGAAAGATATTGAAGTTTTTAACCTAAATTAACCCTAAATTATTTTCATGCAAATTTAATTATAAAAAATAAATAAAATAAATATTATTATAAGAAAGAAAAAATTAAAAAGGAATAAAACATTAATTAAACCTATTTCTACATTTTTTAGATTTTTTTTATTAAAAGTATTAAAATTAAACCCTAGTTTATACTAAATTAATTTACATGCAATTTGTTTATGAAAATAATTAAAATAAAGTATTTATTATGTTTTTTATCTTTTCTGATTTTTTTAGGCATTTTTTATATTTTGCAACAATAATTAATTAAATCAAAACAATAAAGAAAATAGAACAATAATTGAAAATAAAATATAAGGAAAATATATAGAATTTGCAAACCAGGGGGGGTATCAGTCCCAATATGGAGGTTTCCTTTAGAAATCCAAGCCCAACAGGACATTGATCCGTTTGACCTTTGCCACTAGCGTGTAGCGACGTTGACCTGGGCATAGCGTGTTCTTTGAATCCACGCCTTTGATCTGGTTCTAACGTGCACGTGGATGGATAGATGATGAGGTGCATGGTGCGCCTTGAACGTTAGCGCTGCATAGGAATTGTTATGGAAAAATAATATTGAAATAATGCAGACCTGGGACTCGAACCCAGGTCTTGAATGTTGAAGCAACCAATGCTTGCCAGCTGAGCCACTGAATCCATTTGTTAAATAAATAAACAACAAATAATATAAAAGAAACAAAACGTTAATGGTTCAAACGCGCGAAATATTTAAACACTCCAATCAAGCCTCGCCACCTAATCATCTTCTTCGTGGCCCCTTTTTATTTTTCTGAAACAAATACATTAAGCCACGGTTTTTTAACTGTTCTCCTAGGCACGCTTTGGAAAAATAGCGATTAAGCCTAGGAGGTCCATAAATTAGGCCCGAGTATGGCATCTTCTTCGTCCAGTCATGATGATTCTAATGGTGGTGGCCTTGAGTCCTAATTTTTCCTTTTTTGCAAAAGCCCTAATTTCCAACCCTGTAAACCCTAGAAATCGAACATGGCGAAATCTCGTATACAGCATAATAATTCAATTAAACATCATGGTTAGCTTTAAAACATCATAATGAACATGAATCAATGAATAAATTTCACAAATAATGCATGGAATATGATATACGATTATGAATTTTTCTTGATGCAGTTCCAGTTCAACATACCAATTCTTGGAGTTTTGATGGTGGTTTCTGATTGGAATGTGATCAGTAATCCTTGAGGAAGCTATTGGAATGAAAATTATCCTTTGAATCGCCCTCAAAAGTGGTTTTCAATATTGACTTTTTAGAGAGAAAATTCAAGTTTGCAATGGCCTCTTCTGAGCTGCTGCGTGTCTATGTGCATTAGGGTTATGATCAGGTATTTGTATGGAGTCTATTAGGTCAAGAAAAACCAATCAAATCTCTTGTAATCATTGTTTTGGAAATTTGATTTTCTTAAGGATCTTTTTCATATCTTTTTCAAGTGTTCTTTGTTCTCAATCATGCCAATCAATCCAAATCTTTCCTTATTTGCATATGCACGAAATATTAATGGTATAATATGCACAAAAAGATTGAAAAAACTTAGGTTAGCATTTTTCATGTATTTATTTTAATTTAAATGAATTATTATTAATAAAAATCCAAATAAATAAATAAAAAATGAAATAAGACTTCCCTTTGGACCAAGTAGTCGTGCATATGTCATGGATGATGAATCATGGAAGAAAAATGGGCCCATTAGCAATTTTAGGTCATTTGAATCAATGTTGACTTTTCAAAATATCCAAAAATTTCCCAACTTCCACAAGGCATAACTTGCTCAATTTTGAAGCATTTCTCATGTTCTTGGACATTTTGGAAAGGTCTTTGAGTCCTCTACCCAATGCCTTTGGTCCCATGTCATTTTGACTTACCAATCTGAAGTTATGGCCTTTGACTTAAAGTCCCTTTTTGTTGACTTTTGAAAATGACCTATAATGTTGAAATTGATAACTTTTTTTGAGAGCATTTCTTGGACTTGAAGTATGAAGATGAGTTGTAGGAAATGTCTTTCTCTTCAAAATGAGCTTTGGATGGAATTTTTCTGATAATCCATGTGAAAGTTATGCCCTGGTCAATTTCAGTTGACTTTTTCAGCTGTCTAAATAAGGAAACTTTTGCATCTTGATGATTTCTGAGCCAAATTTTGAGAATCATGATCAAGCATTGATCAAATGATGTTTGTGGCTTCAAAATGATATGTTGACCAAAAATTTGAACTTTTGACTGTCAAATGACCATTTTGCCCCTACAGTTGACTGTAGTGCAATTAGGGTTTTTGACTGTGCAATTTTGTGTTGAATGCCTTGAAACTTGATATGAGGATATTTGACTATATTTGTAGGCATATGATACTTGATTGGGCCTTTGAAAACTTCCTTTTCTTGATTAGTACACAAACCCTAATCTTGACTGTATAGGAGACCTTTGCACTGTGCAACCCTTGGGGAATTTTGCAGCTTGACTTGGCAATCTCTTGGAGAATATGGGAGGGAAAATTTTGGGGTGCAACAGTTGCCCCTGTTCAATCTTCTTAGACCTGAGGATGCAGATTGGCTTGCGTGCCTTTCGTAATCCGAAGGTGGAAGATGATTGAACACTAGAGTGCCCAGAAATTTGCGCTCACATAGTAGCAGTGATGATGGGAATGGGCTTATAGATGCCATTTAGAGATTGCTGGATAGGGTGATGGGCTTATAGATGCCATCTGGATGTTGATCGCGTAAGAGATTCCTTAGCGAGAACCTGCATACCTGCAAAAGAAACATGAGTACCTGACACGTTGCAGGAGTTGATTTCAGATGCTTGGTATAGATATGTCCCGACTGGTTACATGAGCTGGGTCTGGAGCTTCAAAAGATGATGAATGAACCAGGGATGGTTACTGTCTTAGCATGAATGGTAAGAGAACCTTGGGTGATTTTAACTTCAACAACGCTCGTTGAGAAAATCTTGGTGGGAACTACCATCTTTGCAGTATCGGGAAGAGAACCATAGATAATTATAATCTGAAAGGAATTACCACCTCACTCGCCGTTGGAGAGGGGACCATAGGAGACTATCACCTCACACTCACCGTCGGAGAGGGAAACATCTGAAAAGGAATTACCACCTCAATCACCGTCGGAGAGGGAACCATCTGAAAAGGAATTATCACCTCACTCACCGTCGGAGAGGGGACCATAAGAGACTATCACCTCACACTCATCGTCGGAGAGGGAAACATCTGAAAAAGGAATTACCACCTCACTCACCGTCGGAGAGGGGACCATAGGAGACTATCACCTCACACTCACCGTCGGAGAGGGAAACATCTGAAAAGGAATTACCACCTCACTCGCCGTTGGAGAGGGGACCATAGGAGACTATCACCTCACACTCACCGTTGGAGAGGGAAACATCTGAAAAGGAATTACCACCTCACTCGCCGTTGGAGAGGGGACCATAGGAGACTATCACCTCACACTCACCGTCGGAGAGGGAACCATCTGGGATAACTTCTACTGAGTCTTCATCAGAAAAATCTGTTGGGAGTCTATTTAGCTGGACTAGAGAAGGCATGGGACTGGATAAGAAATCTTTGGAATCGATTAACTGAACCGGTCTAGGTCTTGAAATGTGGTTGAGGATTTAACTGCCTCTTTCCTGAAAGGTAAAGGTCAGTCATATGCAATGCATGATATGGATCAAGCAATGATGTTCTCAACATAAATGAGATTTGTATGACATAATGCGTCTATGCATGCTATAATGATGTATGTGATGTTTTATGAATGTATGTTTTCGTCTAGGAAAGTAAATCCTTGACGGGTGCCGGGAAGTCATATCCTGGGCTGACATTGAAGAATAGATTTCGCTTCCGCTAGGGACGATAGCTGCAAGAATACCGGTAGGAGAAGATGACTCCGTTGCGGAATAAACTTGGTAAATGGAAGATTCTGCGGGGAGAAAAGATACTCTAGCGACCATGCTGGGAAGCAATACTCTGTGGGAAGAGGGATGCCTTGCTGAGTGTTGATAATAATTTGTTGGGGATACCCTTGTTGTTGGAAGTGTTGATGGACTTCGCTGGGGTAAGAAGACTTCGTCGAGGACGCTCTTTCCGTGGCTTTTGGTTGAGGATAACCCAGTTATATCCTATTAAGGAAATAACTCTTTAAATAAAGCCGGACGACGCGTTCGTGCCTTGCGAGGGATAAGCTTCCAGAATCTACTGGGGATAAGCTTACTGCTTGGGGGAAATGATTTCCAATTTTCCTGGGGAATTGGATTGGACTCTCTTGGGGAAGTTTTAACTGCGGGGGAAGTGATTCCTCTGAATATTTGATATGCCTCCGGGGAACAATCTTTAGATCAAGACTGCCGGGGATGCTTGTTAAGAATATATGTGTACTGCTGGGGAATGTTGAGATTTGCGGGAGGATATCCAACTTCCTTGAGATTTGATAACTCTGCTTGGAGGGGAATGCACTGACTGCTGACTTACTCTCTGGGGAGATTAGGATGTCTGGTTATGTTCTTTAGCTGAACCTACCTTGGTACTTTGGAGGACCGAACAATTAGATTGCTTAGACAACTCTTCATTGCCCCTGTTTCTAGTGTCACCTGCAATTAATTCCTTTGTTTCGTATGCAAATATTTATGAGTTAGCAAACTATTGTCAATGCATATATCACAAATTGAACCTTGGACGTTCTTCGCAAAACAAAACAGAAAAAAGAAAAACAGTTGGCACGTTTAACTGAAAATATATTTGTATTGATTTTTTTTTAATGGCCTGTGAATATGCGTTTTTGTGTACAAGAGGCTGACGTCCTAGTAAGAGGAACGTCTCCGAACAAGAGAGTTTATACAAATTTTGTACAAAAGAAAATAAAACAGCTGTGTGAAATGAATGATGCCACTGGGTTTCAACTCTGCTATTGCCTTTATAACTCCGAGCGTCTCATCACTTGATGACCTTGGTTGAAGGTGAAGCTGACTGATCGATGCCGTCTGAACTTGATGTAGATACCGGATTCTGGATGCAAAGTGATCCAATGAGACATAGTATTATGCTTTTATCCCTAATTTTTGCCTGGACCGCCCTTTCGGGTTTTCGGTCCACCGGGATACCCATTTTTGCCCAAGCCGCCTTTTCAGGTTTTCGACTTGCCGGGTGTACAGATTTTTTTATTTTCATCCCTTCATTTTGCCCGAACCCTTTTGGTTCGACGGGAAGCCCTAATTTTTGCCTAGGCATGTCAGCCTAGCGGGTCTTTTTTTATGCGTAGTATTTTTTTACTATGTCTGCATTGGCGGGGTGAGGAAGGTCGTCACCATCCATGTTGGTCAATATCATGGCTCCTCCTGAGAACACATGCTTAACCACAAATGGCCCTTCGTATGTAGGGGTCCACTTGCCCCTTGGATCACTCTGAGGAAGGATGATTCTCTTGATTACCAGATCCCCAACTTGATATTCTTGTGGTCTGACCTTTTTGTTAAATGCCCTGATCATCCGTTTCTGATACGTCTGACCATGGCAGATAGCAGTAAGTCTCTTTTCGTCAATGAGGTTGAGTTGATCGAGTCGTGTCTGGATCCAATCATCTTCGTTCAGATTTGCATCCTTCATTATCCGGAGAGAAGGTATTTGCACTTCAATCGGCAAGACTGCTTCCATACCATAAACCAGAGAGAAAGGAGTTGCCCCGGTTGACGTCCTAGCTGAGGTACGATACCCGTGTAGAGCGAACGGTAACATCTCGTGCCAATCTTTATAGGTCACTGTCATCTTCTGCACGATTTTCTTGATGTTCTTATTTGCTGCTTCTACAGCCCCATTCATCTTCGGTCTGTAAGGAGAAGAATTGTGGTGCTGTATCTTGAACTGTTCGCAGAGCTCAGCAATCATCTTATTGTTCAGATTGGTACCGTTGTCTGTAATAATCCGCTCTGGGACACCGTACCGACAGATTAGGTTGTGCCGAATGAACCGTGCTACAACAGTCTTGGTTACCGTAGCATAGGATGCTGCCTCAACCCACTTCGTAAAATAATCAATCGCCACTAGGATGAAGCGATGTCCATTGGATGCCGTAGGTTTAATCTCACCAATCATGTCTATGCCCCACATTGCAAATGGCCACGGCGCAGTTAGAACGTTCAGGGGAACCGGAGGAACATGCACCTTGTCTGCGTAAATCTGGCACTTGTGGCATGTCCTGGAATGTTGGTAGCAGTCAGCTTCCATTGTGGACCAGTAATATCCTGCCCATAGGATTTTCTTAGCCATAGCGTGTCCACTGGAATGCGTACCAAAAGTCCCTTCATGTAGCTCTTCCATGATCCTTTCTGCTTCAGTCTTATCCACACAACGCAGTAAGGTTGAATCATGGTTTCGCTTGTACAAGATGCCGTTGCTAAGGAAGAACTTGGCTGCGAACCTTCTCAGAAACTTCTTATCGTTGACAGACGCACCTTCAGGGTATTCCTGCGCTTCCAAATATCTCTTCACCTCATGGTACCAAGGCTTCTCAGTCACCAATTCAGTTTCGAGATCATAACAGTATGCCGGTTCGTCCAGTTTCCAGATGATGATCCGGGGAGCCTCATTATCCCATTTAACTTTGAACATAGAAGACATTGTAGCTAACGCGTCCGCTAACTGATTCTCTTCTCTTGGAAAGTGTTCAAAGGTTATCTCTGTAAAGTGGGGGATCAGGGTCAACACACATTCTCTGTAAGGAATCAAGTTTGGATGTTTCGTATCCCACTCTCCTTTGATCTGATTGATCACAAGAGCGGAATCTCCGAAGACACTTAGAAATTTGATCCTTAGGTCGATCGCAGCTTGGAGACCCATGATGCACGCTTCATACTCCGCCATGTTGTTGGTACAGTTGAAACATAGCCGGGCAGTGAGTGGAGTATGAGTACCTTGTGGTGATATGATTATGGCGCCGATACCATTCCCCAAAGCATTTGAGGCTCCGTCGAAGTGCATAGACCATCGGGATCCCGGTTCAGGTCCTTCATCCGGTCCAGGTACTTCACAATCTGTTACTATCATGATGCTTTCATCCGGGAATTCAAAGTTCATTGACTGATAATCATCTACAGCTTGATGTGCCAGGTGGTCTGCCAATACACTTCCCTTGATGGCTTTCTGGGTCGTGTACTGAATGTCGTATTCCGTCAAGATCATTTGCCATCTTGCAATTCTCCCAGACAGAGCAGGCTTTTCGAATATGTACTTTATAGGATCCATCTTTGAGATCAACAAGGTAGTGTGAGTCAGCATATACTGTCTCAGCCGGCGAGCAGCCCATACCAAAGCGCAGCAAGTTTTCTCAAGCAGTGAGTATCGGGTCTCACAGTCGGTAAACTTTTTGCTAAGGTAATAAATGGCATGCTCTTTTCGGCCAGACTCGTCATGCTGCCCCAGCACACACCCCATTGAGTTGTCCAGCACTGTCAGGTATAATATCAGAGGTCTCCCTGCAACCGGTGGCATAAGGATAGGTGGTTCTTGGAGATACTCTTTGATTCTGTCAAAAGCAGCCTGACATTCATCATTCCAACGTACTACCTGATCTTTCTTCAGCAGCTTGAAGATTGGTTCACAAGTAGCAGTTAGGTGTGAGATGAACCGAGCAATGTAATTCAGGCGTCCTAAAAAGCCTCTGACTTCCTTCTCTGTCTTGGGAACTGGCATCTCTTGAATAGCTTTGACCTTGGCAGGGTCCACTTGAATTCCCTTGTCACTTACCACGAAGCCTAGTAATTTTCCCGATCTTACCCCGAAGGTACACTTGTTCGGGTTCAATCTCAGCTTGTACAGTTTCAACCGGTCAAACAACTTCTGCAGATGATCTAGGTGCTCTTCCTCAGTCTGGGACCTAGCGATCATGTCGTCAACATACACTTCTATCTCATGATGGATCATGTCATGAAATAAGGCAACCATGGCACGTTGGTAGGTTGCCCCAGCGTTCTTCAACCCGAATGGCATGACCTTGTAACAGAAGGTGCCCCACTGAGTAACAAATGTAGTCTTTTCCATGTCTTCAGGTGCCATCTTGATCTGATTGTAACCTGAAAAGCCATCCATGAAAGAGAACACCTTATGCTGAGCCGTATTATCAACAAGAACATCAATGTGAGGTAAGGGAAAGTCATCCTTGGGGCTGGCCCTGTTCAGATCCCTGTAGTCGACACACATTCTGACTTTTCTGTCCTTCTTTGGTACCGGCACCACATTAGCAACCCACTGAGGGTATGAAGTCACTGCAAGAAACCCGGCATCAAACTGTTTCATAACCTCGGCTTTAATCTTCTCAGACATCTCTGGACGCATCCGACGGACCTTTTGCTTAACTGGAGGGCAGTATTCCCTAGTTGGCAAGTGATGGACCACAATATCGGTATCCAACCCGGGCATGTCTTCGTAGGACCAAGCAAATATCTCCATATAATCATGCAGCATCTTGGTTAACTGTTGCTTCACGCTGAGCTCTAGGTTGGCACCAATCTTTACCTCTCTCCTGTCTGCTTCAGTACCCAAGTTTATTGTTTCCACTGGCTCTTCATGGGGTTGAATTGCCCTCTCTTCCTGAAGCAACAGTCTTGCAAGCTCGCCAGGCACTTCGCAATCATCTTCACCTTCGTCTTCGGCTAAGTTGATCGGATTTTCGAAGTCATAATTGGCAGTAGCAGAGTTGTTATCAGTGAGATCCAGAGTGGATTGGAACCTGTATGAGTGAGTGTGTGTGTAAATACAGCTGTTTTGAAATATATGTAAAGGAAAGAAAGACAAAAAAGGAGCACAATATTTGTAATGCGAAAATACGTCCAAGATTTTCATTCATGATATATGAAATGACAATTTATATGCCCTCACAAATAGAACCACGGTGCCTCGGGTAAGACACCGGGCCATAGAGTTTATCATTGTTTATTACAGATACCAAAAACATAGGAATTCATTACTTAGTAACAAGAGAAACAGATAAGTTGTCCTTTGCACTCCAATTGTTAGATCCGCCATCGGTTGCCAGGTAGATCCAGCTATCAAACTCAGCATCGTCCACTTCGTCTTCGTCCCCAATAGCATTTACTCCATGAGCAGGTAGGGGAGCTGTCACCACATTAGGCTTCTCGGATGCCTCAAACTGTACCTCTTTGGCGTCAATAAGGTCCTGCAGCTTGTTCTTTAATGCCCAACAGTCATCGGTAGCATGCCCTGGGCTATCAGAATGATAAGCGCAGTGAGCATTCGGGTTATACTTGGGAGATGTTGTATTGGGGAACTTCGGCGCCTCCCTGACAGTCACCAAATTGGTGGATAGCAACTATGGCAGGATCTGCGATAGGGTCATGCTTAACCGGGTAAACTCTCTCCGGGGTCTTTCAGCCCTTTGAGGATTATTTGGCCGAGGGGCGGCAGCAGGCTTAGCAATCATTACCGCACTGACAGATTGGCGGTGCTCAGGTCTCTCTGATTTCCGGGAACCATATACGGCACTAGACTCCTTCTTGAACGGTTTCTTCTCCGAACTAGGCGATGCACCCTTTGCAATCTTTCCAGACTTCAACCCAGCTTCAATTCTCTCTCCAGTCAGAATCAAATCAGTGAACCCAGCAGAAGAATTCCCAATGAGATGGTTGAAAAATGGCCCAGATAGGGTCCCCAAGAACATGTCTACCAACTCCCGATCAGTCAATGGTGGCTGCACTCTGCCAGCCAGGTCTCTCCACTTCTGAGCGTACTCCTTAAAACCTTCGCTTGCACCTAACGACATACCCTGGAGTTGGGTACGTGTGGGGGCAAGGTCGGCATTATATTGATACTGCTTGTAGAAAGCAGTAGCCAACTCCTCCCAGTTACGAACCTTGGTCCCATCCAGCTGATAGAACCATTCGAGATGAGTCCATGAAAGACTCTCCTGGAAGAAGTGGATCCATAAATTCTTATCCGCAGAGTACGGCTGAATTTTCCGAACATAGGACCTTAGATGCAGCTTGGGACAAGACGCCCCGTCATATTTAGAGAAGGATGGTGCTTTGAACTTGTGAGGGATAATCACACCAGTGGACAAACCCAGATCTCCGAAATCCAGCCCATGTACCTGTTGTACCTCCATAGCCTTCAACCTATCCTCCAGTTGCTTGTATCTGTCGTCTGCAGGAGGGTACTGCTCTTCATCAAAATCAGTCTCGTTGTCGGAGACTACCGGACTAGGAACCCTTGCTTCTGTCGGAGGAGTACCCTTGCCAACAGAAGAACCAGCCTCTTCATGCTGCAGAGTATTGCCAAACCTTCGGCCCGAGTTGAACAGAACAGTTCTTCTCTTCTTCTTCTTCTCCTTCTTCAGGAGCATAGCCTTCAGTTCTTCTTGGCCCTGGGCCAAACCCTTGATTAATTCCTGGAATTGTGCATTCTGCACCTGAAGAGCCTTGATTGATGTCTCAGTTGATGCAGATTCGGGATTCATGATGCTGAAATAAACAGCGAAGAACTGTAAGCAACCTGAAAAGGGAAAAAACCTGCTATGCACATGATGAATGAGATGTGTTCATGCAATGCATTCAAGGGTTCGAAAATTCAACTTTGTTGTAGACAAAAAGGAGCACACGTTATCATTAAAGAAAGCATTGTTTAATACATCAAAGCCTCATGGGCAAAAGTACAAAAATCAAATCAATCCCAAAATACGCTGCGCATCCTTTTTGGAGCTATGTAAGTGTTGAGATTCCTCTCCTCATGCAACAGGCGGGTGAGCTCCAAGACCTTCTTTTCACTGGCATGTAGACTAGTCTCAAGGGAATTCCTTTCCTCCTTAAGCTGAATCCAGCTCTTCTGCATCTCTTCCCAGGATGTGGGCATATCAGGGTGCTGAATAGTGTAGGACACTTCCCCTTCCAGGACTGGTTCTTTGATTACTGGGAGCATATGGGGATAAGGCATCACTAACTTCTGGGAGCGGGCGCGTACCCACTTGAGGTAAGGCTCCAAAGGGATGGAGTTCCTGTGCCCCAGTGTCTTGCTGTCTATCCTACTTGGCATCCTCCAGGCTCTGATAAATCTCAGGCGAAGTCCTTGAGTATCGTTGTCGAAATCAAAAACTATGTCAGGAATTAACATGTCATGAGGACCATCCCTCCGAGCATAACCGAACTGTCTCCAAGCCAGGCATGGGCTATAAGTAATACCTCCTCTGATTCCAAGTAAATGAACATTAGGGTACTCCCCGCAACGATCAATGATAGTGACATCTTCTCTGGACCTAGGGCACCAATGTATATCAGCATGTGTAAGAGTCATCAATCGCTGTGACCATCTCAAACCCCGCTCATTCTTCAAGACTGATTGTGGAAGGTGCGAAATAAACCATCTTCCCAGGAGAGGAGTGCAACACATAAGGACACCTCTTTTTCTCATGGTTCGAGTGTAACATGAGTGAAGGATGTCCCCCAGCAACGTAGGTATAGGATTCCTGGACATAAAGATCTGGACAGCACTGATATCAATAAGCTGATCTGGGTTAGGAAACAACACCAAACCATAGACAAGGAGAGCCACAACCTCTTCAAAAGCTTGCAAGTCAAGGGAGTTCCAACATTCATGGGCCTTTTCAAACAGAAACCTGGCTAAGAACCCTTTGATACCACTTCTAACTTCCCAATGTCCCTTGAGGTCAGATGACTGCAGGTGCAAGGCTTTAGCAATCTCTTCAAGCTTAGGTTCCTTTTCTGTACCGTTGAAGGGTAGCTGATCAAGGATAGGGATCTTCAGGAGCCGGGAGAACTCCTCCAATGTAGGTACCAGCTGATAATCCAAGAAGGTAAAACAGTGATGCAGAGGGTCAAAGAATTGGAACAGGACCTTTATCATATCTTCCTCAATGTTGGTGTTGACCAAGCTGATGAGGCTTCCATGCCTTTCACTGAAGGAAGAGTTCTCGGGAATCCTGGATATAAGCTCCTTAAGCTGAGGAGGGATCCTTACAAGACTGATTTGAATTGTCTTTCTACGAATGGTTTCCATGTCCTACAAAACAAAAACAAAGATGAAAATTCGAACCCCTGAAATGGTTAGTCAATGCATATGATGCTGGATGATGTCATGATGCTATGATTAAGCACACCACAGATATTTACAAAGACAAACATGTAAGGCACACAAGGCACACAAGACAAGCCCTTAAGGTTTAAGGCCAGCATGGGGTCTGGGTAGTACCCTCTTGAAGTTGGTGGGTTCAACCTGTCCTAATCAAAGTAACCGGGTTCTAAGGTTCCCAATATCACGGGATTGCTTTCATTGTTCATCGTTTCGATTTAGCCACTGAACTGGCGACCGAAATATTCCAGGAAAGCAACCCTCAATTGAGTGTAGTATCGAGTATCAACCAACCTCGGACTGCACCAAAGTCAGTTATCTCACTACCCTAAAGAGGCCAAGATAGTTCAATTAAGGTTCCTAAGGTCTGTTGATGCTTCACGACACCACGCGGAGGCCCCGTACTCTCCTTGACTGAACTCAAGGGTTACCGGTACACACCAAAGTGCCACATCAACGTAGCAGACTGTTTCAACCATGTCGGTATACCCCGCACAGTTCCCTCACAGCCTTGTTGCTACTTTCTAAGAAGGTATTCCCCATATCCGGGTTAGGATCTATAGAACTCCCAAGCAACCCACAATAATAAAGCAAGCAAAGAAGACAATTGAAAACACAGTGATCTTAATCCTAAGGTACACCTCACTTTAAGTTAGGTCCCCAGCAGAGTCGCCAGTTCTGTGATCGGTGGATCTGGAACTGACTGTTTAACGCTGGTTCGCGAAATGTCGCGGAAGCAAGAGTCGCCACCGTCTTTTATTTTCTCCAAATGGAAAGGACAAAAGCACAGAAAAATTCCTTATAGAGATTGCTCTCGGTTCGGGAGGTAGATTATAGAAAGGGAAGGTGTTAGCACCCTTTCTATCCATGGTTATCCATGGGCTCTTAGATACTTGCTCACTTGTGTTTTCAAAAATGTTTGTTTGCTTTTCAACTGTGGGGTTTAAAAAAGTTTCTTTGAAAATTTCAGTTCGACTCTTGTATCGGTCCTCAAGAGTGTTTGAAAAATTGCTTTCGAAAGCTTTTTGAAAAGGTGTCGGTGTGAAAAGTATTTTTTGATTTGTTTTTGAAATTAGAGCAAGTATCTAGAGTCGTCTACCTACCCTAAGGAATTCGTCTGTGTAGATGTCCTTTAAAGTAGTGCCATCCCACCATTGAGAGGTAGGTAGCACCACCGTTGGAGGTGTTCGGGTCAATTCGAGGTTCGGGACATGGTGATCACCAGAGCAATGGGAAGACACCTTAGAAGCTACCCTCATGCCAGGTTCCCGGATCATGAGGACTTACTAAGACATCCTCTACTCGACGATCACCTTTCGAAGGGCAAGGCAACAGTGAGGCGTACCCTAAGGGTGGTGTGTGCGATTTGTGTGTCATTTTCATTTGCATTTATCTTGTCATATGATTGGTGTTCTACGCTTGATTTTACTTTAAGGCCATTCATTCTTGCATGCTTTGTTTAACAGTTAAAAGTTGCGAGGAAAAGTAAATCTAAAGCTATTACAAATGGCGCGGGTCCACATCGCCAAAATTAACCAGGACCCGATTTGACGGAAAATAAATAAAGCAAATAAAGTAAAGTGCGAGAAATAAAATGTCCGAGTTTACAAGGCTTTGGGAGAATTACATAATTATTTAAGCAAAGTAAAATAAAGACGCGAAATTAAACAATTAAGAACATGGGCGTTGGACCCTTTTGCAAAAAAATAAATTAATAAGGAATTAAAATTAAAATTAAAAGAAAATGTTTTTGGTATTTTTATGTTTTTTTAAGATTTAATAGGAAAAATTAATTAAAATAAAATACTAAACCTAATTCTAATTATTTTTAAGTTATTAAGAAAGATATTGAAGTTTTTAACCTAAATTAACCCTAAATTATTTTCATGCAAATTTAATTATAAAAAATAAATAAAATAAATATTATTATAAGAAAGAAAAAATTAAAAAGGAATAAAACATTAATTAAACCTATTTCTACATTTTTTAGATTTTTTTTATTAAAAGTATTAAAATTAAACCCTAGTTTATACTAAATTAATTTACATGCAATTTGTTTATGAAAATAATTAAAATAAAGTATTTATTATGTTTTTTATCTTTTCTGATTTTTTTAGGCATTTTTTATATTTTGCAACAATAATTAATTAAATCAAAACAATAAAGAAAATAGAACAATAATTGAAAATAAAATATAAGGAAAATATATAGAATTTGCAAACCAGGGGGGGTATCAGTCCCAATATGGAGGTTTCCTTTAGAAATCCAAGCCCAACAGGACATTGATCCGTTTGACCTTTGCCACTAGCGTGTAGCGACGTTGACCTGGGCATAGCGTGTTCTTTGAATCCACGCCTTTGATCTGGTTCTAACGTGCACGTGGATGGATAGATGATGAGGTGCATGGTGCACCTTGAACGTTAGCGCTGCATAGGAATTGTTATGGAAAAATAATATTGAAATAATGCAGACCTGGGACTCGAACCCAGGTCTTGAATGTTGAAGCAACCAACGCTTGCCAGCTGAGCCACTGAATCCATTTGTTAAATAAATAAACAACAAATAATATAAAAGAAACAAAACGTTAATGGTTCAAACGCGCGAAATATTTAAACACTCCAATCAAGCCTCGCCACCTAATCATCTTCTTCGTGGCCCCTTTTTATTTTTCTGAAACAAATACATTAAGCCACGGTTTTTTAACTGTTCTCCTAGGCACGCTTTGGAAAAATAGCGATTAAGCCTAGGAGGTCCATAAATTAGGCCCGAGTATGGCATCTTCTTCGTCCAGTCATGATGATTCTAATGGTGGTGGCCTTGAGTCCTAATTTTTCCTTTTTTGCAAAAGCCCTAATTTCCAACCCTGTAAACCCTAGAAATCGAACATGGCGAAATCTCGTATACAGCATAATAATTCAATTAAACATCATGGTTAGCTTTAAAACATCATAATGAACATGAATCAATGAATAAATTTCACAAATAATGCATGGAATATGATATACGATTATGAATTTTTCTTGATGCAGTTCCAGTTCAACATACCAATTCTTGGAGTTTTGATGGTGGTTTCTGATTGGAATGTGATCAGTAATCCTTGAGGAAGCTATTGGAATGAAAATTATCCTTTGAATCGCCCTCAAAAGTGGTTTTCAATATTGACTTTTTAGAGAGAAAATTCAAGTTTGCAATGGCCTCTTCTGAGCTGCTGCGTGTCTATGTGCATTAGGGTTATGATCAGGTATTTGTATGGAGTCTATTAGGTCAAGAAAAACCAATCAAATCTCTTGTAATCATTGTTTTGGAAATTTGATTTTCTTAAGGATCTTTTTCATATCTTTTTCAAGTGTTCTTTGTTCTCAATCATGCCAATCAATCCAAATCTTTCCTTATTTGCATATGCACGAAATATTGATGGTATAATATGCACAAAAAGATTGAAAAAACTTAGGTTAGCATTTTTCATGTATTTATTTTAATTTAAATGAATTATTATTAATAAAAATCCAAATAAATAAATAAAAAATGAAATAAGACTTCCCTTTGGACCAAGTAGTCGTGCATATGTCATGGATGATGAATCATGGAAGAAAAATGGGCCCATTAGCAATTTTAGGTCATTTGAATCAATGTTGACTTTTCAAAATATCCAAAAATTTCCCAACTTCCACAAGGCATAACTTGCTCAATTTTGAAGCATTTCTCATGTTCTTGGACATTTTGGAAAGGTCTTTGAGTCCTCTACCCAATGCCTTTGGTCCCATGTCATTTTGACTTACCAATCTGAAGTTATGGCCTTTGACTTAAAGTCCCTTTTTGTTGACTTTTGAAAATGACCTATAATGTTGAAATTGATAACTTTTTGTGAGAGCATTTCTTGGACTTGAAGTATGAAGATGAGTTGTAGTAAATGTCTTTCTCTTCAAAATGAGCTTTGGATGGAATTTTTCTGATAATCCATGTGAAAGTTATGCCCTGGTCAATTTCAGTTGACTTTTTCAACTGTCCAAATAAGGAAACTTTTGCATCTTGATGATTTCTGAGCCAAATTTTGAGAATCATGATCAAGCATTGATCAAATGATGTTTGTGGCTTCAAAATGATATGTTGACCAAAAATTTGAACTTTTGACTGTCAAATGACCATTTTGCCCCTACAGTTGACTGTAGTGCAATTAGGGTTTTTGACTGTGCAATTTTGTGCTGAATGCCTTGAAACTTGATATGAGGATATTTTACTATATTTGTAGGCATATGAGACTTGATTGGGCCTTTGAAAACTTCCTTTTCTTGATCAGTACACAAACCCTAATCTTGACTGTATAGGAGACCTTTGCACTGTGCAACCCTTGGGGAATTTTGCAGCTTGACTTGGCAATCTCTTGGAGAATATGGGAGGGCAAATTTTGGGGTGAAACAGGTGTGAAGAAGTAAAAATAAAAAGGAAAAGGCCCAGGTCATGAGGCCCAAGCGCCTTGTTTGTGATTCAGTGTTGTTGATTTCTTGAGGTGTATCATGTGTTGCACATGTGGTGCGTTGGATCTTTGCTGCTTACACATCTGATGGTGATGGTATGAAGTCCATGGTAGGCGCGCATGGCTTGTATGTATGAAATCTGAAAGAAGAAAATGTAAAAAAACAAAAGGACCGTTGGGGCTCGAACCCAGGTCACAAAGGTCATAGGCGCGCGCTTTAACCACTAGGGTGGTGATACATCTGGTAGTTAAGACAACAATTATTAAATATGTAATGAGCTCATTTCTGAATGTGCTTCATCTTCTTCCTTGCGCCAGAACTTTCAACACCATTTTTGAATTTTTGAAAATGCTCATTTCTCAACCAAATGGAAAGATGTAAACACGAAACTTTCTGGAAATTTCACCATGAATCCAACCATGTAAACAACTAAAGCTATAAATGAAAGATGAACACGAATTTTGTTTGGTACCAAATAAAACCTAATTTTTTCAGAAAGTTCAACTTCAAAATTCACATCACTCAGGCAACATAAATGAAAACTAAAGGCATGGTTAGCTTCAGGGCTACGATGTCAACATTTTTCATTCACAAAGTAACCATTAATGATGCTTGTAGAGAGAGTTTAAAGTTGAGAAAAATTACCTCAAAACTGGAAATTGTGTATTGTGATGATCTTGATAACTTCACGGCAGTCCTAGGAAGCTAATGCAAATCTTACTTTATGTTGAAAGTGCTTGAATCGTGTTGGAGAAGTCAATGTGTGGAGTTCTATTTTTGAGTTTGGAAGATGAGGAAGGCGATGTTACAATTGTGAAACAGGGGTTGGATGAGTTATTTATGATGTATAGATGCTTTGTAAATGATTATAAGTGAAAACGCACGAGGAATTTGAGTGTTTAAAGTTTTTGGTCAGAAATACCAACAATGGTGGTTTGTGTGCAATTCTGAGTTTTAGGTATATTTAGTGAGTTTAAAGGCTATTGAATTTGTATCTTGGCTTGCAAATAGTGTCTCTATTTATAGAGAAGAGGTTTGGAGTACTCAAGTTGATCAGAATTCAAAATCACATGTTAAGCTCAACATGTGATTTTCTTGAAAAATCAAGTTTCAATGTCTTGTACCTTTGATCATAGAGTGGTTAAACACTTTAATAACAATGCTTATGACCTTATAGATGGAGTGTGATCATAGGGAACAAGTGAGAGGCTCAAGAATTGACTTTGTACATAAAGCTTGCTTTTCAAGAATGGCAATGTTAACTTTCTCCCCAAAATGGCAAATTGGCTTGGACAATGCTTAAACCACTTGGATCATAGCTCAAAAGTTTGTGTAATCCATTGATTATGGGTAGATACACAAGTTATAAGGTCTGCATAGTAAGATTATTCAGCATAGCATTGAGATTGGATTATGTGTTCATCAAGAAAATGACTTGTAATTCAAGAATGGATGTCCATCTCCTTCTCTTTGAAACTTATAGCTAAAGCATGATCTCTTCAAGTTCTTGGACATTTTGGAAAGCTTGAAACATTGTCTACCACCTTCATGTTGACCATTTTGGATAAATCAACTTGGAACTTGGTGAAAAATTGACAAAAAATCTGCCTAACTTGATAAAAATTTCACTAAGTGTTTATACAAAAATGTCATGATTTTATGAGCCTATATCTCCAAATCCAAGCAATTTTTAGACATCAATCGTTAAATACAAAGTTTTAGATTTCATCTTTCATGTTGAAAGTTTTCCTTGAATCATCTTGCATCTTGGTAAAAAATTGTCATGAAGTAATGCAATTATCAAGGTTAAAAACACTTAGAAATTTTTCTGTCTTGAAACTTTGACTTTTTATGGACTTTCTTGACTTTCTTGATTATTTTTTACTAAGTTTTATATTTTTGAATGTCTTGATGAATCTTGACCTTTGAAATTCAATGTTGACCAAAAAGTCAAAGTTTGACTTTTTTGTGTATCAATTAACTTTTCATCCGTTGATCCAAATTTCATTTATCCATCAATTGATCTTGAGAAATGATTTGAGCCATGAAATTATATCAAGATATTGTGTTTGAATCCTTGAGATCATGCTTCAAATCATTAGGTCATGTACTAGGTCAAAAGTCAATGATCAGTCATTCTCAGTCAAAACCCTAATTTTGACAATTTTGCCCCTTTGATGATTTGAATGCTTTTCTTGAGGAATTGTCATCAAAACTTGATCAATTGATGAATATGACTTCAAAATTTTGATTTTGGCCAAAAATTCTGAAATTTTACTGTATATTGACCACAGTTGACTTTTTATCCCATACAGTTGATTTTCAGTCATCTGAGCAATTGGCTGAGCAAATTTGTGATGCAAGACTTGAAACTTGATATGAGTAATCTTGGAGACCTATAATTAACCATGAAAGTCATTTGAAGCATTAAAAGTCCAATTGTCCTTGAGAAAACAAAAACCCTAATTTGGAGGCTCAATGCTTAGCAGTGAGCTTGTCTGATCAAACCCTTGAGAACCCTTGAGCATTTGAGATCTTTGGTGAGAAATTTCTTAAGAAAGGAGAGGGAAAATTTTGGGGTACAACATCTTCCCCTGTTTAATCTTCTTAAACCTGAAGAGTTATATTGGCTTGTCCGCCATTCGTGACTTGAAGGTGGAAGATGATTGAACACTTAAGTGACCAGAAATTTGCACTCGCTTGTGTACGAAGTAACGTTGTTGGTTGATTGTACTGGGAATAGGATTAAAGATTCCATTTGGAGAGTGAAGGAATATTGTCAGAGATGGGCTTACAGATGCCATCCAGGATAATTGTTGATAGAAATTAGACTAAGTATAAGCTTGACTTTAACTGGAAGAAGTATCTGAACACATCTACGCTTGATTTAATCTGAGACAGAAGAAGTATCTACTGAAAGAAGTATCAGACTAAACCTTTGGTTGATTTTAACTGAACCAACAGATGTTTGCGTTGTCTTTAACTCGAAAAGAATCAAAATAAATCTTTAGTCGATTTAAATTGAACCAGAAGAAGTGTTTACTGGAAAAGTATCATAATAAATCTTTGGTCGATTTAAACTGAACCAGCAGATGTCTGCATTGTCTTAAATTGGAAAAGAATAAGAATAAATCTTTATTCGATTTAAACTGAACTAGAAGAAGTGTCTACTGGAAAAGTATCAGACTAAATCTTTGGTCGATTTAAACTGAACCAGCAGATGTTTGTGTTGTCTTTAATTGGAAAAGAATCAGAGTAAATCTTTAGTCGATTTAAACTGAACCAGAAAGGTGTCTACTGGAAAAGTATCAGAATAAATCATTGGTCGATTTAAACTGAAACATCAGATGTCTTATTTGTCTTTAACTGGAGAAGTATCAGAATAAATCTTTGGTCGACTTAAACCGAACCAAAAAAAGTGTCTACTGGAAAAGTATTAGAAAAAATCTTTGGTCGATTTAAACTGAAACAGTAGATGTCTTGTGTCGTATTTAACTGGAAAAGAATCAGAATAAATCTTTAGTCGATTTAAACTGAACTAAAAGAAGTGTCTACTAGAAAAAATATCAGAATAAATCTTTGGTCGATTTAAACTGAACCAGCGGATGTCTGTATTTGTCTTTAATTAGAGAAGTATCAAAATAAATCTTTGGTCGACTTAAACTGAACCAGAAAAAGTGTCTACTGGAAAAGTATCTGAATAAATCTTTGGTCGATTTAAACTGAAGCAGCGGATGTCTTGTGTCGTCTTTAACTGAAAAATAATCAAAATAAATCTTTGGTCAATTTAAACTGAACGAGAAAAAGTGTCTACTGGAAAAGTATCAGAATAAATCTTTGGCCGATTTAAACTGAACCAGAAGATGTTTGGAGGGAGTATCCATCATGTATATATTTGACATGTCTTGTTTCAGGGATTAATCTGCCTCTGAGCAGAGATAAAGAAAGGGAGACAGTTTCCTCATCCTGTTTCGGGAGTTAATCTTCAATTTGCTTGTTCTTCACAGATAATTGTCATGTCTTGTTTCAGGGATTAATCTGTGGCTGGTTATCTAGATAGTTGCCCCATCTTGTTTTAGAAATTAATCTGGAATCATTTGAAAATTGTTGATGATATTCGTCTGTTGATTGATCTTTCCTGAAAAAGGTAAATAATTAGTTATATGCAAGGTCATGATGTATGAAATGCATTGCGTAATGATGTTCTCAAAAAAATGAGATTGTGCTATATGTGTTTCGTATGCATATGTTATAATGAAGGAATGTTCAATGTTATTGAAATGTATTTATATTGGAAAATAAATTCCTGACTATTGTTAGGGATGAAGAGTATGTGTATCTTCAATCTTTTCTAGAATGCTTCCGTTGGGGATTCCTGGTTACTTGTTTTGAGGAAACTCTGCAGGGGATGTATTGATTTCTGTTGGGGGAGTAGAGTTTAGGAACATTGGTCATCTGTTGCTCTGTTGGGGAATTTATTTCTTATATACCCTAATTGGAGATAAAATATATGGTTAAACTTTTGAATCGTTTAGGGAAGATAAAGTTAACTGGTATCTGGTCGGATTCCAAGCTTCGCAGCAACTTTCTGGGGATAGTGATGACTTTACTGGGGAGAAGAATTTTGTCAGCAGTTTGTAGTAGTCTGAGGAATACACTCGAGTTGGGGAATTTGTAGTCTGTTGGGGAAATAAACCATTGTTGATAGAGAAGTGCTCTGCTAAGGAAACTAACTCTCTTGGGGGAAATTGAATTTACTAAAGAGAAGGACTCTACAAGGTTTCTTTTTTCAAATTTGGAGGAATAAACTCAGCTAGGGAATAGAATTTCCAGGAAGTGTACTGATTGGAACTCCGTAGGGAAATTACAGGAAGGAGATTATACTCCTTTATTTTCTAGAGCAATCTGTCGGGGAGATTGCGGGGAATGTAACTTTATTTGTGAAGATTACTCTATGGGGATAACCTCATAGAAGTGGCTTTGGCGACTTCACTGGGGATAATCTTATGAAAGGGACTCTGGGGATTTATAGACAGCTTGGGTGTCATCCCAGTTCTTAGAGTTTTGAGTAAATGATTAGTCTTATTATTATGCATATATTTGTTAACAGTTAATCATGTTCATCTGCATATGTTCATTTAGTTTAGTCATTGGACGTTTTTGCAAGGAAAATAGAAAAAACAAAAGGTTTGAACTTCAAAGTATATTTGTATTGATAATTTGCCAATAAACACGCGATTTTATACAAAGAGACAGAAATCCTAGTAAGAGGAAGTCGTCGTGAAATGAAAAGAATACAAAGTGAAAACACATATATATATATATATATATATATATATATATATATATATATATATATATATATATATATATATATATATATATATATATATATATATATATATATATATATATATATATATATATATATATATATATATATAACCATGTGGAAGTTGTGACACCCCAAATAATCCGATTATTAAATAAGTAGAATTTTTAATTATTAATTTAATTGGAAATTTAATTATTGGTATTTTTGGATTATTGGAATTAATTTAATTAATTAAAGGAAAGAAGTATTGGTGGTGTGAAGAGTGATTAGAGAGTGTGAGGGGTAAAATACTCTACTCTTACTAATTACTAATTTAATTATTTTATTAGAATAATAAAAGGAGTATTAAAAGGAAAAAGAAGAGAAAGAGGGTTATTTTGGAATATTCATCATACGTGCATTTGAGAAGAGGAAAAAGAAGGACAAAACCAGAAGCGTCAGAATTCGAAGAACCCACAAGGTAAGGGGTGATTTCGATTAGTTAATTCGTATTATCGGTTTAGATATTCAATAGTATGGATCATAGTATGTTAGGGAATCCCGGTTTGGGATTCTAGGGTTCCGTAGAATTGTCCATATTGCGTCGAATTGTAGGTTGAAAACCATTAGGGTGTCAGATGATAAAAAGGAATGATGAAATAATGTTTTTTGATGTTATAATGGTGCAAAATGGATGTGTTTTAGTGTTTCTCATGTTTCAATTCGTATGGGTATGTTTGGAATTGGTTTAGAATGAATAAATGTTGTCAAAAGTGCAGAATTTGACTCTGCAGGTCGTGGGAACCGGTTCCCAGTGGGGAGGAACCGGGTTCCACTGTGTGAATTTATAAAAACTGGCAAAAATGCACGTAGGAACCGGTTCCTGTATAGGTAGGAACTGGGTTCCCATACATTTTTCCAGAAGCGTGATTTTTGAACTTCGCAGGAACCGGTTCCTGCATATGTAGGAACCGGGTTCTGCTGTAACTTTTTGAAAAATATTAAACTTTGAAAATTCATAACTTTCAAACCGTAAGTCCGTTTTGAGTGTCGTTTTGGACGTTATTTCTTAAATTTAATGCTCTATTTTATAAAATGAAAAGATTTCCTAAAACCTGAAATTATTTTGAAAATGAGTCAAATCCCGGAATAAGTGATTATTGGCTAACGCACATGGGTGTGTATGTAGTAGTGAACCTGTGATGGATGGATGTATTAGTATTGTATGAATGAAAGGCATGTTTATGTTGCTAATGATGGTGTTCATGATTGTTGAGATATCATGTTTTTGGTTTTGGTTCAGTTATGATAAATTGATGTATTTCATAGACTGATTTGATGTTGCATGCTAGTGATGTGCGTGCATATGCATTGTTTTGGTGAAGTTAATTCCCATTGTGTGGAATTTGACTTGTATTGCCGTTAACCGATACCCGGGTGATGATGGGTGGTTAGGTTGGATTCGTGTCCGGGTGTTTATGGACGAATCGATGGTTGCTGTATCCGGTTGATGATGGATCAGTGTTGGGTGACTTGGTCACGTGTTGGTACCACATGCATTGTGTCTGCATTTGTGTTTGCATGGAATTGTAACATGTTAGGATGTCTTCCAGTGTTACAATTCTTTGGTTGATTATTGATTTGTGCATAATGACTTGTATGATTGGAACTGCGTGTTGAATCTGAATTTATGCTAAAATGGGTGAAATAATATGTTTGAGATATAATGTTGATTGAGAAGCTTATAATGCATGTTAATTATGAGAAATCTCACCCTTACTTTAACAATTTCAGATTAAAGTTAGCAGCTCAGGAGTTGGTGAGGATGGCTCTAGAGCTATGTTACTTTAAGTCCGCGTGTCAGTGTCGTGCTCTGATAGGTTGTAACACTGGGGAACGTTTAGTTGAGGAATTAGTTATTATTCAATTGTTTCTTTGAATTTCATTGGGAATAATCATGTTTTGGTTTATTCCGTTTTGGTTATGGTATTTTTCCGCTGTGTAAGACATGGTCTTAAATTGATTGAATTATTTGAATAATGACCCTCAGTGTAGCATGACTACTGTTTTATTGGAAGTTTTATTTATTTCATAATTGTGACATCCCTTGTTCTGTGTTAACTCTGATGGAATATGTCTTTAATCATTGATACAATTAATATTATTCGGGGTATTTTAGAAGGGGTGTTACAGAAGTGATCTCATTGGGTTTCAACTCTGCTATTGCCCTTATGTCTTTGAACATCTCATCTCTTGTCATCGGAAGAAGTTGATTGAACCATTTGAACTTTTGACCTTGGTAATAAAGCTGGCTGTAAGTGATCCAACGGGACATAGTAGTACGCTTTAATCCCTAATTTTTCCTGGACTTCCCTTTTAGGTTTTCAATCCACAAGGATACCCTTTTTTGCCTAAGCCGCCCTTTCAGGTTTTTGACTTGCCGGGTGTATGATCTTTTAGATATATCCCTAATTTTTTCCCAAACCTTTTTTACTCGTCGGGATGCCCTTATTTTTGCCTAGGTATGTCAACCTAGCGGGTCATTCTTATGTGCAGTATTTTTTAACTATGTATGTGTTCACAGGGTGCGGTAAATCTTCGCCATCCATGGTGGTTAGCATCATAGCACCACCCGAGAATACTTTCTTAACAACAAATGGCCCTTCGTAGGTGGGATTCCATTTTCCCCTAGGATTTCCTTATGGTAAAATGATGCGCTTTATTACCAAGTCACCAGCCTGGTATACCTGATGCTTGATCTTCTTGTTGAATGCCTTGATCATATGTTTTTGATACATCTGACCATGAAAAACAACAGCCAGCCTCTTTTCGTCAATCAAATTTAACTGATCTAACCTTGTCTGAATCCATTCGTCTTCGTCTAAGTCTGCTTCTTTCATAATTCTTAGAGAAGGAATCTGAACTTCGGCAGGCAGGACAACTTCCATGCCATAGACCAAAGAGAAAGGGGTTTCCCCAGTTGATGTTTATTCTTGAGTACGATAACCATGAAGAGAAAACGATAACATCTCATGCTAGTCTTTGTAGGTTACCACCATCTTTTGCACAATCTTCTTTATGTTCTTGTTGGCCGCTTCCACTGTGCCATTCATCTTAGGTCTGTATGGAGAAGAGTTATGATGCTTGATCTTCAATTGCATGCAGAGTTCAGTGATCATGGTGTTGATGAGGTTGGTACCATTGTCAGTGATGATCCTCTCAGGGATACCATACCAGAAGTTGAGGTTATGCTTGATGAACCAGGCTACGATGTTCTTGGTAACTGAGTCAAATGAAGCTTCTTCAACCCACTTGGTAAAGTAGTCAATGGCGACAAGAATGAAACGATGTCCATTAGAGGCAGCAGGCTTGATTTCTCTGATCATGTCAATGCCCCACATTGCAAATGTTCGAGGATAAGTCTTGACATTAAAGGGAACTAGATGCACGTGAACCTTATCAGCATAAGTTTGGCACTTATGGAAAGTCCTTGAGTGGTGGTGACAATCAATTTCTATAGTCGACCAAAAATAGCCAGTTCTCAGAAACTTCTTGGCCATAGTGTGTACACTAGAGTGAGTTCCAAAGATACCTTCATGCATATCCTCCGTGATCTTCCATGCCTCCTTCATATCCATACAACGGAGCATAATTGAATCATGGTTGCGCTTGTATAAGATCCCATTGCTTAGGAAGAACTTGGCTAAGAACCTCCACAAGAATTTCTTGTCGTTGATTGACGCCCCTTCAGGATACTCTTGAGCTTCGAGATATCTCTTCACTTTGTGAAACCAAGGATTCTCCTCCATACCATCAGTGTCAATCTCATAGCAGTGTGTCGGTTCATTAAATCTTTCGACAGTAATTCTAGGAGCTTTGTTGTCCCATCTGACCTTGAACATAGAAGACATGGTAGCTAAGGCATATGCCAACTAATTTTCTTCCCTTGGGATATGTTCGAAGATAACCTCTTCAAAGTATGGGATCAAGGTGAGCACCAGTTCTTTATAAGGGATAAGATTTGGATGTTTTGTATCCCAATCTCCTTTAACTTGACTGATCACCAAAGTTGAGTCTCCATATACACTTAAGAATTTAATTCTTAGGTCAATAGTGGCCTTAAGACCCAAGATACATGCTTCATACTCGGCCATGTTGTTGGTGCAGTCGAAGCAAAGTATGGCAGTTAAAGGCGTATGGAAACCTTCGGGGGAAATGATCACATCACCAATTTCATTACCCAATGCATTGAAAGCTCCATCAAAAACCATAGTCCATCTGGATCTTTGCTCAGGTCCTTCATACGGTTCAGGCTTTTCACAATATGTAATTAGCATGATATTCTCGTCCGAGAAATCAAAGTTCATAGATTGGTAGTCATCCACAGCTTGATGCGCCAAATGATCTGCCAGTACACTCCCTTTGATTGCTTTCTGCGTGGTATACTGAATTTCATATTCAATTAAGATCATTTACCATCGAGTTATTCTTCCGGAGAGAGTTGGCTTCTCAAAGATGTACTTGATGGGGTCCATCTTAGAGATCAATAGAGTAGTATGAGTCAACATATACTGTCTTAGACGGCGAGCAGCCCATGCCAAAGCACGACAAGTTTTCTCGAGCAGTGAATATATTGTTTCACAGTCGATAAACATTTTGCTAAGGTAGTAAATTGCATGCTCTTTTCGACCAGACTCGTCATATTTCCCCAACACACACCCCATTGAATTATCTAAAATAGTTAAGTACATAATCAAAGGTCTTCCTTCAACTGGTGGCCACTGAAATAAAGGTTCTTGCAAGTACTCCTTAATTTTGTCAAAAGCCATTTGACAGTCGTCATTCCATCTTACCACTTGATCTTTCTCCAGTAGTTTGAAGATGGGCTCACAAGTAGCAGTTAGGTGAGAGATGAATCGGGAAATGTAGTTTAGACTTCCCAAGAAACCTATAACCTTCTTCGTAGTATGAGGAGCTGGCATTTCTTGGATTGCTTTGACCTTTGAAGGATCGAATTCAATTTCTTTGCCACTGACGATGAAACCTAAGAGTTTTCCAGATCTTACCCCTAAGATGCATTTGTTGGGATTCAACCTCAGCTTGTACTTCTTCATCCTTTCAAACATCTTGTGCAGATGATCAAGGTGTTCTTCCTCAGTTTGTGATCTCGCTATCATGTCATCCACATAGAATTCTATCTTATGATGAATCATGTCATGAAATAGAACTACCATATCTCGTTGATAAGTTGCACCTGCGTTCTTCATCCCAAAACACATGACCTTATAACAGAAGGTGCCCAACTGTGTGACAAAAGTAGTATTCTCCATGTCTTTGGGCGACATTTTGATTTGGTTGTACCCAGAGAAGCCATCCATGAAGGAAAATACCTTGTGTTGAGCAGTGTTGTCAACAAAGACATCAATATGCGGTAGGGGAGTCTTCTTTGGGGCTTGCCCTATTCAGATCTCTGTAGTCTACACACATATGGACCTTACTGTCTTTCTTTGGCATTGGAACCACATTTGCAACCCATTGTGGATAGGACGTTACTGCCAAGAAACCTACATTGAATTGTTTCATTACCTCAGCTTTAATCTTCTCAGGCATATCAGGACGCATGCGACAAACCTTTTGTTTGATTGGAGAACAACCCACTTTCATTGGCAGACGATGAACCACAATATCAGTATCGAGCCCTAGTGTAATAGGGTGGGAGAACTGACTGTTTTATTGGTTTTGCATTTGTATTCGCAAATGTTACGGTAAGCAAGAGTTGCCACCGACTTTTCTTTTATCCAACAAAGGAAAGGATGAAAAGAACAGAAAAAGACTTTCGAGATTTATTTCTGAGTAAGGGGGGTAGATTATGGAATGGAAAGGTGTTAGCACCCTTTCCATCCGTAGTTATCTACGGGCTCTTAGATGCTAGCTTGTTTGAAAAATACCTTGTGCTTTGTGTGTTTGAAAATTATTTTGAAAGAAAGCGCCTTAGTACAGAAAACTTTGTTATGTTTCTCGGATTGGTAGAGAATGTATACAAAGTGTTTTGAAAATATTTTTGGAAAGAGTTTGTGTATGTGTAAAAGTTTGTTTGGTTTTTGAGAAAGCATCTAAGAACTATCTATTATACTCGACAGGGTTATTTTTTTCCTTTTTTCCTTTAGAAAATGCTATCCTACTATTAGTGAGTAGGTAGCCCTATCATCGGATATTTTGAGGGACAATCGAAGGGACGTCGTTACATTCATAAAGGAAACTGGGAAAGATACCTTAGTAACTACCCTAGGGTTTTAAGATCATACCGAGGCAACATCAAAAGGGTCATTTTTTATCTTTAAACCGAAGGGTACCACTAAAGTCTCTCACGTTTCGAGAGTTGTGACTGTTTTAATCCGAAGGCAACCGAAGTGGGGATACCCTAGAGGTGCACATGTGCAAGTGTGTTGTATTTAGTTATTTTGTCTTTATATTAGGTTTGCTAGCGTTTTGTTTTTATTCTTGCCATACAATCTTATTATCATGCATCTAAACAGTTTAAATATTGCAGGAATTTAAAGTGCGGAAAATGTAAATCCTAAACTATTACAAGGCTTCGGGGAGGGGGAATAATTATAAGTCCAAAACTTGGGGGGATAAAGCAGCAAAAGTAAAGCTCTAGTTAAGTCTATTACATCCCAGTAAGCAGATACAATAATATGAAATAAGTGCGAAAGTAAATGAGCGCGCGCGAAATGGAAATGATGTCTAAACCCTAAGAATACTTTTAAGTAAAAGAAAAATATTTTTTGTTGTTTTTGTTTATTTGTGAAAATATTAAATTAAATTAAAACTCAATTAATTAAACTAAAAAGAAAAGAAAAATTATTAATCAAAATTAATTCTAAATAAACCTAATATTTTTGACTTTTTTGTTTAAGAAATATAGAACGTTTAACCTAATTCTGATTGTTTTTAATTTATGAAATAAAGTCAAAATAATTAATTAAATTAATTTATAAAATAAAGTCAAAATAATTAATTAAATTAATTTATAATAAAAAACCTAAATCTAAATTTTTATGTATTTTCTGATTTTATGATTAAATAAAAAAAAGGTTTTTGAAAATAAATGAATTAAATAAACCAAAAAAAAACAAAGAAAACAAATTGATTGGGCCTGGTGTTAAAGTGAAAATGGGGAGGTGAGATTTGGAAATTTTTAAGGCCCAAATTCAGCAAGCCCAAATCATGCGCACTTCAGTGCTACTGACCCCTTGAGGGTCCATCATGAGGCTGCATGTTTGGGGCGCTGGATCCCAGTTAGTTGGGATCTAATGGTGATGATTTGATGGCATATGTTGCACGCCTTGGATCTGGGAACACTGGATCTGCAGGAAACTTGTTAGAAAAATAAAATTCTAGACCTGGGTATCGAACCCAAGTCTCTTCCCTTTGCACGTGTTCCTCTTACCACTCAGCCAACTTGTCAATCGTTAATATAAATAACAAAATTGTAATATATGTGAAACAAGGTCAGAAATATATTTGAATTTTAAAAATGTGCGCGTTGACTGAATGGGCCAATGGGGGAACAACGCGCATGCTACCGGAGTCAGCCCACCGGAGTCAACTCTCTGGTTGTCTTCTCCGGTGGGCTCCAACATTGAACCTGCAAACTAGCCAAAAACAAAGGTTGAAAACTTCCTTATCCCTCTAATTCGAACCCCCTATCTTAAATCCAAGCTCAGTTTTGCTTGAAATGACCTAAATCCAAATATTCGAAGGAAATCTCAGATCGTGCCCTAACAATGGCACGATCTCATCCTTATATCTTAGCCTACATGTAGCACGTTAGACTTGTAATATCAATAGTCCTGAACATGAATCAAATGATTAAAAGTATCAATATGTCATGAAAATGTAGTTTTGATTTTGTAAACCCTTAGCAATTGGAGATGTGTGGAACTGTGGCTTTGGGCGTGGAAATGCTTGTTTAAGGGCATGGATGCCTTCCTGGGAATCTCAGGAGGAGGATAGGATTCTTGGTTTGAAGTGATAGTGGTTGTAATGTGGGTTTTGGATTTGACAACTTTGTTGAATTTTTGGGAATTTTCGTATGGTTTTCTGAGGCAATTTGCATGTAATTTGGACTTGTAGGAGTGATGTATATATAGAGGATATGGAGAGAGTGAGGAAACATGGAAAGAATCCAAAAGAATTAAGGCCATGATAAAGCCATGATTCTTATTTTGAAAACTTGCCAAAAGTGATTATTTCAAGCCATTTTGAACCTTGAGTGAACTTAGACAGGTTTTGCACGAGTACATGGGCCTTAAAACAAATCCAAACATCAGCATGTATTGTTATAACCATTGTTTAATATTTTATGCAATTTTATTTTGTATTTATTTGAATAAAAAAAATATGAATAAAATTGGTAGAAGTGGAAAGGAAATGTAAAAATGAATTTATAGGTCCCTCATAAGGTCATGAAGATGTTTGAAACCCAAAAAGTTAGGCCATTGACCAAAAACTTCAAGTATGCCCAATGCAAATTTCTTGAAATTTCTCCAAATTTTCTAACTTGTGCAAGTCATAACTTGTTCAATTTATATCCTTCGAACATGAATTTGGACTTTTTGGAAATCCCAAAATGTCCTCTACAAACCCTATGTTGACCATTTTTGAATTTGGAGTATTTATCTTAAGGTAACTTGCCTTGGAAAAAAAATGCCTTTTGTTGACTTTCAAAAAGACTTGTAATGTATTGGCTCATATCTTTCCAATGATGAGTTTTTTGGACTTGAGAGAAAAAGAAAAGTTGTAGGGAATTGAATTTTTATTCAAAGTGAGCTTTTTTGGGGCAAAATGGATGAAGCATGTAAAAGTTATGCCTGGTCAAAGTTCAGCTGACTTTCTCTAGGAAAACTCTAATTTTGCACTTTTGGATTCTTGATGATTTGAGAGCATTCCTTGGGTAATCATGATCAACCCTTGATCAAATGATGGATATCACTTCAAAATGTTGATGTTGACCAAAAATCTTAAAGTTTGACTATATATTGGCCACAGTTGACTTTTGACCTAGTATAATTGATTTTCAAGCATTTGAGCAATTGACTAAGCAAGCTTGTAGGGAAAGGCATGAAACTTGGCATGGAAATTATTGAGGACATATTAGGGACCATGGAAATCACTTTAAGCCTTTACAACCAAAAATTCTTTGTGAGAAGTGAAACCCTAGTTAGAAGCCCATTGCTTAGGAGGAGAATTTGCCTGGCCAATTCTTGGTTAACCTTGAGCAATTGAGGACCTCAATGAGTATCTCTTGAGTAAAATGAGAGGGAAAATTTTGGGATACAACATCTGCCCCTATTCAATCTTCTTAAACCTGAGTATTTAGATTGGCTTGTCTTCCTTTCGTGATCTGAAGGTGGAAGATGATTAAACAATAGAGTGCCCAGAAATTTGCACTCGCCAGTGCATGAAATGATGTTGTTGGTTGATGATATCAGGAATGGGCTTACAGATGCCATTTGGAGAAGATGATAGAGATTCGTCAGAGATGGGCTTATATATGCCATCCAAAATAAATGTTGACTTCGAACTGGAAGAAGTATCAGAATAAATCTTTGGTCGATTTACCCTGAGCCATAAGAGGTCTTTTGTGGGGAATATTATTCTTGTTGTTTGAGAAGGACTATACTGGGAAATGTTGATTTATGTTTGGGGAATAGAGTCTAGGAGCTTTAGTTATCCATTACTCTATTGGGGAGTTATCTCTTGACTGGGGAGATGAAAGTTAGCTATTATCTAGTCGAAATCCAGGCTTCTTAGTATCTTGTTGAGGATAATAATGTTGACTGTTATCTGGTCGTATTATAGGCTTCACCATGACTTACTGGGGAATATAATATTAATTGTTATCTGGTTGGTTTCTAGGATTCGTAGTAACTTGCTTAATTTTAACTGTTATCTGGTCAGATTCCAGGCTTCGCAACAACTTAGATGAAAGGATGAAGCTAATTGCTATCTGGTCAGATTCCAGGCTTCGCAACAATTTACTGAAATTAATCTGTTATCTGGTCAGATCCAGGCTTCATAGAAAAATGAAGTTAAACAATTATTTGGTCGTATTTCAGGCTTCACAGTAATTTTATTGAAGGGATAGAAGTTAACTGCTATCTGGTTGGATTCCAGGCTTTGCAACAACTTAGATGAAGTGAACTACTATCTGGTCGGATTCCAGGATTCATAGTAATTGAAGAAGTTAAATTGCTATCTGGTCATATTACAGGCGTCATAGTAACTTAAATTGTTATTTGGTCGTATTCTAGGCTTCACAGTAGCTTGAACTATTATCTGGTCGGATTCCAGGCTTCAGTGTTTTAGATGAAATTAAAATGCTATCTAGTCGGGTCCAGGCTTTGTAGTAAAATGAAGAATCTAAACTGTTATCTGGTCGTATTCCACGCCTCGCAGCAACTTAAACTGTTTATCTGGTCGAAATCTAGGCTTCACAATAACTTGAGCTTGTTATCTCACATAGTTTCCCCGTCTTATTTCGAGAATTAATCTGGAACCTACTTTTGTTTGTTGTTGAGATAGTTGCCTTGTCTGGTTTCAGGAATTAATCTCTAACCTAGTCTTGTAGATAGTCACCCTGTCTTGTTTTGGGAATTAATCCATAAACAGTTATTCACAGATAGTTGCCCTGTCTAGTTTCGGGAATTAATCTGGAATTGTTGAAAATTATTGATGATATTCGTCTGTTTGATCTTTCCTGAAAAGGTAAAGAGTTAGCTGTATGCAATGTCATGATGCATGAAATGCATTGGGTAATGATGTTCTCAAAATAAATGAGACTATGTTATATGTATTTTGTATGTATATGCTATGACACTTGTAAAATGATGTATGAATGCAATATATGAATGTATCAGCTGTTCTTTGTAGTGTCATCGTACTGGAGGAAATGAATTCCCTGAATTCAGCTGGGGATAAAGAATGTAGTTGAAGTTACATTTGCTAGGAGATTGATTTTTGTAACTAGAGAAATAAACTCTACTTGGGGAAAGAAAAACTTCGAAAACCGTTTTGGGGATTTTATGAAAACCATGTTGGGGAACCCAGGAAACTGTTAGACTATGCTGAGGAATGCTCTGAGATGCTGGAGAGATGATTGAAACTCTTGATATGTCTAAAAGATGCCAGAATATCTGAAATCATTAGGCTATACGCTGAAGATACGGCGGTGACTTTGAGGGAAGATACCCCTGTTTTGGTACCTATTGAGGAATGTACCCTTGCTGATAATGAATTTTGTGAAGATGATCCCCTAGGAGTGTTCTGTGGGGATTTCCAGATGGCTTTTTGACATTGTCCCGATTCTTAAAACCCTTAGCAAATGTATTTCTATTTTTATGTGCATATTTGTTAATAGTATCACATTCAAATTCATATGTTCAAAAATAATCACTGGACACTTTTGCAAATAAAACAGAAAAATAAAAAATAAGTAGTTTTGCACTTTCAAAGAGGTAGTTTTGTATTAATTTGAAGAAATTTTTCTACAACAAGCGTCTTTGTACAAGGAGACAAACATCCTTATAAGAAAATATCGTCAAAAAATGAAAATTATATAAAGTGATATACAGAAGAAAAAAACAGCCATGTGAAATAATCCCATTGGGTTTCAATTCTGCTATAGCCTTTATATCTTTGAGCGTCTCATCACTTTGCTTCTTGGTTGAAGCTGATTGGATTGTTCTGTACCATTCGAACTTGTCAATTTAATAATGAAGTTTGGTTGTAAGGTGATCCAACGGGACATAGTTGTACACTTTAAATCCCTAACTTTTGCCTGGACCTCCTTTTCAGGTTTTCAGTCCACCGTGATACCCTTTTTTGCCCAAGCCACATTTTCAGGTTTTCGACTTTCCTGGTGTACATATTATATATATCCCTAATTTTTTCCCGAACCCTTTTGGTTCGCTGGGATGCCCTTATATTTTGCCTAGGCCAGTCAACCTAGCGGGTCTTTTTTCATGTGTAGTATCTTTTAACTATGTTTGCGTTTTCCGAGTGCGGAAGGTCGTCACCGTCCATAGTGGTTAATATCATAGCTCCACCAGAAAATATGTTCTTGATCATAAATGGTCCTTCGTATGTAGGAGTCCACTTGCCTCTAGGATCACCTTGCAGTAGGATGGTGTGCTTGATTACTATGTCACCAACATGATATACCTGACGCCTGACCTTCTTGTTAAAAGCTCTCATCATACATTTATGGTACATCTGACCATGACACACAGCCGCGAGCCTCTTCTTGTCAATTAGGTCCAATTGGTCAAGTCGAGTCTGAACCCATTCGTATTTTTTTAAACCTACATCCTTCATGATTCTCAAGGAAGGGATATGGACTTTGATGGGTAAAACAACTTCCATTCCGTATACGAGAGAAAAGGGGGTTACCCTTGTTGACGTGCGCACTGAGGTACGGTAACCATGAAGAGCAAACAATAACATCTCGTTTAAGTCTTTATATGTCACTGTCATCTTTTGTATAATATTTTTGATATTCTTATTGGCAACCTCCATAACTCCATTCATCTTCGGCCGGTAAGGAGAAGAGTTATGATGTTGCATCTTAAATTGCGTACAGAGCTCGGTGATCATTGTGTTATTAAGGTTGGTACCATTATCTGTGATGATTCTTTTTGGAATGTCATATCGACAGCTAAGATTATGTCTGATGAACCGTGCCACGACGTTCTTAGTAACATAAGCAAATGAAGCTTCCTCTACCCACTTCGTGAAGTAATCAATGGTGACAAGGATGAAACAATGTCCATTGGAAGTGGTAGATCTAATCTCTCCAATCATATAAATACCCCACATTGTGAATGGCCAAGGAGATTTCAAGACATTTAGTGGAACCGGAGGCATATGTACCTTGTCAGCATATAATTGGCATTTGTGACAAGTTTGGGAGTGATGATGGCAATATGCTTCCATAGTGGACCAATAGTATCCTACCCGTAGGATCTTTTCAGCCATTGTGTGCCCACTAGAATGGGTACCAAAGGTACCTTCGTGCACATCTTCTATAATATTCTCAGCTTCTCTCTTATCCACACACCACAGTAGGGTGGAATCATGGTTGCACCTGTAGAGAATTTTGTTACTCAGGAAGAACTTGGCAGAGAATCTTCTTAAAAACTTTTGTCGTTGATGGACGCTCCCTCAGGGTACTCTTGAGCTTCGAGATGCCTTTTCACCTCATGGAACCAGGGCTTTTCTTCTACTCCTTCAACATCAATCTCATAACAGTGGGTCGGTTTGTCTAATCTTTCGATAGTGATCCGAGGAGCTTCGTTATCCCATTTGACTTTAAACATGGACGACATGGTGGCTAGCGCATCCGCTAACTGTTTTTCTTCTCGTCGAATATGTTCAAAGATAATTTCTTCAAAATATGGGATTAGTATCAATACATGCTCTCGATATGGGGTGAGATTAGGATGCTTCATGTCCCATTCTCCCTTAATCTGACTGACTACCAAGGCTGAGTCTTTGTATACCTGCAAGAACTTGATCCTTATGTCAATAGCATCTTTAAGACCCATATAGCACGCTTCATATTCGGGCATATTGTTGGTACAATTAAAGCATAGTCTGGCGGTGAAGGGTGTATGGAAGCCTTCTGAAGAGATAATCACAGCACCGATTCCATTTCCGAGTGCGTTAGAAGCTCCATCAAAGACCATAGTCCATCGGAATCCTTTTTCAGGTCCTTCATCCGGTCCAGGTTTTTCACAATCAGTTACTAGTATGATATTCTCGTCCGGGAACTCAAAATTCATTGACTGGTAGTGGTTTACAACCTGATGAGCTAGATGATCAGCTAGTACACTTCCTTTGATTGCTTTTTGAGTAGTGTACTGAATTTCGTACTCGGTCAGAACCATTTGCCACCTTGCTATTCTTCCGGAGAGAGCGGGCTTTTTGAATATGTGTTTGATAGGATCCATTTTAGATATTAATAAAGTAGTGTGAGTCAACATATACTGTCTTAATCGGCGAGCAGCCCATGCCAAAGTGCAGCAAGTTTTATCGAGCACTGAATATCTTGCTTCAATCGGTAAACTTTTTGCTAAGTTAGTATATTGCATGCTCTTTTCGACCAGACTCGTCATGCTGCGCTAGTACACACCCCCATTAAATTCTCTAAAACTGTTAAGTAGATGATCAGAGGTCTTCCTTCAACATACGGCATCAAAAATGGAGGTTCTTGAAGATACTCCTTGATTCTGTCAAAGGCAATCTGGTAGTTGTCATTCCACTTCACTACTTGATCTTTCTTCAGTAATTTGAAGATTGGCTCACAAGTAGCAGTTAGGTGGGAAATGAATCTGGAAATGTAGTTTAGACGTCCCAAGAATCCCCTAACCTCCTTCTCAATGCAGGGAGTTGGCATTTCTTGTATAGCTTTAACCTTTGCAGGGTCTACTTCAATACCTTTTCCGCTGACAATGAAACCTAAGAGCTTACCAGATCTTACCCCAGAGGTGCACTTGTTCGGGTTCAGTCTTAATTTGTACTTTTTCAGTCTTTCAAACAGCTTTTACAGATGATCGAGGTGCTTTTCTTCAGTCTGAGACCTGGCTATCATATCATTGACATAGACCTCTATCTCGTGATGGATCATATCATGAAACAAAGCTACCATTGTGCGCTGATAGGTTTCCCCAACATTCTTCAACCCAAATGGAATAACCTTGTAGCAGAACGTGCCCCACTGTGACGAAAGTTGTTTTCTCCATGTCTTCAAGTGCCATTTTGATCTGATTATAACCAAAGAAACTGTCCATGAAGGATAATATCTTATGTTGTGTAATGTTGTCAACTAGAACATCAATACGGAGAAGCGGAAAGTCATCCTTGGGGCATGCCCTATTCAAATCTATGTAATCCACACACATATGCACCTTACCGTCCTTTTTAGGTATCAGTACCACGTTCGTAACCCATTGTGGATAAGAAGTAACAGCTAAGAATTCGGCATTAAATTGTTTCATGACTTTAGCCTTGATCTTTTCTGACATCTCAGGACGCATATGACGAACCTTTTGCTTCACTAGAGGGAAGTCTTCTTTAGTTGGCAGACGATAAACCACAATATCAGTGTCCAGCCCTGGCATGTCTTCATATAACCAGGCAAAGATCTCAATGTAGTCATGTAACATCTGAATTAACTGTTCTTTAACACCATTTTTCAAGTTGGCACCTATCTTGACTTCCTTTTTATTCTCCTTAGTACTCAAGTTTACTGTCTCGACTGACTCTTCATGGGGATGTATTGACCTTTCCTCTTGCTGTAATAGTCTAGCAAGTTCTCCTGGTACTTCACAATCTTCCTCACCTTCATCCTCGACTTGGTAGATCGTATTTTCAAAGTCATAACTAGAAATAGCAGAACTGTTATCAATGGGATCCAGGGTGGATATGGATATGCAGTTTGATATGTGGGTGTGTGTAAGAGGGCATAACTATTTTGAAAAAATAGAGTAAAAAGAAAGACAGCGAGCATAAAATTTGCATGCAAAACGTCCAATGATTTATTAATAACATATGAATATGAAGTGATAACCCTAACAAATAGACTGTTGTGCCTCGAGTAAGACACAAGGCTTTAGAGTTTAAATTGTTCAAAAATTACATATCCTTAAAACAGAAAAACAATTACTCCTGGGTAAAATAAATAGGCACAAAGTCTTTAGTCGTCCAATTACTGAGTCCACCGTTGGTAGTAGGGAAGATCCAATTGTCCGGGTCATAGTCATTATCAGCGTTCTCCATAACATTAACTTCATGGGTGCTGATGCGTAGTGGATGTCCTCCAGTGCAGGCACGACAAACAACTTTTTGAGCTCCTGAAGTGAAACCCAAACCAAATTTGTCAGACTTATAGGGGATTCCAGGTAGTTGGCCCTAAATAGTACACGCACCTTCTTCAACTGCAGCCTTAGCATCTTTTAGAGAAGCCATCTTCAGTGGAGGTCTGGTAATCTTTGGAACAGCAGCAGCTTTGGTAACAACAATCGTCTGGGGAACTTCTTCAAAATTCTGACAGAGGGTCTCAATGAACTCTCTGTCCATCTCGACATATCTGAAAGAGTTCAAATGGCTCACCATATACTCTTCTTTGCCACGTACTATAACAATCTTTCCATTATCTGGATACTTTAACATCTGATGCAAGGTGGAAGTGACAGCGTCGGCCTCATGAATCCAAGGGCGTCCCAATAGGCAAGAGTAAGACAGGAAAATGTCCATCACATAGAAAGTAGAATCGAAAGTCTGGGAACCAACTTTAATAGGAATATCCACCTCCACGTGTACCATTCTCTTGGAACCATAAAAATCCCTCACTAAAATATTGTTGGGCTTCAATGTAAGTCCTTCGCAATCCTGTCTGTCTAGGGTATTCTTGGGTAGAACATTCAGAGATGAGCCAGTTTCCACCAATACATGAGCTAGAGTAGTTCCCCTGCACTTAATAGAGACATACATGGCATCATTATGCTTCCTTCCCTTGGGCGTCAAATCAGCATCGGAGAAACCGAGTCCATTGTCAGCAATCAGACTAGCAACGCAATTCTCAAATTGGTCGGCAGAAGTCTCTTGTGGCACGTGATCAGACTTCAAAAATTTCACCAAATCTTTAGCATGGGCTTCGGAGCATAACAGCAAGGCCAGCATTGAAATTTTTGAGGGGGTATGCCCCAATTGTTCCACAACATTGTAGTCACTTTTCCGTATAATCTTCAATATTTCCTCCATTTCTTGCTTGGAGGCCTCGGGAATGGCTTCTTTAGGTGCCTCTATCCGGGCAGGCTCATTCAAAACTTCTTTTCCTCGAGTCTCAGTTGACTCAGCAGCAAGAATAACAATAGGAGTAACAGTACGAGTAACAACAGGAGTAACAATAGGAGTAGTAATAGGAGTATTAGCAGGGATAATGACAGGAGTGGCAACAGTCTTTGGAGAGATTTCAGGAGAGAAAATCCTTCCACTTCTGGTAATCTTACTAGTCCCAACAATATTTTCGATGTTAGGATCAGTATCTTCATTAACTTCGATTTTGATAACTAGTAGGTCTTGCTTGACGCCATGGTAGTAGACGTCGGCTCCATAGTTCCAAGGAACATCCTTGTCGGAGGAATATGGTATTGGCCCAGGAGAGGTAATAATCAAAGGAGCAACCTTAGGAGTGGATGTAATCCTGACAGGACCTTTAGAGGAAACCCTGGAAGGATTGTTGGAAATGGTAATAATTAACACATCTTTACATAAACTTCTTGTAGAGGGAATCTTCTTAAAGATTATCTCTCAGTCATTAATCAAACAATGAACGCCTATTTTAATTAATAAAAAACCATTAGGAAGAGACGTACAATGGTAGCAATCTTCCCCACAGCCTGGAAACAAACCGGCTTGTAAGATATTCTCTTTAACCACTGGAAGAGGAGTAGCTAGTTCATCAACATAAGAAACAAACAGGTCACCATCAACAGCATTGATACCTTGGTTGTGCTTGGGCATGGGTGTAGTTAACACGTTGGGAGTCTTAGGAGGGTCAAATTCAATCTCCTTCGCATTAATAAGATCCTGAACTTTATTCTTCAAATCCCAACAATCATTTGTATCATGCCCTGTGTTGTACCCCAAAATTTTCCCTCCCATATTCTTCAAAGATTTGCCAAGTCAAGCTTCAAAATTCCCCAAGGGTTGCACAGTGTAAGGGTCTCCTAAACAGTCAAGATTAGGGTTTTGGTTCTGATCAAGAAAATGAAGTTTCCAAGGGTCCAATCAAGTCCCACATGCCTACAAATATGGTCAAGCATCCTCATATCAAGTTTCAAGGCTTTCAGCACAAAATTGCACAGTCAAAAACCCTAATTGCACTACAGTCAACTGTAGGGGCAAAATGGTCATTTGACAGTCAAGAGTCCAAATTTTTGGTCAACATATCATTTTGAAGCCACAAACATCATTTGATCAATGCTTGATCATGATTCTCAAAGCTTGGCTCAAAAATCATCAAGATGCAAAAGTTTCCTTATTTGGACAGCTGAAAAAGTCAACTGTAAATTGACCAGGGCATAACTTTCACATGGATTATCAGAAAAATTCCATCCAAAGCTCATTTTGAAGAGAAAGACATTTACTACAACTCATCTTCATACTTCAATTCCAAGAAATTCTCTCACAAAAAGTTATCAATTTCAACATTATAGGTCATTTTCAAAAGTCAACAAAAAGGGACTTTAAGTCAAAGGCCATAACTTGAGATTGGTAAATCAAAATGACATGGGACCAAAGGCATTGGTTAGAGGACTCAAAGAACTTTCCAAAATGTCCAAGAACATGAGCAAAGCTTAAAAATTGAGCAAGTTATGCCTTGTGGAAGTTGGGAAATTTTTGGATATTTTGAAAAGTCAACATTACTTCAAATGACCTAAAATTGCTAATGGGCCTCTTTTTCTTCCAAGAATCATTATCCAAGGCATGTGCACGACCATTAGGCCCAAAGGGAAGTTTTTCTCCATTTTTATTTATTTATTTGGATTTTTTATTATTAATAATTCATTTAATTAAATAAAATACATGAAAAATACAAAACTAATGAAATAAAATCTTTTTGTGCAGAAAATACTCTCATTGGACACTCAAATTCGTGCATGATCAATTAGGGAAGGATTGGATATGAATTGATATCAAATTGCATGAAAAAGATTGGAAAAACTAATGCTTGAAAATCAAATATTGCATAATCAATTCTTGGATTCTTTTGATCATATTTTTGACCTAATTCATTCATACATATACAAAGAAGCAAAACCTAATGCCATTGACAAAAAAGCTGCGCAGAAAAGCATACAAAAAACTTGAAATTTTTGCTTGAAAAGTGAAATCTGAAAACCAATTTCCAGGGCGATTCAAGGCGAGATTTTTATCCCATCACCTTCCTGAAGCTTCAAGGAAGGATTTCCAATCAAAATCATCCATCATAACATCAAGAATTGGTAAAACGAACATGACCTGTATAGGAAAAAATTCATAATCGTGCATCTCAATTCATGCATCTTTTGTAATTTTTAACGCTTGATTCATGTTCATTGTGTGATTCTAATGCTAACCCAACAGTTTAATTTTGTTTTCGTGCCCTATATGGAGATTTGCCATTAACAATCTTTAGGGTTTTGCAAGCTTCAATTTGGGCGTTTCATGATATGGTAAAATTAGGACACATCAATGCCATGAACAAAACCAGCACGCTTGGACGAAGAGAATGAGACCATCGCGCCAAATTTCTGAGGCCACATGGCCTAATCGCTATTATCATAATAAGCATGTTTTGAGGGGGTTCAAAACCCCCGTTAAATGTTTACTATTTTTTCAGGAAAACAAATCAACGAGGAAGACGATGCAGTGGCAAGTATTGATTGGTTCGTTCAAAAATTCGCGCCAGAAACCCTTGCAAAAACTTGGAATTTTATCAAGAAAACTCAATTCTGAAAACCTAGTTCTAGGGTGATTCAAGGCCAAATAGTGGTTCCATTAGCTTCCTCAAGGATCATAGAACATGTTCCAATCATTCCCTAATCCCCATACTCAAGGAAACGCGAAATCACCATTGAAGTTGGTAAGGAAAATTTCAGAATCGTTTTCAATCATTCATGCATTATTAACATGTTTCATTGTTGTTTTTGTGTTTAGAATGATATTTGCGAGCTAACTGCATAGTTTGATTTGAGTTTCATGCCAAAACAAAGAATCCACCATGGTCGTATCTTAGGGTTTGCAGAATTCCGAATTAGGGGTTTGTGAATATGAAAAAATTGGAGCTTGAAACCAGGCCCATTCAACTCAGTGCGTTTAGACGATCACAAGGCCACCCTCGCGCCTAATTTATGAGGCCTTATGGCCTATTCGCTATTTTCTAATATAGCGTCTATAGCAACGTTTGAAAACCGTTGCTAAATTATTCTTGTTTCAGGGAAAAAAATAAGCCAAGGAAGAGGATGATTAGGTGGCTACCAACGATTGGAGTGTTTAAATTTCGCGCGCAAGTAACACTAACGTGTTTGTTTTCTTTTATAATATTTGTTGGTTATATGATATACAGAAAGCGCGTTTGGAAGGGTTGGCAAGCATAGTGATTGGTAATGTTCAGGACCTGGGTTCGAGCCCCAGGTCCTCACCCCCTTTCATATTTTTCTTCATTTAGTGTTCATATGCAGATTCAATATGGTAGACCACTGTACGCCTTCACAATCAAACCGCCACGCGTCCAACTTCATCAATCCAAAGGCACAGATTTGGAGACCATGGTAAGCCCTGGTCAATGCTTATGCACGCTAATGGAAAAGTCAAAGGGGCCAAGAATTTAAATGGGCCGGATTACTACAAAACACCTCCAAATTAGGGGCAGACCCCCTAGGTTTGCAATTTTTTTTACTTTCTTTATTTTTTTTTATTATTTATACTTTCTTTTAATTATTGTTTTATTAATTAATTTCATATTTTCATAATATATAAAAACCATGAAAAAATCAGAAAAGAGAAAAAATAATAAATATTTTTATTTTAGTATTTTTGTAAATAAACTCATTAATTAACTAGTTTTAAATTAGGTTTTAATCTTAACTTTTAATAAAAATCTAAAAAATATAGAATTAGGGTTTAATTAATTTTTTATCCCTTTTTATTTTCTTTCATAATAATTGAATATTAAATATTTATTTTTTATTAAAAATTGCATGTAAAATAATTAGGGTTAATTTCAGGTTAAACTTTAATATGTTTTCTTAACAAATAAAAATTGTAGAATTAGGTTTAATTGCATTTAATTCTTTTTCCCGTTAAAATCATAAAATACCAAAAATACAAAAAAACAATTTCTTTTCTTTTTAATTAATTAATTCCATCATTTAATTTAATTTTGCAAAAAGGGTCCAACGCCCTCGTTTTTAATTCTTATTCGCATATTTATTTTATTTCCTTTAATATTTATGTATCTCTCCCGAAGCCGTGTAATTAATCTGTCGCACTTTTAATTCTTTACTTTTCTTTACTTTCTTTATTTTCTGTCAAATCGGGTTCGAGAAATTTTGGCGATGTGGACCCGCGCCTGTTGTAATAGCTTAGAATCTTTTACTTCTCGCAAATATTTTAACTGTTAATCAAGGCATGAAAGAATGAATGAATAAAAATAAAAACAAACGCTAGATCACCAATGACATGACAAAAGACCAAATATCTGAAAACGACACACAAATCACACATCACCCCTAGGGTACGCCTCACTGTTGCCTTGCCTCGAAAGGTGATCGTCGAGTAGAGGATGTCTTAGTAAGTCCTCATGATCCGGGAACCTGGCATGAGGGTAGCTTCTAAGGTATCTTCCCATTGCTCTGGTGATCACCATGTCCCGAACCTCGAATTGACCCGAACACCTCCAACGGTGGTGCTACCTACCTCTCAATGGTGGGATGGCACTACTTTAAAGGACATCTACACAGACGAATTCCTTAGGGTAGGTAGACGACTCTAGATACTTGCTCTAATTTCAAAACAAATTCAAAAAAATACTTTTCACACCAACACATTTTCAAAAAGCTTTCGAAAGCATTTTTTCAAACACTCTTGAGGACTGATACAAGAGTCGAACTGAAATTTTCAAAGAAGCTTTTTAAAACCCACAGTTGAAAATCAAACAAACCATTTTTGAAAACACAAATGAGCAAGTATCTAAGAGCCCTTGGATAACCATGGATAGAAAGGGTGCTAACACCTTCCCTTTCTATAACCTACCTCCCGAACCGAGAGCAATCTCTTTAAGGAATTTTTCTGTGCTTTTGTCCTTTCCATTTGGAGAAAATAAAAGACGGTGGCGACTCTTGCTTCCGCGACATTTCACGAACCAGCGTTAAACAGTCAGTTCCAGATCCACCGATCACAGAACTGGAGACTCTGCTGGGGATAAACTTAAAGTGAGGTGTACCTTAGGGCTAGTTCATAACCGTGTTTTCAATTGTTTTCCTTGTGTGCTTTAAATTGTGGGTTGCTTGGGAGTTCTATAGATCCTAACCCGGATCTGGGGGATACCTTCTTAGAAAGTAGCAACAAGGCTGTGAGGGAACTGTGCGGGGTATACCGACATGGTTGAAACAGTCTGCTACGTTGATGTGGCACTTTGGTGTGTACCGGTAACCCTTGAGTTCAGTCAAGGAGAGTACGGGGCCTCCGCGTGGTGTCGTGAAGCATCAACCGACCTTAGGAACCTTAATTGAACTATCTTGGCCTCTTTAGGGTAGTGAGATAACTGACTTTGGTGCAGTCCGAGGTTGGTTGATACTCGATACTACACTCAATTGAGGATTGCTTTCCTGGAATATTTCGGTCGCCAGTTCAGTGGCTAAATCGAAACGATGAACAATGAAAGCAATCCCGTGATATTGGGACCCTTAGAACCCGGTTACTTTGATAGGACAGGTTGAACCCACCAACTTCAAGAGGGTACTACCCAGACCCCATGCTGGCCTTAAACCCTAAGGGCTTGTCTTGTGTGCCTTGTGTGCCTTACATGTTTGTCTTTGTAAATATCTGTGGTGTGTTTAATCATAGCATCATGACATCATCCAGCATCATATGCATTGACTAACCATTTCAGGGGTTCGAATTTTCATCTTTGTTCTTGTTTTGTAGGACATGGAAACTGTTCGTAGAAAGACAATTCAAATCAGCCTTGTAAGGGTCCCCCCTCAGCTTAAGGAACTTATATCCAGGATTCCCGAGAACTCTTCATTCAGTGAAAGACATGGAGGTCTCATCAGCTTGGTCAATACCAACATTGAGGAAGACATGATAAAGGTCTTGTTCCAGTTCTTTGACCCTCTGCATCACTATTTCACCTTCTTGGACTATCAGCTGGTACCTACATTGGAGGAGTTCTCCCGGCTCCTGAAGATCCCTATCCTTGATCGGCTACCCTACAACGGTACGGAAAAGGAACCTAAGCTTGAAGAGATTGCTAAAGCCTTGCACCTACAGTCATCTTACCTCAAGGGACATTGGGAAGTTAGAAGTGGTATCAAAGGGTTCTTAGCCAGGTTTCTGTTTGAAAAGGCCCATGAATGTTGGAACTCCCTTGACTTGCAAGCTTTTGAAGAAGTGGTGGCCCTCCTTGTTTATGGTTTGGTGTTATTCCCTAACCCAGATCAGCTTATAGATATCAGTGCTGTCCAGATCTTTATGTCCAGGAATCCTATACCTACGCTGTTGGGGGACATCCTTCACTCATGTTACACTCGAACCATGAGAAAAAGAGGTGTCCTTATGTGTTGCACTCCTCTCCTGGGAAGGTGGTTTATTTCGCACCTTCCACAATCAGTCTTAAAGAATGAGCGGGGTTTGAGATGGTCACAACGGTTGATGACTCTTACACATGCAGATATACATTGGTGCCCTAGGTCCAGAGAGGATGTCACTATCATTGATCGTTGCGTGGAGTACCCTAATGTTCCTTTACTTGGAATCATAGGAGGTATTACTTACAACCCATGTCTGGCTTGGAGACAGTTTGGTTATGCTCGGAGGGATGGTCCTCATGACATGTTAATTCCTGACATAGTTTTTGACTTCGACAACGATACTCAAGGACTTCGCCAGAGATTTATCAGAGCCTGGAGGATGCCAAGTAGGATAGACAGCAAGACACTGGGGCACAGGAACTCCATCCCGTTGGAACCTTATCTCAAGTGGGTACGCGCCCGCTCCCAGAAGTTAGTGATGCCTTATCCTCATATGCTCCCTGTGATCAAAGAGCCAGTCTTGGAAGGAGAAGTGTCCTACACTATTCAGCACCCAGATATGCCCACATCCTGGGAAGAGATGCAGAAGAGCTGGATCCAGCTTAAGGAAGAATGGAATTCTCTTGAGACCAGTCTACATGCCAGTGAAAAGAAGGTCTTGGAGCTCACCCTCCTGTTGCATGAGGAGAGGAACCTCAACACTTACATAGCTCCAAAGAGGATGCGCAGTGTATTTTGGGATTGATTTGCTTTTGTATTATTTTGCCCATGAGGCTTTGATGTACTAAACAATTATTTCCTTAATGATAACGTGTGTTCCTTTTTGTCTACAACAAATTTGAACTTTCGAACCCTTGAATGCATTGCATAAACACATATCATTCATCATATGCATAGCAGGTTTTTCCTCTTTTCAGGTTGCTTACAGTTCTTCGCTGTTTATTTCAGCATCATGAATCCTGACTCATCATCGACTGAGACATCCATCAAAGCTCTTCAGGCGCAGAATGCGCAATTTCAGGAATTAATCAAGGGTTTGGCTCAAGGCCAACAAGAGCTGAAGGCTATGCTCCTGAAGAAGGAGAAGAAGAAGAAGAGAAGAACTGTTCTGTTCAACTCGGGCCGAAGGTTTGGCAACACTCTGCAGAATGAAGAGGCTGGTTCTTCTATTGGCAAGAGTACTCCTCAAGCAGAAAAAGGTCCTAGTCCGGTAGTCTCTGACAACGAGACTGATTTTGATGAAGAGCAATATCCTCCGGCAGAAGACCGTTACAAGCAATTGGAGGACAGGCTGAATGCTATGGAGATACAACAGGTACCTGGGCTGGATTTTGGAGATCTGGGTTTGTCAACTGGTGTGATTATTCCTCATAAGTTCAAAGCACCATCTTTCACTAAGTACGACGGGGCGTCTTGTCCCAAGCTACATCTCAGGTCCTATGTTCGGAAGATTCAACCGTACTCAACAGATAAGAATTTATGGATCCACTTCTTCCAGGAGAGTCTTTCAGGGACTCATCTCGAATGGTTCTATCAGCTGGATGGGACCAAGGTTCGTAACTGGGAGGAGTTGGCTACTGCTTTCTACAAGCAGTATCAATATAATGCCGACCTTGCCCCTACACGTACCCAGCTCCAGGGTATGTCGTTGGGTTCAAGTGAAGGTTTTAAGGAGTACGCTCAGAAGTGGAGGGATCTGGCTGGCAGGGTGCAGCCTCCGTTGACTGATCGGGAATTGGTAGACATGTTCTTGGGGACCCTATCTGGGCCATTTTTCAACCATCTTATTGGGAATTCTTCTGCTGGATTCACTGATCTTATCTTGACTGGAGAGAGAATCGAGGCTGGGTTGAAGTCTGGAAAGATTCCAAAGGGTGCATCTATAGGTTCAGAGAAGAAACCCTTCAAAAAAGACGCCAGTGTGGTGTATGGGCCTAGAAGGCAAGACAAACCAGAGCGCCGCCAATCGGTCAACGCATTGGTGATTGCGAAGCCTGCAGCTGCTCCTCGGCAAGCTAACCAACCAAGGGCTGAGAGACCCAAAAGGGAATTCACCCGTTTGAGTATGACCTTGTCGCAGATCTTACCACAGTTGCTATCCACCAACTTAGTAACCGTCAGAGAGGCTCCGAAGTTTGCAAATACTTCCTCTCCTAAGTACAATCCAAATGCTCGCTGTGATTATCACTCCGATAGCCCGGGGCATGCCACTGATGACTGTTGGGCATTAAGGAATAAGGTGCAAGACCTTATCGACGCGAAAGAAATACAGTTTGAAGCGCCTGAGAGGCCGAATGTGGTTACTGCTCCTATGCCTCAGCATGGGGTAAATGCTGTTGACGAAGATGTTTACGCTGTTTCTGTGGATGATCTGGCTACTCCTCTAAAGACTGTCAAGAGGAACCTACTGTTGGCCAGTTTATTTCCGGGTTGCAGTGAGGGTTGCCTGTTCTGTGCTGTTTCTCTATCTGGTTGTCCCTTGCTGAAGTTAGGCATCCAAAGCCTAATGGATAGTAAGGAGATTCTGTTTAAGAAGTCTGTTGTTCAGTTGGTCCCGGTTGAAGAAGTTTCTGTGGTTACCATCTTCAATAATCCGATCAAGGCTCTCCCGAAGGAGCCTGTTCAAATAATGACTGTCGCACCTATTGTTATCACTGTTCCGGGGCCTCTTCCCTACGTATCTGATAAAGCTGTCCCCTAGCATTATGGGGCAGATGTGTATGTGAATGGGATCAAACAAGAATTCAACGCTGGCGCCAGTATCTGCGATATCACTGGTCCAGCCAAGGTTACCCGCAGTGGCAGGCTCTTCTCGCCTGACATTGCACCGCCCGCCGCTAGAAGACCACTCCTCATAACACCTACAAGTGTACCTGTTCCTGTTGCTGACCAAGTCGTTTCCCCTGCTGCCGAGTCATCCAATGCTCGGGGTAAGGGAGTTGAAGATGAGCCTGCCCGGATGGAGGCACCGATACCTGTAACTGCTGAAGCCTCCCAACAAGAAATGGAGGAAATTCTAAAGATAATAAAGAAGAGTGACTTCAATGTTGTGAAACAGCTGGGGCACACGCCCTCCAAGATCTCCATGCTCTCTTTATTGCTGTGCTCTGAGGCCCATGCTAAGGCCCTAATCTCATTCCTCAAGACGGCCCATGTGCCACAAGAGACGTCTGCAGTCCAGTTCACTGACTGCGTAGCAAACCTGACAGCAGACAATGGCTTGGGTTTCTCAGATGCTGACCTGACCGCGAAGGGAAGAGACCATAATGATGCCCTGCATGTCTCTATCGAATGCAGGGGCACTACTCTGGCACATGTATTGGTGGATACGGGTTCTTCCTTGAATGTTCTACCCAAGAAGGCTTTAGACCGTTTAGATTGTGAAGGCCTGGAACTGAAACCCAGCAATATCATCGTCAGGGCCTTTGACGGTTCAAAAAGGATGGTCCATGGAGAGGTTGACATTCCCATTCGTGTGGGTTCTCAGGTGTTTGAATCTACATTTTATGTGATGGATATCCTTCCATCGTACTCTTGTCTACTGGGTCGACCTTGGATCCATAAAGCTGGGGCAGTGACCTCTACCTTGCACCAGAAGCTGAAGTACCCTGTCAGAGGGAAGATCGTCACTGTGCAAGGAGAGGAGGAGTATATGGTAAGCCACCTGAATTCCTTCAGATACATTGAGATGGAGGGGGAGTTTATTGAAACCCCCTTTCAGCATTTCGAGGAGGTGCTTCCAATTTCAGCAGCAGCAGAAACAGCGGTCGAGGAGAATGTTCCTTTGAAGATGGCTTCCCTGAAGGATGCCCGGGCTGTGGTTCAAAAAGGTGAATGTGCTAACTGGGGCAGGCTTCCAGACTTTACACAGAAAACTGACAAATTTGGGCTGGGTTTTACTGCAGAGGGTCAGAAAGCTATGCGGAAGGCGAAGACCAGAAGACCTCCTGTGTTCATTACAAATCCAGGAGTAAGTGCTGTTGGTGAAGACAATGAAGTGGATGAAACAAAATTCAATAGCTGGATCTACCCGACGACCGAAGGCGGATTGACCAATTGGATTGCTAAGGACCATACTCCCGTTACTTTTGTTACGCAGTAATAAACTTCCTTGTTTTGTTATTTTGTAATAAACAATAATAAACTCTATGGCCCGGTGTCTTACCCGAGGCACCGTGGTTCTATTTGTGAGGGCATATAAATTGTCATTTCATATATCATAAATGAAAATCTTGGACGTTTTCTCGCATTTCAAATTTTGTGCTCCTTTTCTGTCTTTTCTTCCTTTACATATATTTCAAAACAGCTGTATTTACACACACACTCACTCATACAGGTTTCAATCCACTCTGGATCTCACTGGTAACGACTCTGCTACTGCCAGTTATGACTTCGAAAATCCGATCAACTTAGCCGAAGACGAAGGTGAAGATGATTGCGAAGTGCCTGGCGAGCTTGCAAGATTGTTGCTTCAGGAAGAGAGGGCAATTCAACCACACGAAGAGCCAGTGGAAACAATAAACTTGGGTACTGAGGCAGACCGGAAAGAGGTAAAGATTGGTGCCAACCTAGAGCTCAGCGTGAAGCAACGGTTGACTCAGATGCTGCATGATTATATGGAGATATTTGCCTGGTCCTACGAAGACATGCCCGGGTTGGATACCGATATTGTGGTCCATCACTTGCCAACTAAGGAAGATTGCCCTCCGGTTAAGCAAAAGGTCCGCCGTATGCGTCCAGAAATGTCTGAGAAGATTAAAGTCGAGGTTATGAAACAGTTTGACGCTGGGTTCCTTGCAGTAACTTCTTACCCTCAGTGGGTTGCTAATGTGGTACCGGTACCGAAGAAAGACGGTAAGGTCAGAATGTGTGTCGATTACAGGGATCTGAACATGGCCAGCCCCAAGGATGACTTCCCTTTACCTCACATTGACGTCCTTGTTGACAATACGGCTCAGCATAAGGTGTTCTCTTTCATGGATGGCTTTTCAGGTTACAATCAGATCAAGATGGCACCTGAAGACATGGAAAAGACTACCTTTGTTACTCAGTGGGGCACCTTCTGCTACAAGGTCATGCCTTTTGGACTTAAGAACGCTGGGGCAACCTACCAACGTGCCATGGTTGCTTTATTTCATGATATGATCCATCATGAGATAGAAGTGTATGTTGACGACATGATCGCAAGGTCCCAAACTGAGAAAGAGCACCTAGATCATCTGCAGAAGTTGTTTGACCGGTTGAAACTGTACAAGCTGAGATTGAACCCGAACAAATGCACCTTCGGGGTAAGATCGGGAAAGTTGCTAGGCTTCGTGGTAAGTGATAAGGGTATTCAAGTGGACCCCGCCAAGGTTAAAGCTATTCAAGAGATGCCAGTTCCTAAGACAGAGAAGGAAGTCAGAGGCTTTTTAGGACGCCTGAATTACATTGCTCGGTTCATCTCACACCTAACTGCTACCTGTGAGCCAATCTTCAAGCTGCTGAAGAAAGATCAGGTAGTACGTTGGAATGATGAATGTCAGGCCGCTTTTGACCGAATCAAAGAGTATCTCCAAGAACCACCTATCCTTATGCCACCGGTTGAAGGGAGACCTCTGATACTATATCTAACAGTACTTGACAACTCAATGGGGTGCGTGATGGGTCAGCATGACGAGTCTGGCCGAAAAGAGCATGCTATTTATTACCTTAGCAAAAATTTTACCGACTGTGAGACCCGATACTCACTGCTTGAGAAAACTTGCTGCGCTTTGGTATGGGCTGCTCGCCGGCTGAGACAGTATATGCTGACTCACACTACCTTGTTGATCTCAAAGATGGATCCTATAAAGTACATATTCGAAAAGCCTGCTTTGTCTGGGAGAATTGCAAGATGGCAGATGATCTTGACGGAATACGACATTCAGTACACAACCCAGAAAGCCATCAAGGGAAGTGTATTGGCAGACCACTTGGCACATCAGGCCGTAGATGACTATCAATCAATGAACTTCGAGTTTCCGGATGAAAGCATCATGATAGTAACAGATTGTGAAGTACCTGGACCGGATGAAGGACCTGAGGAAGGATCCCGATGGTCTATGCACTTTGACGGAGCCTCCAACGCTCTGGGAAACGGTATCGGTGCAATAATCATATCACCTCAAAGCACTCATACTCCACTAACTGCCCGACTATGTTTCAACTGTACCAACAACATGGCTGAGTATGAGGCGTGCATCATGGGTCTTCAAGCTGCGATCGACCTAAGGATCAAGTTTCTGAGTGTCTTCGGAGATTCCGCTCTTGTGATCAATCAGATCAAAGGAGAGTGGGATACGAAACATCCGAACCTTATTCCTTACAGAGAATGTGTGTTGACTTTGACCCCCCACTTCACAGAGATAACCTTTGAACACTTTCCAAGGGAAGAGAATCAGCTGGCGGACGCGTTAGCTACAATGTCTTCTATGTTCAAAGTTAAATGGGATAATGAGGCTCCCCGGATCATCATCTGGAAACTGGACGAACCGGCATACTGTTGCGATCTCGAAACTGAGTTGGTGACTGAGAAGCCTTGGTACCATGAAGTAAAGAGATATCTGGAAGCTCAGGAATACCCTGAAGGTGCATCTATCAATGATAAGAAGTTCCTGAGAAGGTTCGCAGCAAAGTTCTTCCTTAGCAACGGCATCTTGTACAAGCGAAACCATGATTCAACCTTACTGCGTTGTGTGGATAAAACGGAAGCAGAAAGAATCATGGAAGAGCTACATGAAGGGACCTTTGGTACACACTCCAGTGGGCACACAATGGCAAAGAAGATCCTTCGGGCAGGGTATTACTGGTCCACAATGGAAGCTGACTGCTACCAACATTCTAGGACATGCCATAAGTGTCAGATTTATGCAGACAAGGTGCATGTTCCTCCAGTTCCCCTGAATGTTCTGACTGCGCCTTGGCCGTTTGCAATGTGGGGCATAGACATGATCGGTGAGATTAAACCTACGGCATCTAACGGGCATCGCTTCATCCTGGTAGCGATTGATTATTTTACAAAGTGGGTTGAGGCAGCTTCCTACGCTACGGTAACCAAGACTGTTGTGGCACGGTTCATTCGGCATAATCTGATCTGTCGGTACGGCGTCCCGGAAAGAATTATTACAGACAACGGTACCAATCTGAATAACAAGATGATCGCTGAGCTCTGCGAGCAGTTCAAAATACAGCACCACAATTCTTCTCCTTACAGACCGAAGATGAATGGGGATGTAGAAGCAGCAAATAAGAACATTAAGAAAATCGTGCAGAAGATCACAGTGACTTATAAAGATTGGCACAAGATGTTACCGTTCGCTCTACATGGGTACCGTACCTCAGCCAGGACGTCGACCGGGGCAACTCCTTTCTCTTTGGTTTATGGTATAGAGGCAGTCTTACCGATCGAAGTGCAAATACCCTTTCTCCGGATAATGAAGGATGCAAATCTGAGTGAAGATGATTGGATCCAGACACGACTTGATCAGCTCAACCTTATTGACGAGAAGAGACTTGCTGCTATCTGCCATGGTCAGACGTATCAGAAACGGATGATCAGGGCATTTAACAAAAAGGTCAGACCACAGGAATATCAAGTTGGGGATCTGGTAATCAAGCGAATCATCCTTCCTCAGAGTGATCCAAGGGGCAAATGGACCCCTACGTACGAAGGGCCATTTGTGGTTAAACATGTGTTCTCAGGAGGAGCCATGATTCTAACCAACATGGATGGTGACGACCTTCCTCACCCCGCTAATGCAGACATAGTAAAAAGATACTACGCATAAAAAGACCCGCTAGGCTGACATGCCTAGGCAAAAATTAGGGCTTCCCGGCGAACCAAAAGGGTTCGGGCAAAATGAAGGGATGAAAATGAAAAAAACTGTACACCCGGCAAGTCGAAAACCTGAAAAGGCGGCTTGGGAAAAAATGGGTATCCCGGTGGACTGAAAACCCGAAAGGGCGGTCCAGGCAAAAGTTAGGGATAAAGCGTAATACTATGTCTCATTTGATCACTTTGTATCCGGAATCCGGTATCTACATCAAGTTCAGACGGCATCGATCAGTCAGCTTCATTCTTCGTTTAGGTCACCAAGTGATGAGACGCTCGGGGATATAAAGGCAATAGCAGAGTTGAAACCCAGTGGATCATTCATTTCACACAGCTGTTTTATTTTCTCTTGTACAAATTTGTATAAACTCTTCTGTTTGGCGGCGTTCTCTTACTAGGACGTCAGCCTCTTGTATACAAAATGCCTATTTACAGGCCATTCAAAAATCAATATAAATATATCTTTCAATTAAAAGTGCCAATTTGTTTTTCCTTTTCTGTTTTGTCTTGCGAAGAACGTCCAAGGTTCAATTTGTGATATATGCATTGACAATAATTTGCTAACTCATAAATATTTGCATACGAAACAAAGGATTAGCTACAGGTAACATTAGAAACAGGGGCAATAAAGAGTTGTCTAAGCAATCTAATTGTTCTGTCCTCCAAGGTACCAAGATAGGTTCAGCTAAAGAACATAACCGGCATATCTTAATTCCCCAGCCAGCAAGTCAGTACACTTTTCTCCAAGCAAAGTTATCAAATCTTAAGGAAGTTGGGTATCCTCCAGCAAGATCTCAACATTCCCCGGCAGCATATATATTCTTAACAAGCATCCCCGGCAGCCTTGGTCTAAAGATTGTTCCCCGGCGGCATATCAACATTCAATGGAATCACTTCCCTCGCAGTTCAAAACTTCCCCAGGAAAGTCCAATCCAGTTCCCCAGGAAAGTTGGGATTTACCTCCCCAAGCAGTAAGCTTATCCCCAGTAGATTCTGGAAGCTTATCCTCGCAGAGCACGAACGCGTCGCCCGGCTTTATTCAAAGAGTTATTTCCTTAATAGGATATAACTGGGTTATCCTCAGCCAAAAGCCACGGAAAGGTCGTCCTCAATGTAGTCCTTTCTTATCCCCAGCGAAGTCTATTAACACTTCCGATACAACAAGGGTATCCTCAGCAAGTTACCATCAACTCAACGAAGTATCTCTCTTCCCACAGAGTATTTCTCCCCAGCAAGATCGTTAGAGTACTTTTCTCCCCGCAAAATATTCCATTCGCCAAGTTTATTCCCCAACGGAGTCATCTTCTCCTACCGGTATTCTTGAAACTATCATCCCCAGTGGAATCAAAATCTATTTTTCAACATCAGCCCAGGAGTGACTTCCCGGCACCCGTCAAGGATTTACTTTCCTAGACGAAAAATACATTCATAAACATCTTCATACATTATAGCATGCATATACGCATCATGAACATACAATCTCATGTATTCAGAGAGCATCTCGCATGTCATACACCATGACATCGCATACAACTAACGTTTTGTCTTTTCAGGACAAAGGTTAATACAAAGATAATTGCTATCAAACGGTCGCAACTAAAGATCCGATTCCTGTATCTTGCCAGGGTGTATCTGTTGAAGATCGATTCCAGTCCCGATTCCTGTATCTTGCCAGGGTGTGTCTGAAGAGTTCGAGGATCCGATACCTGAATCATGCCAGGGTGTATCCGTTGAAGACTAGCATTACCAGATCCGATTCCTGTATCTTGCCAGGGTGTGTCTGAAGAGTTTGAGGATCTGATACCTGAATCTTTCCAGGGTGTATCCGTTGAAGACTAGCATTACCAGATCCGATTCCTGTATCTTGCTAGGGTGTGTCTGAAGAGTCCGAGGATCCGATACCTGAATCTTGCCAGGGTGTATCTGTTGAAGACTAGCATTACCAGATCCGATTCCTGTATCTTGCCAGGGTGTGTCTGAAGAGTCCGAGGATCCGATACCTGAATCTTGCCAGGGTGTATTCGTTGAAGACTAGCATTACCAGATCCGATTCCTGTATCTTGCCATGGTGTGTCTGAAGAGTTCGAGGATCCGATACCTGAATCTTGCCAGGGTGTATCCGTTGAAGACTAGCATTACCAGATCCGATTCCTGTATCTTGCCAGGGTGTGTCTGAAGAGTCCGAGGATCCGATACCTGAATCTTGCCAGGGTGTATCCGTTGAAGACTAGCATTACCAGATCCGATTCCTGTATCTTGCTAGGGTGTGTCTGAAGAGTCCGAGGATCCGATACCTGAATCTTGCCAGGGTGTATCTGTTGAAGACTAGCATTACCAGATCCGATTCCTGTATCTTGCCAGGGTGTGTCTGAAGAGTCCGAGGATCCGATACCTGAATCTTGCCAGGGTGTATTCGTTGAAGACTAGCATTACCAGATCCGATTCCTGTATCTTGCCAGGGTGTGTCTGAAGAGTTCGAGGATCCGATACCTGAATCTTGCCAGGGTGTATCCGTTGAAGACTAGCATTACCAGATCCGATTCCTGTATCTTGCCAGGGTGTGTCTGAAGAGTCCGAGGATCCGATACCTGAATCTTGCCAGGGTGTATCCGTTGAAGACTAGCATTACCAGATCCGATTCCTGTATCTTGCCAGGGTGTGTCCGAAGAGTCCGAGGATCCGATACCTGAATCATGCCAGGGTGTATCCGTTGAAGACTAGCATTACCAGATCCGATTCCTGTATCTTGCCAGGATGTGTCTGAAGAGTTTGAGGATCCGATACCTGAATCTTGTCAGGGTGTATCCGTTGAAGACTAACATTACCAGACTCGATTCCTGTATCTCGCCAGGGCACGTCTGAAGAGTTTAAAGACCCAGCTCCTGTAACCAGTCAGGACATATCTACACAAAGCATCTGAAGACCAACTCCTGCAACATGTCAGGTACTCCTATTTCTTTTGCAGGTACGCAAGTTCTCGCTAAGGAATCTCTTACGCGATCAACATCCAGATGGCATCTATAAGCCCATCATCCTATTCATCAACCTCTAAATGGCATCTATAAGCCCATTCCAACATCACTGCTACTATGTGAGCGCAAATTTCTGGGCACTCTAGTGTTCAATCATCTTCCACCTTCGGATTACGAAGGGCACGTCAGCCAATCTGCATCCTCAGGTCTAAGAAGATTGAACAGGGGCAACTGTTGTACCCCAAAATTTGCCCTCCCATATTCTTCAAAGATTTGCCAAGTCAAGCTTCAAAATTCCCCAAGGGTTGCACAGTGTAAGGGTCTCCTAAACAGTCAAGATTAGGGTTTTGGTTCTGATCAAGAAAATGAAGTTTCCAAGGGTCCAATCAAGTCCCACATGCCTACAAATATGGTCAAGCATCCTCATATCAAGTTTCAAGGCTTTCAGCACAAAATTGCACAGTCAAAAACCCTAATTGCACTACAGTCAACTGTAGGGGCAAAATGGTCATTTGACAGTCAAGAGTCCAAATTTTTGGTCAACATATCATTTTGAAGCCACAAAAATCATTTGATCAATGCTTGATCATGATTCTCAAAGCTTGGCTCAAAAATCATCAAGATGCAAAAGTTTCCTTATTTGGACAGTTGAAAAAGTCAACTATAAATTGACCAGGGCATAACTTTCACATGGATTATCAGAAAAATTCCATCCAAAGCTCATTTTGAAGAGAAAGACATTTCCTACAACTCATCTTCATACTTCAATTCCAAGAAATGCTCTCACAAAAAGTTATCAATTTCAACATTATAGGTCATTTTCAAAAGTTAACAAAAAGGGACTTTAAGTCAAAGGCCATAACTTGAGATTGGTAAATCAAAATGACATGGGACCAAAGGCATTGGTTATAGGACTCAAAGACCTTTCCAAAATGTCCAAGAACATGAGCAAAGCTTAAAAATTGAGCAAGTTATGCCTTGTGGAAGTTGGGAAATTTTTGGATATTTTGAAAAGTTAACATTACTTCAAATGACCTAAAATTGCTAATGGGCCTCTTTTTCTTCCAAGATTCATTATCCAAGGCATGTGCACGACCATTAAGCCAAAAGGGAAGTTTTTCTCCATTTTTATTTATTTATTTGGATTTTTTATTATTAATAATTCATTTAATTAAATAAAATACATGAAAAATACAAAACTAATGAAATAAAATCTTTTTGTGCAGAAAATACTCTCATTGGACACTCAAATTCGTGCATGATCAATTAGGGAAGGATTGGATATGATTTGATATCAAATTGCATGAAAAAGATTGGAAAAACTAATGCTTGAAAATCAAATATTGCATAATCAATTCTTGGATTCTTTTGATCAGATTTTTGACCTAATTCATTCATACATATACAAAGAAGCAAAACCTAATGCCATTGACAAAAAAGCTGCGCAGAAAAGCATACAAAAAACTTGAAATTTTTGCTTGAAAAGTGAAATCTGAAAACCAATTTCCAGGGCGATTCAAGGCGAGATTTTTATCCCATCACCTTCCTGAAGCTTCAAGGAAGGATTTCCAATCAAAATCATCCATCATAACATCAAGAATTGGTAAAACGAACATGACCTGTACAGGAAAAAATTCATAATCGTGCATCTCAATTCATGCATCTTTTGTAATTTTTAACGCTTGATTCATGTTCATTGTGTGATTCTAATGCTAACCCAACAGTTTAATTTTGTTTTCGTGCCCTATATGGAGATTTGCCATTAACAATCTTTAGGGTTTTGCAAGCTTCAATTTGGGCGTTTCATGATATGGTAAAATTAGGACACATCAATGCCATGAACAAAACCAGCACGCTTGGACGAAGAGAATGAGACCATCGCGCCAAATTTCTGAGGCCACATGGCCTAATCGCTATTATCAGAATAAGCATGTTTTGAGGGGGTTCAAAACCCCCGTTAAATGTTTGCTATTTTTTCAGGAAAACAAATCAACGAGGAAGACGATGCAGTGGCAAGTATTGATTGGTTCGTTCAAAAATTCGCGCCAGAAACCCTTGCAAAAACTTGGAATTTTATCAAGAAAACTCAATTCTGAAAACCTAGTTCTAGGGTGATTCAAGGCCAAATAGTGGTTCCATTAGCTTCCTCAAGGATCATAGAACGTGTTCCAATCATTCCCTAAGCCCCATACTCAAGGAAACGCGAAATCACCATTGAAGTTGGTAAGGAAAATTTCAGAATCGTTTTCAATCATTCATGCATTATTAACATGTTTCATTGTTGTTTTTGTGTTTAGAATGATATTTGCGAGCTAACTGCATAGTTTGATTTGAGTTTCATGCCAAAACAAAGAATCCACCATGGTCGTATCTTAGGGTTTGCAGAATTCCGAATTAGGGGTTTGTGAATATGAAAAAATTGGAGCTTGAAACCAGGCCCATTCAACTCAGTGCGTTTAGACGATCACAAGGCCACCCTCGCGCCTAATTTATGAGGCCTTATGGCCTATTCGCTATTTTCTAATATAGCGTCTATAGCAACGTTTGAAAACCGTTGCTAAATTATTCTTGTTTCAGGGAAAAAAATAAGCCAAGGAAGAGGATGATTAGGTGGCTACCAACGATTGGAGTGTTTAAATTTCGCGCGCAAGTAACACTAACGTGTTTGTTTTCTTTTATAATATTTGTTGGTTATATGATATACAGAAAGCGCGTTTGGAAGGGTTGGCAAGCATAGTGATTGGTAATGTTCAGGACCTGGGTTCGAGCCCCAGGTCCTCACCCCCTTTCATATTTTTCTTCATTTAGTGTTCATATGCAGATTCAATATGGTAGACCACTGTACGCCTTCACAATCAAACCGTCCACGCGTCCAACTTCATCAATCCAAAGGCACAGATTTGGAGACCATGGTAAGCCCTGGTCAATGCTTATGCACGCTAATGGAAAAGTCAAAGGGGCCAGGAATTTAAATGGGCCGGATTACTACAAAACACCTCCAAATTAGGGGCAGACCCCCTAGGTTTGCAATTTTTTTTACTTTCTTTATTTTTTTTTATTATTTATACTTTCTTTTAATTATTGTTTTATTAATTAATTTCATATTTTCATAATATATAAAAACCATGAAAAAATCAGAAAAGAGAAAAAATAATAAATATTTTTATTTTAGTATTTTTGTAAATAAACTCATTAATTAACTAGTTTTAAATTAGGTTTTAATCTTAACTTTTAATAAAAATCTAAAAAATATAGAATTAGGATTTAATTAATTTTTTATCCCTTTTTATTTTCTTTCATAATAATTGAATATTAAATATTTATTTTTTATTAAAAATTGCATGTAAAATAATTAGGGTTAATTTCAGGTTAAACTTTAATATGTTTTCTTAACAAATAAAAATTGTAGAATTAGGTTTAATTGCATTTAATTCTTTTTCCCGTTAAAATCATAAAATACCAAAAATACAAAAAAACAATTTCTTTTCTTTTTAATTAATTAATTCCATCATTTAATTTAATTTTGCAAAAAGGGTCCAACGCCCTCGTTTTTAATTCTTATTCGCATATTTATTTTATTTCCTTTAATATTTATGTATCTCTCCCGAATCCGTGTAATTAATCTGTCGCACTTTTAATTCTTTACTTTTCTTTACTTTCTTTATTTTCTGTCAAATCGGGTTCGAGAAATTTTGGCGATGTGGACCCGCGCCTGTTGTAATAGCTTAGAATCTTTTACTTCTCGCAAATATTTTAACTGTTAATCAAGGCATGAAAGAATGAATGAATAAAAATAAAAACAAACGCTAGATCACCAATGACATGACAAAATACCAAATATCTGAAAACGACACACAAATCACACACCACCCCTAGGGTACGCCTCACTGTTGCCTTGCCTCGAAAGGTGATCGTCGAGTAGAGGATGTCTTAGTAAGTCCTCATGATCCGGGAACCTGGCATGAGGGTAGCTTCTAAGGTATCTTCCCATTGCTCAGGTGATCACCATGTCCCGAACCTCGAATTGACCCGAACACCTCCAACGGTGGTGCTACCTACCTCTCAATGGTGGGATGGCACTACTTTAAAGGACATTTACACAGACGAATTCCTTAGGGTAGGTAGACGACTCTAGATACTTGCTCTAATTTCAAAACAAATTCAAAAAAATACTTTTCACACCAAGACATTTTCAAAAAGCTTTCGAAAGCATTTTTTCAAACACTCTTGAGGACTGATACAAGAGTCGAACTGAAATTTTCAAAGAAGCTTTTTAAAACCCACAGTTGAAAAGCAAACAAACCATTTTTGAAAACACAAATGAGCAAGTATCTAAGAGCCCATGGATAACCATGGATAGAAAGGGTGCTAACACCTTCCCTTTCTATAACCTACCTCCCGAACCGAGAGCAATCTCTTTAAGGAATTTTTCTGTGCTTTTGTCCTTTCCATTTGGAGAAAATAAAAGACGGTGGCGACTCTTGATTCCGCGACATTTCGCGAACCAGCGTTAAACAGTCAGTTCCAGATCCACCGATCACACCCTGGACTGTTGAAGTGGTAGGCACACCGAGCATTTGGATTGTAAAGAGGAGATGTAATGTTTGGATTTTGAGGAGGCTCCCTCAGAGTGACCAAGCTAGCCTTTATTAGATGTTGCAATACCTGAGATAAAGGCATGTTGAGTTTGATGTATTATCTTCTAGGTGCATCCTACCTATGCTGATTATTTTGTCGTTGAGTTGATGTAGGGTTGGAGATCATTACAGCTCCTACCGTCGAACGATGTTAAGCTTTACCCTGATTTCTATGGCCATAGGCAGCACTAACTTCCTTCTTCCCACTGAAAGGATTCTTCACAGCACTCATAGATGCGACCCCTTGAATTTTTCCACTTTTGATGCCAGCTTCTACTCGTTCTCCCGTCAATATCAGCTCAGTGAATCCAACTGAAGAGCTCCCAATCAGATGGCTGAAAAATGTGCCTGACAAAGTTCCCAAGAACATATCTACCAGCTCTCTATCAGACAGAGGAGGCTGGAATCTTCCTGCAAGATCTCTCCACTTTTAGGCATAATCTTTGAAACCATCACTAGAACACACAGACATTCTTTGAAGTTGCGTACGGGTTAGAGTGAGGTCAGTATTGTATTGGTACTGCTTGTAAAAAGTAGCAGCCAGATCTTCTCAATTGTGAATGTTGGTTCCTTCCAGTTGATAGAACCATTCCAATTGTGTCCCTGGCAAACACTCCTTGAAGAAATGAACCAATAAATTCTTGTCAGCTGTGTGGAGTTGGATCTTCCTGACATAAGATCTTAAATGCAGCTTGGGACAGGAAACACCATCATACTTTGTAAATGCATAACTTTGAATTTCTGGGTGATAACCACCCCTGAGACCAGTCCTAACTCTTCAAAATCCAGACCAGGTACCCTATGAATCTCCATAGCATTGAGACGACCCTCCAGCTGTTTATACTTGTCATCAGCAAGGGGATATTGTTCTTCTGCATAGTCTGCTTCCTCTTTATCAGTCCCTGGGCTGTTGTCTTCTTCTTTTGTCTTCTTATTGTCGTCTTCCTGATTATCTCCTTCATTTGATGGAGTTGCAAATTATAGAGCTCGCTTGGCTGGTCCTCTAAACCTTCTTCCCATATTCAAGACGCCAGCCGGTTTCTTTTCCTTCTTTGTCTGCTCTTTGACAATGAGAGGTTTTAAATCTTCTTGTCCTTTAGCCAGAGCCAAGAACATCTGTTATAATTGAGCTTTCTATGCTTGAAGATCCTTAACTGTTTGTTCAAGAGCCATTTCTTTTTGCTGAAATAAACAGCGAAAAGATAAGAAACCTGTCTTGAAATACCTGGTTATGTAATGATGTGCATGACATGTTTATACGATTTTTCAAGGACTTTGGGAAATTTAAATTTGTGAAACAAAATGAAACAAAGATTTTATTAGTAGAATTCAAATTACAACTACCTTTTATGCTTACAATTTAAAATTAAAAATTCTTAAAATCTAGGAATCAAGTCTCCCATGGGTGCATCCTCTTCATGCCGAGATAGTCATTAAGACTTTTTTCTTCGTGAAGTTGCTTCGTGAGCTCCAACACTTTCTTCTCACTGGTGTAGAACTGAGCTCTAAAGGTATCCCGCTCTTCTTTCATCTGAATCTAGGACCTCTGCAACTCTTCAAGATCAGTGGGCATGTCAGGATGGAGAACTATATAAGGAACATCTTCTTCGGTGATAGGCTCCATAATCACTAGCAAGATGGATATATATGGCATCATAAGGTTTTGGGTGCGAGCTCGTACCCATATGAGATAAGGCTCCATAATAATGGAATTCTTATGCCCCGTCATCTTGCTATCAACCTTATTTACCATGCCCTAAGCTCGTATGAACCTTTGACGATACCCTTGAACATCATCTCGCAATTGAACATAATGCCTTGGATAAGCATATCATGGGGACCATCCCTTCGAGTATAACCAAAATGTCGTAGAGCCAGAGAAAGATGATAAGTGATACCTCCCCTAATTCCAAGGAGTGGGACATTAGGGAATTCCCGACAGCGCTTGATGATAGAGACATCTCCCATAAACCAGGAGTACTAAAGAATATCCGAGTGAGAAAGTGACATTATCCTTTGCGACCAAACCAAACCTTGTTCGTTCTTCAATACTGATGGAAGGTGCGAAATAAACCACCTAGACAGCAACAGTACATGACACATCAGAACCCCTCTTCTCTTCATGGTACGAGTGTGAAGGGAATGCAAGATATCTTCGAGCAAAGTAGGTATAGGGTTGCGAGAGAGGAAAATCTTGATAGCATTCACATCTATAAGTATGTTCGGATTAGGGAATAGTACTAACCCATAGATTAGAAGAGCCAGGATTTCTTCAAAATCTTGGAAATCCAAATCATCCCAAAACATGACTACGAAACCCTTGACTTCGCTTCTTGTTTCCCAGTTGGATATAACGTCGGACCATTTCAGATGCAAGGCTGCTACAATGACTTCTGGCTTTGGAGCTTCCTCCAAACCAGTGAAAGGTATCTGATCAAGAATAGGTACACTCAATAATTGAGAGAACTCTTCCATGGTGGGTACCAACTGATAATCAGTAAATGTGAAGCAATGGTATTTGGGGTCAAAGAACTAAAAGAGTACACTCATCATCTTCTTATTAAAACTTGAGGTAACCAGGTTGACAAGTCGACAATATTTCTTGGTAAACGAGGAAGTCTCAGGAACCCTTGATACTAGCTCTTTGAGTTGGAGAGGTATTCTCACAAAGCTGATTCGAATGGTGTTTCTACGAACGGAAGTCGTGATCTGCAAAACAGAACAAAGATGAATTCCCTTGGTCCTTGAAATGGTTAGTAAAATGAAAATAGGTGTTATGATGCATGATGTTATGTTTGAACAATTTAATCACACACAAGCAAAACACACAAGACCTTTTGGTTTAGGCTTGCATGGGGTTTATAGGTAAGTACCCTCTTGAAGTTTAGTTGGTTCAACTTGTCCTTGAAAAGTAATCGGGTTGTAAGGAGTCTCAATATCATTGATCTTATGGTTATTGAAATGGTTATTGAAAATGCTATGGTATGATGTTATGATGTTATGTACAAGTATGCAAAAGTAAGCAAGTGTATATACAGGTAATCACATTTACACAAAGCAGACAAGTCCTTAGGTTTAGGCTTGCATGGGGTTCATAGGTAAGTACCCTCTTGAAGTTAGTTGGCTCAACCTGTCCTATAAATAGTAACCGGGTTCTAAGGAGCTCAATATCACTGGATTATTTTCTGTGTTCATTGTTTCAGTTTAGCCACTTTACTAGCGACCGAAATATTCTAAGAAAACAATCCTCAATGAGTGTAGTATCGAGTATCTACCAACTTCAGACTGCACCAAAGCCGGTCATCTCACTACCCCTAATAAGGCCAAGATGGTCAAGTAAGGTTCTAAGAGTTCGTTAGTGCTTTATGACATCACTCAGCGGCCCCGTATTCTCTTTGATTGACTCAAAGGCTACCGGTACCCACAAATATGTCGCACTAACGTAGCCACTGCTTCAACCATGTCAGTATACCCCGCATAGTTCCCTCGCAGTTTATTGCTACTTACCTAAAAGGTGTCCCCAAATCCGGGTGTAGGATTTAAAACAAACCCAAGCAAGGAACCAAAAAAGTAAAGCATACAAATTAAGCAATATAAGCATATAAAGGTGATCTAAAACCCTAAGGTAACCCCACTTTTAGAATTATCCCCAGCAGAGTCGCCAGTTCTGTGATACGGTGGGAGAACTGACTTGAGGTTTTGCGTTTGTGTTCGCAATTGTGCGGTTTAGCAAGAGTCACCATCGACTTTTTATTTTATCCAAAGGAAAGGTCAAAAAGAACAGGAAATACCTTTGAGATGTTTTCTTGGGTTCGGGGGGTAGATTATGAAAAGGGAAGGTGTAAGCACCCATTCCATCCATGGTTTTCCATGGGCTCTTAGTTACTCGTTTTAGATCACTTGCTTTTGCTTTTCAATTGTTTGAAATGGTGCTTTGTGTGTGGTTTTGAAAATGCTTTGAAAAAGAGGCCTTGTCTAGGCAACCTTTGTAATGATTCTTGTTTGAATATATACAAAGGTGTGTGTCTTTTTGAAAAGATATTTCAATGTTTTGAAATTTTGTTTTGAAATTGTGTTGTGAGGTGTGTTTGAAAATGGAAAGGATGTTTTGCAAGCTTTTGATCAAGTAACTAAGAGTTGTCTACCCTATTTTAATCAAAAGATTTTTCTTATGTTTTTAACCCTTTTGACAGTATTATTTCACCATTGCATTTGGTGAACAACCTTGTGTTAAAATGTTAAACGGGACAGGCGTGGGTCATCGTATACAATCATTGAAAGCAACTTGTGAGACGCTCTAGCAATTTTGTAAGGGATAATATCGTTTTATCAAAGGCAACATCGAGGGTCATCGAGGGACTACGATCTTTGTTTATCGAAGGGGAATTTGTTAGAGTGTCTCATATTCGAGGGACATAATTTCATTTTCCGAAGCAACAAGCGAGGTTACCCTAGAGGTGCAAGTGTGCATTGTGTTTGTCAATTTCATGCATTTGGATCTTGTATTAGGTCATCTAGCGATTGATTTTAGATTTTCGCATACAAACCCTAATTACTATACAGTATATTGAAAGCAATAAAGTGCGAGAATTAAAATTCTAAGCTATTACAAAAGTATCTGGGGATGGGGTACAATTATTTACAAATGGGGATGAGTCTCATAAGAATAATAATGTCCAAATATGTGTTACAACCAAATTGAACCATCGCAATTTAATTATAACAAATTATAAGGAAAAACCATAAATTATGAGATGTATGTATTTATTTACAAATAAACAAATAAAATTTAACCTAATAAAGATTAAGTATTATTATTATTGTTTGCATGGGTTTTATTAATTATGTAAATAAAAAGGTTTAAAAATAAGAAAAATTAAATAAAACTTCTATTTTCTTTGTATTTTTATTAAATGTAACAAAAATTAAAGAAAACTATATTGAGAAAATCAAAATAAAAATTTAATATATTATTTATTTTTATTATTAACAAAAACAAATTATTTAGGATGAAAATAATTTAAAAAAAAGGTATTGGTTTAAAGAAAAGAAAAAATAATGGGCTTAAGAGTTTGAGGAATTGGGCCCAAGATAAAGAAAAGAAAGAAGGCAGAAAAGGGGTCAGAATAGAGAAAATGGGGGGATGCGCACTTAGCAAACTAAGTGGGCTTGGTCGTTGTGTGGACAGGCCCAGGACAATAAAACAAAGTGACAGAATGCAAAGGGAGGGGGGGTGCTGGCCAAAAATAAAGTGGGCCTAAGGATTTTGGGATGATGGCCCAATGCCAAGTTCGTTCACAATTTTAGGGGTGGTTGTTCATTTTAGGGTTTGCAAGTTTGGCTTTACAGCAGCACCCCTTTCGTTCTTCTTCTCCTCTTCGTCTCTCTCAGTCACGATGCACACTGATTCTCTTAAGCCCTAAGTCGCTAGAGCGCCGCCCTCTCTCACTCTCTTCCTTCTCACAGTGGCCCACTGTTTTGGGTCTAACATGGTACGATTTGTTTCCTTTTGGGTTTTACAGTTTCATGGTTTGATTGTTTGCTTCATGTTCAGTTTTGTTTTTTAATCCATGGTTATTATATGCTTGAAATGCAGTAAGAGTTTGAGGAGAGATTTACCTTGAGTTTTTGTTTCTGGAAAAGAGAGATGGAGGGTGAGCCGGTGGCGCTCCTTGGTGGCCAGGCAGAGGAAGAGAAATGATGGGCACGCTTTGGCTTCTGATATCTCTTTTTTGTTGTCCTTTTGATTTGTTGATGTTTGATGATGAAACTGTTCTGAAAACTGTTGATTCTTGACTTGCTTATGAAATGCTCTTCCTCTTCTCTTGAGATGTTAATGATGATTTTCTGAAACTATTGTGTTGGTTTTTTTGTTGTTAGTGATGACAAATGTCTGAAGATTCTTATTCTTTGTTGATTTTGAATGTGATGTTTGATGATGATGATTTTCTGAGAACACTTGTTTTCTTGATTTTCTCTTCCTCTTTCTGAATGTTTGAAGGTTAGTGATGAAGATAGCTTCTGAAACTGTTATTGTCGTTGATGATGAACATGATTCTGAAACTGTTATTTTTGCTTCTGAACCTCTTCTTCTTTCTTGGCTTTTGATGGGTTGATGATGAAGATAGCTTCTGAAACTGTTTGTTTTTTTTGTTAATGGGCTTGCAGTTTGGTTGTTGTTTAGCTTGGCAAGCTTGGCTTGTCACAGTTTGTGTGACTTGCTGTAGGCTTGGTTGTTGGTGTTAGCTTGGCTTGTGAGTTTGTTACAGTTTGGTTATTTTTCATGGTTTGCAGTTTTTTGGCAAGCTTGTTTGCAGTTTGTAGTTTGGCCAAACAGTTTGGTTCTGAAGATTTGGATAGCAGGCCTGTTTGTTGTTTACAGTTTTTTGCTATAGTTTGGTTTGACAGGTTTGACAACAGGTTGCTAGGCTTATGGTTTAAGCAGTTTGGTTTGTTGAGTTTGTTTGATTTGCAGTTGGAACTGCAGGTTTAACAAGGCTGTGTTTAGTTTGTGTAGCTTGCAGGTTGGGGAGCTTTATGATTTATTTACAGGCTTGCTGTAGTTTTTCAGGTTTTTGGTGTTTTTGAACTGTTAATAGTTTTGCAGGGTTTGGAGCTTTTGTGTTTTCAAGCTTGGTTCTAATATTCTCTCCCCTTAGACTTTTATGCAGTCTCTTGTTTTTATATCTTTTTTTTATGTTCACTTATGCCAGCCTGCCTTAGCCAAACTTCAAACTTTTCACTAAAGGTCCTCTCTTTCTCTCTCTCAAATAAGCACTTTTGCTTATTATATCATATTTTCTGAAAAGTTTGCTGGCTGGAAAATGATGATGGTTGTGACAAGTCTTTTTACTTGTCAATTGGTTTATCTCTGCATTACCTGCTGTATTTTCTGCTGTACTTTCTGTACTTGTATGCTTTATATACTTTTGCCTTGACAGTTTGCATCTAGTTTGACATGCTTGGCACCTTGTTGCATTTGGTTTGGTTACTGCAATTGGTATTCAGTTTGGCATAGTTTTGCTTTGTATGCAGCCTTGTACCTTACTTTGTACAGCATGGCCCATGTTTTTGCATTTGAACCAATTTGTATGCTTGCATTTTTTTATCTTTTACTTTTCTTTTTGTGAACCAACAAGAGAAATCTTCTTGTGATTTGCAAATAGAAAAATAAAAACATGATGAACAAATAGCATTCTGATTCAGGCCGGCAAACTTTAATGATGACTTTCTCCTTTCTTTTTTTGCTTGAAAAATTAACTGTACTAATTTCTTTTTCTTTCTTCTTTTTCAGGTGAAAGCAACTTGGATGATAGAGGAAGCAGAGGAAACAAGAGACCTTGGGCATGGGAGCACTGGAGTTTAGGAGACTTAGGCTTAGATTAGATAGACTATTTATTATAAACATTTATTTCTTTTTAAAATACTATAAGTTTAAAAACTTACAATATTTCAAAAAGAATAAATTATTCTTTTGTAACAATTATTTGAAAATGAATAAAAGAGTCTTTATCCAAAAGAAACACTTCTATTGTCAAATATCTTGCCCTTCTTCCTTGCATGTTCATTTAATTATTTTAGACTCTCAAATCAAAATAATTGAAACTGTATCCCAATAATTCTAATCCAGATAAAATAAGTAATCAACAAACTTTGCAGTCTCGTAACCTTGCATCATTATTCCAATCACAATACGCATTGTATAACAAACAAGCAGGCATTCCATTAACCGGCAAACATTTCATTCCAATAACAAGCAGATGTTTTAATATACACACGTCATCTGGTTAATCTGGATTAGACAGTTTCAGCTCCTATCTCTTATCCCAGATTAATCAAGCCTTGAGAACAAACAATAAATTTGAACATGCGTGAAAAAAATGTAACAGTTAACTGAATATCTGAGGATTTAATTTCTTCTGAGAAATGCGAGAGAAAACCCTAATTTTGGATTGACTGCTAAAGAAAAGTCTGTTTGATCGATTCTTGAGCAAATCTTAAAAATCGGAGAAAAACCCTAGGGTTGTGGTTTCTTGTAAAAAAAAGGGAGGGTAAATTTTGGGGTACAACAGTTGCTCCTGTTCAATATTCTTGAACCTGAAGAGTTAGATTGGCGAGTTCGCCGTTCGCGACTCGAAGGTAAAAGATGATTGGACACTAGAGTGCCCCTAAATTTGCACTCGTCAAAGCATAGTTGAGGGAATGGGCTTAAAGATACCATTTGGAGATGTGACAAAACCTTGTCGGAGATGGGCTTAAAGATGCCATCCAAGAATGTTTGTTGAACTGTATGTTGTAGGTGTAAGAATGAGTATCAGAAAGGTATCCATGTTTGGAAAGTCTCTGAGCTGATGGTTTGAATAAGAAATAGATTAGCATCCGTGTTTGGAGAATCCGTAAACTGTTTTCAAAAGTTGAATTTGAACAAGCGATAGATTAACATCCATGTTGGGAAGCATCCGTAAACTGTTATCAAAAGTTGAATCTGAACAAGCGATAGATTAACATCCATGTTGGGAAGCATCCGTAAACTATTTTCATGATTCTGGGGTTGAACAAGCAATAGATTGACATCCATGTTTGGAAGTATCCGTAAACTGTTTTAAAAAATTCTTGAAGTTTGAAGCTTGCTAAACTTATCCTGTGAAGGGTAAAATATTAGCTGAAACACAAAGTTATGTTGCATGAAATATATGATGCAATATATGTATTATATCAATGTTTATGATGTATGAATGCAATGTATGCGCATGTGAGATGATGAGTTGTCTTGCTGAGGAAGATAAATCCTGGATAGCTGGAGATAATAAAATCTTTCACCGCTGTCGGGGAAAATAAATCCTTGACTGCTACTGGGGATTGAAAATCCTTTGATCGTTTGAGAATGAGAAGTCATGGGACCACTATTGAAGAGTATGTGTGTCTTCAAGCTTTTTGACAACCTCTGTGGGGAGAAGTTATACTGCTGGGGAAAGTCAGGAGTTTGGATTGTATGCCAATCTACTGGGGATTCCTGTTTTGTTGTTTGAGGAGAACTCCGCTGGGGAACTGAGAATGAGAATCTTCATTCTACTGGGGGAATTGAGAATGAGAAACTTCATTCTGCTAGAGGAATTTGTGCTGAGGAGTCGAGAACGAGAATCTTCGATCTGCAGAGGATTAAAAACTCTAACAAACTTGGCAACTTCACTGGGGAATCAAGGATGAGACTCTTGATTTTGTTGGGGAGTAAAAACTCTGTGAGGAATAGCTGTACTGCTGGAGAGTAGCTTTCCTGTTGGAGAGTAAGTTCAGGATTCTTGGAAAAGCTTATTCCTGTTTGGAGGAAGTTCAGGAGTTAAAGTTGTATGCCACTTTGAGAATGAGAAACTTCATTCTGTCAGGAATATCAGGAGCTCGGGTTGTATACCACTTTGAGAATGATAATCTTCATTCTGTCGGGAATATCGAGAATTCAAGTTATACGCCACTTTGAGAATGAGAATCTTCATTCTGTCGGGAATATCAGGAATTCAGGTTATACGCCACTTTGAGAATGAGAATCTTCATTCTGTCGGGAATATAGGTAATATGCCACTTTGAGAATGAGAATCTTCATTCTGTCGGGAATATCCGGAGGTTGGGTGTATGCCAATCTACTGGGGAAGCAAGAATGAGAATCTTCATTCAGGCGTTAGGGTCGGGAGGTTGGGAGTATACCAATCTTATGAGGTTTCAAGGATGAGAATCTTCATTCTGTTAATGGTATCAGGAGCTTGGGAGTATACCAATATTCTGAGGTTTCAAGGATGAGAATCTTCATTCTTGAGAGAAACAGAATTTCAGGAGCTTCATTTGTTTGTTATTCTGCTGGTGGGTTGTTTCCGCTGAGATTTAGGAACTTGTCCGTAATTCAACTGAAGTAAAAGCCTTGTCGAGATTTAGGAACTTGTCTGTAATTCGACTGAAGAAAAGCTTTGTCGCTTGAATTTGATTGTACATTTCCTGAAAGGCAAAGGTTAGTGGCATATATCAAACAATGATGTTCTCAAAATAAATGAGATTGCGTTGCATGACGTCCTGATGCACGGAGGTGTAATGTTTTTCAAGACGACCTTTCGCTGGGGAAAATAAATCCCGAGCTGATGATGGAGAAGAGAGTTGGATTCTTCGTTTCTGATAGTGAAAAGTCTGGAAGCGAATCATAATGAATCGTTGAGAGATTTATCTGAAACAGGAAAACCCAGAATATCTTCCACTGGAATAAGAATCAGGGAGATCTTAGTGTCGATCTGTCTGAACCAGAGAAGGTCTTGGATTGACTTTGACTCAATCGGATGATGGAGGAATCTTCGACGACCGTAACTCCAACAGGTGATGAAGAAATCTTTGACGACAGTTACTCCAAAAGGTAATGATAACCTTTACCTGCCGATCAATCTGCACATGTTACGAATGTTGTTGAAATGTAATTTTGTTTTAGAGAATAAATCCTTGATAAGTGTTGGGGAAATAAACCCATGACTGCTGGTCTGCTAGAGAGGTGATGAACTTCTCGAGGATGCTTGAATTTCTTTTCAGAAATATTTTGGAGAGATTCATCACTGCCCCTAGTATCAAATGTTTGCGGCACTTCCAGGAAACTTGGATTGTACGTAACCCTTTGATGAGATTGATGTTTAGTGCCCCAAGTGATGGTGACGGCGACTTGCCCCAGGTTAATCTACAATTGAGAGATTTCTTGAAATCTTGACTGGACTGCCCCAGGTTTATCGGACTTTGAAAGATTTGTTGAAATCTAGACTGGACTGCCCCAAGTTTACTGGGCTTTGAAAGATTTGTTGGAATCTTGACTGGACTGCCCCAGGTTTACTGGACAATACCAAGTCCCTTTTTGTTGATAGGAGATTTTTGCAACGGGAGTGTCATCCCACTTGAAGTGATTTTATTAACTGGGAGAGCTTTTATTCATCCAAACATTCACTGTGTGAATTTCTTCGCTGTCAAACAAATAACCATGTGCAAACAACTATATTCAAATAATTCAAAGTTCATGCTTGTCTCGAAGTTTTGAAAAATGCGTTTTTTAGCAGAAAACTTTTATAAGACAAATTTAACACAAGATTTAGAGTAAAGCCTTACGGGAGTCAGGATACCTTTTGTAACAGTATGCTTTCGAACGAACCCACGCTTCAATTAGGACTTTTGAAGGATTGTAACGTGGCTTGGTTCACGGTTTAAAAAACAAAGGATAAAGGCTCAAAGTATATTTGTACCTACCCGCTCTTCGTGATGTTCTTCAATCCTAAACTCAGTTAATTGTGCGTCGAACTCTATTCGAGTTTGGAACGACATTTTGGTGATGGTCCACACAAGTTGAAATTGTTTGAAGGCAATCATTTTTTTTTGCAACATTTTTCATGTTGTTGAGGATTTGTAATGACCTCTTTCTTTTGATTTGTTATCCCTAATTTTTGCCTGACTGTTCTTGTTTTCGAGATTTACAGTCAGCGGGATGCCCCAACTTTCTTAAGCCTCCTTTGTAGGTTTTGGCTCAGTGGGCTTTTCTTTTTGAGAGATTAATGACTGCCTATGAGATAAGGGACCATCACTGTATTTTGGTTCCAAAGGAATGTTTTAGATGTCATTCATTGTATTATGAACTGAGAGTTTGCGACTTCAACGCGCATTTTGAATTAACTGAGAGACTACCCTGCCCCAGGTTTGATTAAAGGCTTCAATTTGTGTTTAAAATAGAAAACTTCTACTTCTCTGGCTCGAAGGGGTTGACTAGGGATTATCTTCCTTATCACTCCAGTGTTTAGGATTTGAAAGAAATGCTTGTACATCGTCAGCAAAGTCTGTCCAAAAGCATATTGTATGAGATTATGGCATTTTTTCGTCATCCTCCTTCTAAAGACTTGTAACTTTTAGCAAGAGTTAAATATCATAAAGAAAGTAGGAAGCATAATTCAAGAATAGTGAAAACGAATGGATGAATTCAAGACAAACATATGCAATTCATTAACGAAATAGAGTTTGACATCAACAGATAATTGTTTGAATAACAAAAGAAATTACAACTTGAAAATTCAAATGAAACAAAAGTCTCTTATTTCGAACTTGTCATTTCAGGTGGAGAACCCTCAGTGGAAGATTTTCATCTGGCCATCCGGCATGAATTTCAGCACTCCTCTATCAATCAAATCTTGGATCTTATTTTTCAAAGCCCAACAGTCGTCGGTGTCATGTCCAGGACTATAGGAGTGGTATACACAAAATGCGTCGGGGTGATAGCCAGGAGCAGAGGTATTGGGATTCCGAAGAGGATCCTTTAAAACAGTCAGATTTACCTCCAACAAGCGTTCCAGTCCTAGAGATAATGGTATGTCAGTCTCAATGAAATGTCTTCCAGATGTATTTTGCTTACGCCGATTACCTCGTTGACGCTGGCGAGGTTGTTGTTGGGCTTGTGACCCTGAAGCAAGCTAGGGAGCCTTTCCCTTGTCTTCTTGTCTCAAAGGAGGTTGAATGATGACTTGATCTTCAACCCTAGTTGTTTTCTCCACTTGGTTATCTTGAAGCAGTTTGTTGATGAGGACCCTGAGCTCCTCTTGTCCTTGAGCTAGGTTTTGAATGAGAGCCATCTGACCCACCAGTTGTCCCATCATCTGGATTTTCATTGTTGCCAACTCAATTTGTATCCCTTCCAATTGATTATTCCTGATGCCCCCTGGACTTCCTAGGACCATGCCCCTTGTGAGGAGAGCTTTCACTTCTTCTTGCCCCTGGGACAGGTTTAAGAACATTTCTTGAAGTTGAGCGTTTTGAGCCTGGATATCTTGGACAGACCTCTCTAGAGCCATCTCTACTGAAATAAACAGTAGGAAGGTAAGGAGACCTGAAAGGGGAAACCTGTCATGATATGATGCATGATATGTGGATGCATGTTTTCAAGAATCTCGCGGGGTAAACACAAGAAAATGTTAGAGGTTGAACTTCGATCAACATCTTTGATTAGATAACTTTGTATCGGTGGATGTCTTTCCACGAAAATTAAGCTCACCATGTCAAGTGGGTCATAGCCCTTGATTCAAGTTGTTGTACTTGATCTTTAACAGCGTTTGTTTAGAGGAAAATGAATCCTCTTGCCCTTTGGTAGACGTCTGGTTCAACGTGACCCTGCATCAAAGACCCTCGAGATCCTTGAAATGGTTATTGAAAATGCTATGGTATGATGTTATGATGTTACGTACAAGTATGCAAAATTAAGCAAGTGTAATAACAGGTAATCACATTTACACAAAGCAGACAAGTCCTTAGGTTTAGGCTTGCATGGGGTTCATAGGTAAGTACCCTCTTGAAGTTATTTGGTTCAACCTGTCCTATAAATAGTAATCGGGTTCTAATGAGCTCAATATCACTAGATTATTTTCTGTGTTCATTGTTTCAGTTTAGCCACTTCACTAGCGACCAAAATATTCCAAGAAAACAATCCTCAATGAGTGTAGTATCGAGTATCTACCAACTTCAGACTGCACCAAAGCCGGTCATCTCACTACCCCTAATAAGGCCAAGATGGTCAAGTAAGGTTCTAAGAGTTCGTTAGTGCTTTATTACATCACTCAGCGGCCCCGTATTCTCTTAGATTGACTCAAAGGCTACTGGTATCCACAAATATGTCGCACTAACGTAGCCACTGCTTCAACCATGTCGGTATACCCCGCACAGTTCCCTCGCAGTTTATTGCTACTTACCTAAAAGGTGTCCCCAAATCCGGGTGTAGGACTTAAAACAAATCCAAGCAAGGAACCAAAAAAGTAAAGCATACAAATCAAGCAAGATAAGCACGTAAAGGTGATCTAAAACCCTAAGGTAACCCCACTTTTAGAATTATCCCTAGTAGAGTCGCCAGTTCTATGATACGGTGGGAGAACTGACTTGAGGTTTTGAGTTTGTGTTCGCAATTGTGAGATTTAGCAAGAGTCGCCACTGACTTTTTATTTTATCCAAAGGAAAGGTCAAAAAGCACAGGAAATACCTTTGAGATGTTTTCTTGGGTTCGGGGGGTAGATTATGAAAAGGGAAGGTGCAAGCACCCTTTTCATCCATGGTTTTCCATGGGCTCTTAGTTACTCGTTTTAGATCACTTGCTTTTGCTTTTCAATTGTTTGAAATGGTGCTTTGTGTGTGGTTTTGAAAATGCTTTGAAAAAGAGGCCTTGTCTAGGCAACCTTTCTAATGATTCTTGTTTGAAAATATACAAAGGTGTGTGTCTTTTTGCAAAGATATTTCAATGTTTTGAAAGTTTGTTTTGAAATTGTGTTGTGAGGTGTGTTTGAAAATGGAAAGGATGTTTTGCAAGCTTTTGATCAAGTAACTAAGAGTTGTCTACCCTATTTTACTCAAAAGATCTTTCTTATGTTTTTAACCCTTTTGACAATGTTATTTCACCATTGCATTTGGTGAACAACCTTGTGATAGGATGTTAAATGGGGCAGGCGCGGGTCATCGTATACAATCATTGAAAGCAACTTGTGAGACGCTCTAGCAATTTTGTAAGGGACGAGATCGTTTTATCGAAGGCAACATCGAGGGTCATCGAGGGACTACGATCTTTGTTTATCGAAAGGGCATTTGCTAGAGTGTCTCATATTCGAGGGACATGATTGCATTTTCCGAAGCAACAAGCGAGGTTACCCTAGAGGTGCAAGTGTGCACTGTGTTTGTCAATTTCATGCATTTGGATCTTGTATTAGGTCATCTAGCGATTGATTTTAGATTTTCGCATACAAACCCTAATTACTATACAGTATATTGAAAGCAATAAAGTGCGAGAATTAAAATTCTAAGTTATTACAAAAGTATTCGGGGATGGGGGTACAATTATTTACAAATAGGGATGAGTCTCATAAGAATAATAATGTCCAAATATGTGTTACAACCAAATCGAACCGTCGCAATTTAATTATAATAAATTATAAGGAAAATCCATAAATTATGAGATGTATGTATTTATTTACAAATAAACAAATAAAATTTAACCTAATAAAGATTAAGTATTATTATTATTGTTTGCATGGGTTTTATTAATTATGTAAATAAAAAGGTTTAAAAATAAGAAAAATTAAATAAAACTTATATTATTCTTTGTATTTTTATTAAATGTAACAAAAATTAAAGAAAACTATATTGAGAAAATCAAAATAAAAATTTAATATATTATTTATTTTTATTATTAAATAAAAACAAATTTTTTAGAATGAAAATAATTAAAAAAAAGTATTGGTTTAAAGAAAAGAAAAAAGAATGAGCTTAAGAGTTTGAGGAATTGGGCCCAAGATAAAGAAAAGAAAGAAGGCGGAAAGGGGGTCAGAATAGAGAAAATGGGGGGATGCGCGCTTAGCAAACTAAGTGGGCTTGGTCATTGTGTGGACAGGCCTAGGACAATAAAACAAAGTGACAGAATGCAAAGGGAGGGGGGTGTGCTGGCCAAAAATAAAGTGGGCCTAGGGATTTTGGGACGATGGCCCAATGCCAAGTTCGTTCACAATTTTAGGGGTGGTTGTTCATTTTAGGGTTTGCAAGTTTGGCTTTACAACGGCGCCCCTTTCGTTCTTCTTCTCCTCTTCGTCTCTCTCAGTCACGATGCATACTGATTCTCTTAAGCCCTAAGTCGCCGGAGCGCCGCCCTCTCTCACTCTCTTACTTCTCACAGTGGCCCACGATTTTGGTTCTAACATGGTACGATTTGTTTCCTTTTGGGTTTTACAGTTTCATGGTTTGATTGTTTGCTTCATGTTCAGTTTTGTTTTTTAATCCATGGTTATTATGTGCTTGAAATGCAGTAAGAGTTTGAGGAGAGATTTACCTTGAGTTTTTATTTCTGGAAAAGAGAGATGGAGGGTGAGCCGGTGGCGCTCCTTGGTGGCCAGGCAGAGGAAGAGAAATGATGGGCACGCTTTAGCTTCTGGTATCTCTTTTTTGTTGTCCTTTTGATTTGTTGATGTTTGATGATGAACTGTTCTGAAAACTATTGATTCTTGACTTGCTTATGAAATGCTCTTCCTCTTCTATTGAGATGTTAATGATGATTTTCTGAAACTACTGTGTTGGTTTTTTTGTTGTTAGTGATGACAAATGTCTGAAGATTCTTATTCTTTGTTGATTTTGAATGTGATGTTTGATGATGATGATTTTCTAAGAACACTTGTTTTCTTGATTTTCTCTTCCTCTTTCTGAATGTTTGAAGTTAGTGATGAAGATAGCTTCTGAAACTGTTATTGTCGTTGATGATGAACATGATTCTGAAACTGTTATTTTTGCTTCTGAACCTCTTCTTCTTTCTTGCCTTTTGATGGGTTGATGATGAAGATAGCTTCTGAAACTGTTTGTTTTTTTTGTTAATGGGCTTGTAGTTTGGTTGTTGTTTAGCTTGGCAAGCTTGGCTTATCACAGTTTGTGTGACTTGCTGTAGGCTTGGTTGTCGGTGTTAGCTTGGCTTGCTTGGCTTGTGAGTTTGTTACAGTTTGGTTGTTTTTCGTGGTTTGCAGTTTTTTGGCAAGCTTGTTTGCAGTTTGTAGTTTGGCCAAACAGTTTGGTTCTGCAGATTTGGATAGCAGGTCTGTTTGTTGTTTACAGTTGTTTGCTATAGTTTGGTTTGACAGGTTCGACAACAGGTTGCTAGGCTTATGGTTTAAGCAGTTTGGTTTGTTGAGTTTGTTTGATTTGCAGTTGGAACTGCAGGTTTAAGAAGGCTGTGTTTAGTTTGTGTAGCTTGCAGGTTGGGGAGCTTTATGATTTGTTTATAGGCTTGCTGTAGTTTTTCAGGTTTTTGGTGTTTTTGAACTGTTAATAGTTTTGCAAGGTTTGGAGCTTTTGTGTTTTCAAGCTTGGTTCTAATATTCTCTCCCCTTAGACTGTTATGCAGTCTCTTGTTTTTATATCTTTTTGTTTTTTTTGTTCACTTATGCCAGCCTGCCTTAGCCAAACTTCAAACTTTTCACTAAAGGTCCTCTCTTTCTCTCTCTCTCTCAAATAAGCACTTTTGCTTATTATATCATATTTTCTGAAAAGTTTGTTGGCTGGAAAATGATGATGGTTGTGACAAGTCTTTTTACTTGTCAATTGGTTTATCTCTGCATTACCTGCTGTATTTTTTGCTGTACTTTCTGTACTTGTATGCTCTATGTACTTTTTCCTTGATAGTTTGCATCTAGTTTGACATGCTTGGCACCTTGTTGCATTTGGTTTGGTTACTGCAGTTGGTATTCAGTTTGGCATAGTTTTGCTTTGTATGCAGCCTTGTACCTTACTTTGTACAGCATGGCCCATGTTTTTGCATTTGAACCAATTTGTATGCTTGCATTTTTTTATCTTTTACTTTTCTCTTTGTGAACCAAGAAGAGCAATCTTCTTGTGATTTGCAAAGAGAAAAATAAAAACATGATGAACAAATAGCATTCTGATTCCGGCCGGAAAACTTTAATGATGACTTTCTCCTTTCTTTTTTTGCTTGAAAAATTAACTGTACTAATTTCTTTTTCTTTCTTCTTTTTCAGGTGAAAGCAACTTGGATGATAGAGGAAGCAGAGGAAACAAGAGACCTTGGGCATGGGAGCACTAGAGTTTAGGAGACTTAGGCTTAGATTAGATAGACTATTTATTGTAAACATTTATTTCTTTTTAAAATACTATAAGTTGTAAAAACTTACAATATTTCAAAAATAATAAATTATTCTTTTGTAACAATTATTTGAAAATGAATAAAAGAGTCTTTATCCAAAAGAAACACTTCTATTGTCAAATATCTTGCCCTTCTTCCTTGCATGTTTATTTAATTATTTAAGACTCTCAAATCAAAATAATTGAAACTGTATCCCAATAATTCTAATCCAGATAAAATAAGTAATCAACAAACTTTACAGTCTCGTAACCTTGCATCAGTATTCCAATCATAATACGCATTGTATAATAAACAAGCGAGCATTCCATTAACCGACAAACATTTCATTCCAATAACAAGCAGATGTTTTAATATACACACATCATCTGGTTAATCCGGATTAGACAGTTTCAGCTCCTATCTCTTATCCCAGATTAATCAAGCCTTGAGAACAAACAATAAATTTGAACAAGCGTGAAAACAATGTAACAGTTAACTGAATTTCTGAGGATTCAATTTCTTCTGAGAAATGCGAGAGAAAACCCTAATTCTGGATTGACTGCTAAAGAAAAGTCTGTTTGATCGATTCTTGAGCCAATCTTAAAAATTAGAGAAAAACCCTAGGGTTGTGGTTTCTTGTAAAAAAAAGGGAGGGAAAATTTTGGGGTACAACAGGGTAGATTATGGAAAGGGAAGGTGTTAGCACCCTTTCCATCCGTAGTTATCTACGGGCTCTTAGATGCTAACTCATTTGAAAAATTCCTTGTGCTTTGTGTGTTTGAAAAGTATTTTGAAAGAAAGCGCCTTAGTACGGAGAACTTTGTAATGTTTCTCGGATTGGTAGAGAACATATACAAAGTGTTTCGAAAATGTTTTTGGAAAGAGTTTTGTGTGTGTAAAAGTTTGTTTTGTTTTGAGCAAGCATCTAAGAACTATCTACTATACTCGAAAGGGTTATTCTTTTCCTCTTTTCCTTTAGACAATACTATCCTAATATTAGTGAGTAGGTAGCCCTATCGTCGAATGTTTTGGGGGACAATTGAAGGGACGTCGTTACAGTCATAAAGGAAACTGGGCAAGATACCTTAGTAACTACCCTAGGGTTTTAAGATCATACCGAGGCAACGTTGAAAGGGTCATTTTTTTATCTTTAAACCGGAGGATAGCCACTAAAGTCTCTCACGTTTCGAGAGTTGTGACTGTTTTAATATGAAGGAAACCGAAGTAGGGATACCCTAGAGGTGTGCATGTGCAAGTGTGTTGTATTCAGTTATTTTGTCTTTGTATTAGGTTTGCTAACATTTTGTTTTTATTCTTGCCATACAATCCTATTATCATGCATCTAGACAGTTTACATATTGCAGGAATTTAAAGTGCAGAAAATGTAAATCCTAAACTATTACAAAGCTTTGGGAAGGGGGAATAATTACAAGTCCAAAACTTGGTGGGATAAAGCAGCAAAAGTAAAGCCCTAGTTAAGTCTGTTACATTCCAGTAAGCAGATACAATAATATGAAAGAAGTGTGAAAGCAAATGAGCGCGCGCGAAATGGATATGACGTCTAAACCCTAAGAATACTTCTAAGTAAAAGAAAAATCTTTTTTTGTTTTCGTTTATTTGTGAAAATATTAAATTAAATTAAAACTCAATTAATTAAACTAAAAAGAAAAGAAAAATTATTAATCATAATTAATTCTAAATAAACCTAATATTTTTGAATTTTTTGTTTAAGAAATATAGAACATTTAACCTAATTCTAATTGTTTTTAATTTATGAAATAAAGTCAAAATAATTACTTAAATTAATTTATAAAATAAAGTCAAAATAATTAATTTAATTAATTTATAATAAAAAACCTAAATCTAAATTTTTATGTATTTTCTGATTTTATGGTTAAATAAAAAAAAGGTTTTCGAAAATAAGTGAATTAAATAAACAAAATAAAATAAAGAAAAAAAATTGATTGGGCCTGGTGTTAAAGTGAAAATGGGGAGGTGATATTTGGATTTTTGTAAGGCCAAAATTCAGCAAGCCCAAATCCTACGCACTTCAGTGCTACTGACCCCTTGAGGGTCCATCATGAGGCTGCAAGTTTGGGGCGTTGGATCCCAGTTAGCTAGGGTCTGATGATGATTACTTGATGGCATATGGTGCACGCCTTGGATCTGGGAACACTGGATCTGCATGAAACTTGTTAGAAAAATAAACTTCTAGACCTGGATATCGAACCCAAGTCTCTTACCTTTGCACGCGTTCTTCTTACCACTCAGCCGACTTGTCAATAGTTAATTTAAATAACAAAATTGCAATATATGTGAAACAAGGTCAAAAATATATTTGAATTAAAAAAATGCACGCATTGACTGAATGGGAAAATGGGGGAACGACGCGCATGCTACTGGAGTCAGCCCACCAGAGTCAACTCTCCGGTTGTCTTCTCCGGTGGGCTCCAATGTTAAACCTACAAACTAGCCAAAAACAAAGGTTGAAAACTTCCCTATCCCCCTAATTTAAACTCCCTGATCTCAAATCCAGGCTCAGTTTGGCTTGAAACGACCTAAATCCAGATATTCAAAGGAAATCTCAAATCGTGCCCTAGCAATGGCACGATCTCATCCTTATGCCTTAGCATACATGTAGCACGTTAGACTTGTACTATCAATAGTCCTGAACACGAATCAAACGATTAAAAGTATCAATATGTCATGAAAATGTAGTTTTGATTTTGCAAACCCTTACCAATCGGAGATGCATGGATCTTTGGCTTTGGGTGTAGAAATGCTTGTTTAAGGGCCTGGGTTCCTTCCTGTGAATCTTAGGAGGAGGATAGGATTCTTGGTTTGGAGTGATAGTGGTTGTAATGTGGGTTTTGGATTTGACAACTTTGTTGAATTTTTGGGAATTTTCGTGTGGTTTTCTGAGGCAATTTGCGCGTAGTTTGGACTTGTAGAAGTGATGTATATATAAGGCCATGATAAAGCCATGATTCTTATTTTGAAAACTTGCCAAAAGTGATGATTTGATGCCATTTTTAACCTTGAGTGAACCTGGATAGGTTTTGCACGAGTACATGGGCCTTGAAACAAATCCAAACATCAGCCCATATTGCTATAACCTTTGTTTAATATTTTATGCAATTTTATTTTGTATTTATTTGAATAAAACAAAATAAATATGAATAAAACAGGTAGAAATGGAAAGGCAAGGTAAAAATTAATTTATAGGTCCCTCCTAAGGTCATGAAGATGTTTGAAACCCAAAACGCTAGGCTATTGACCTAAAACTTCAAGTTTGCCCAATGCACATTTCTTGAAATTTCTCCAAATTTTCCAACTTATGCAAGCCACAACTTGTTCAATGTTTATGCTTTGAAGATGAATTTCGACTTTTTGGAGATCCCAAGATGTCCTCTATAAACCCTATGTTTACCATTTTTGCATTTGGAGCATTCATCTTGATGTAACTTGCCTTGACAAAAAATGCTTTTTTGTTGACTTTCAAAAAGACCTGTAATGTATTGGCTCATATCTTTCCAGTGATGCATTTTTTGGACTTTAGTGAAAAAGAAACTTTGTAAGGAATTGAATTTTCTTCAAAATGAGCTTTTGTTGGGGAAAATGGATGAAGCATGTGAAAGTTATGCCTGGTCAAAGTTCAGTTGACTTTCTCTAGGAAACCCAAATTTTGTACTTTTGGATTCTTGATGATTTGAGAGCATTCCTTGGGGAATCATGATCAACCCTTGATCAAATTATGGATGTCACTTCAAAATATTGATTTGACCAAAAATATTGAAGTTTGACTGTATATTGGTCACAGGTGACTTTTGACCTAGTACGATTGATTTTCAAGCATTTGAGCAATTGACTGAGCAAGCTTGTAGTGCAAGGTATGAAACTTGGCATGGACATTCTTGAGGACATATTAGGGACCATGGAAATCACTTGAAGCCTTTGCAACCCAAAATTATTTGTGATAAGTGAAACCCTATTTGGAAGCCCTTTGCTTATGAGGAGAATTTGTCTGGCCAATTCTTGGTCAACCTTGAGAAATATAGGACCTCAATGAGTATGTCTTGAGTAAAATGAGAGGAAAATTTTGGGGTAAAACACTTGGAATGTCTTCGTATGACCAAGAGAATACTTCAACATAGTTGTGTAACATCTGAACCAATCTTCTCTTGACATTGTCTTCCAGGTTAGCGCCAATTTTGACTTCTTTTTATCTGCCTCAGTACCAAAGTTTATCACTCTGACCGGTTCTTCATGCGATTAGATAGCCTTTTCCTCTTGTATCAGGAGTCTAGAGAGTTCTCCAGGTATCTCACAATATTTTTCACCTTCGTCTTCGGCTTGACAGATTGGATTTTTGAAGTCATAAACAAAAATAGCAGAATTATTGTCAATCAGATCCGGAGTGGATGTGGATATGCAAATGTGTGTGTGCATGTAAGTCACATGGATATTTGAAAAATGCAGTAAAGTAAAAGAAAGACAATGAGCAAAAATTTGAATGCAAAATCATCCAATGTTTTCATTAAATGAGCATATGATATATGAAATGACAACCCTTAACAAATGAACCATTGTGCCCCGGGAAAGGCACAAAGTTTAAAGTCATTGTTTTAAACAGAAATTATATAGAGAAACTTCTTAAAGCAATAAGAAAACAGGAAATAGCAATTACTCCTGCTGAAGGAGATTGAGATGAAGTCTTTGGCCTTCTAGTTGTTAAGTCCACCGTCATTAGTTGGGAATATCCATTCGTTAAAGTCACCATCACCATCACCGTCTTCCAGAGCATTGACTTCATTGTTGCTAATACGGTAAGATGGCCCACCAGCACGAGCACGTCGAACCTCTTTCTGATCCTTTGAAGTAAAACTCAACCCAAATTTGTCAGATTTGTAGGGGATGTCAGGAAGTTGTCCCTAGATAGTGCAGCCTCCATCTTCTATAACAGCCCTAGCATCCTCCAAAGAGGCCATTCTTTGTATACCCTTAGAGATTTCAGGAGTAGCATGAGTAGCGACGACAACCATTGGAGGGATTACCTCAAATGTTTGGAAGGGGGTTTCAATGAATTCGCCATCCATTTCAACATATTTGAAATAATTCAAATGACTGACCATATATCTTCCTCTCTATAGACTATGACAACCTTCCCTCTCACTGGGTATTTCAGCATTTGATGTAATGTAGAGGTAATCGCACCTGCCCCATGAATCAATGGTCGTTCGAGCAAGCAAGAATAGGTCGAGCAGATATCCATTACATAAAATGTTGAATTGAATACTTGAGATCCCATCTTGATCGGGAGATCAACCTCTCCATGGACCATCCTTTTTTACTCATCGAAGGCTCTGACCACAATATCGCTGGGTTTCAGCACCAACCCTTCACAGTCCAGTCTATCCAAGGCACCTTTGGGTAAAACATTTAGGGAGGACCAAGTATCTACTAACACATGTGCCAAAGTGGTGCCTTTGCATTCAACAGAGATGTGCAAAGCTTTGTTATGATTCTTCCCTACCAGAGTCAAATCTGCATCAGAAAATCCCAAGCCATTACCAGCGGTTAGGCTTGCAACATAATTCTCAAATTGATCAGAAGTGGTCTCTTGAGGTACATGGGCATTATTCTGGAATTTCAACAAAACTTGGGCATCTGCTTCGGAGCATAACAACAAGGAAAGCATAGATATCTTAGAGGGTGTCTGCCCCAATTGCTCAAATATTTTGTAATCACTTTTTCGGATGATCTTCAGAATTTCTTCCATCTCTTGACTAGATGGGTCTTCAATTGTAACATCTTTGGATGGTGCCTCCGTCGGGGAAGGCTCAATAACTTTCTCTTTACCTCAGGTATCAGCAGTTGGTCTAGTAGCAGGAATACGAACAGGTGTTATAGTAGTTGTTGGAGGAGAGATCTCCGGAGATAAGATCCTTCATGTTCTAGTGACTTTACTACTTTCGGCAATGTTTGTAATTCCAGGTGTAACGCCCGTAATTTAATTAATTATTTAATTAAATTATTTTTGGATTATTTATGAAGTTGTGTTATGATGATAGTTGATGTGTTGTTGTTATTGGATTTATTTATTCTATTAAGTTGTGGAATAATATTAGAATAATAATATTATTTGATGTGGGATTATTTTAAGGGTTAGAAGTAGTAGAAAGAGGGTGTAGGAGTTTTAAGCCCATTAAGACATAATGAGAATTATACGGTTATTATATTAGTTTTTATAAATAATAAGGAAAAAGAAGAAGCATTAAGAAGAGAAAGAAATAAGGGTTGGAAGAGAACGTGAAAGTTATAGAAAAGATGGAATAGAGCCAGAACAAAATTCAATCGGAAAAGTCGTAAGGCAACCTTCAATCCAAGTTAAGGGTGGGGTTATGACTCTATAATAGGGTTTATGATGAGTAGTATGTGGGATTAGATGTGAAAAGTTGTCTTGTTTATTATTGGAATGTATATATTGTTGTATGATGAAGATCAATGATTTAGAGATGAATAATGATGGCCTATTGTTGTATAATTGATGTAGAAACATAGGATTATTATAATTAATGATTACCTATGATTAGAGGATTTTTTAGGGCCCAAGGCATGGAAACCGTAGTGAAAATGCAGTGAAATCACATAAAATATTCATGACAGAACAGTATGCGTTGACCTTAAAAGCCATGCGTCGATATATGCAGGTTTTTGGACTCAGGATGAGTCGATACGAAGAAGCATGCGACGATACATGCGGTGTTGTAAACTCAGTATGAGTCGATACAAAGAGATTATGCATCGACTCATGCAGGAATTTTAACCCAGTACGCGTCGACTCAAAACTTTATGCGTCGACTCATGTAGTCTAATTTTTGGCAGATTCTTCCAAAGGCTGTAACTTGAGTTTCCGGACTCCGTTTGAGGTGTTGTTCGAAGCGTTGGATAGATAACGCGATGAACTTCATTCTTAAGGATTAAAATGAAGGATAAGGAGATTAAATCCTAGTACCCAAATTAGGATTAGAGTTAGTTTCCTGCGTAAATCGCTATGATGATTTTGTGAAGAATGATGAGGATAAGACGATTATAGATTATTGTTTGGTTCATGACAATAAGATTAATGATGATAATGATGTAGTATTATAGAATAATAATATGTAGAGTTTTGTTAACTAGAGGTAAGACTTATATTATTAATTAATTATAGGCATCATCGTGTTATAGGCCAATGACCAATGTTGAGGGATTGTCGATTTATCATTGTATTGTTGTTGTGGCTGACTTGCTGTAAAATTATGTTGGTGAGTTATGTTGATGAAATCATGTCGATGAATTATGCGATGAATTATGTTGATGAATTATATTGATGAATGATGTTGAGATGCCTCTAATAATTGGAAGCTATTAAGATGTAGGCTTCTGGCCAACGATGATGTTGTGTTGAGATGTTGTTAATTATGGTGTTGTTATTACATTCATGATTGTGTCGCATACATTGCATTTCAATATGGAACTGATGCTTGTTAAGATGGCTTGTATTGGCGAATATTAAGATGAAGGCTTATACCTTGTTGATGCCTCTATTTATTTGCAATTATTTGAGATGGGAGTTCTGCTCCAATGGTACCACATGCATTTGCATAGTATTGAGTCGCATTATTTGATTGCATAACGAGGTTGTGTATTGATGCGGTAGATGTGTATATCATTGGTATTCTGTTGTGATTATTATTGTTTATAAGATGAGAAGTGGTGATATTGTGTGATCTAATTTAATATATTATTTATCATACATTTTATTATATTGTTAGATATCTTACCCCTTCTATTTGAATGTTACCCTTATGTTGGTAACGTGCAGGTAATCTAGAGTGAAGGGGGTTCACCTTCAGTAGTTCGAGTTGGTGTCATTGCTCTGATACGTAACACTCGGGGGGATGAATGCTTGTTGCTTTTAATTATTGATTATTTAAGTTGTTGAACTTTAATTTGATTATTGCTAAGTATGTGCTATTTTGAAGTGGTTGTCATTTTTGGACAAAGATGTTATTATAATTTCGCTGCATAGTTGTTCAAGTTGTTGAATTAAGAGATTAAATTATTATGCAGATAGTTCATCTGAAGTTTTAAAGTGTTATGTATCCACGTTGAATGCAATGTGTTTTTAAAGTTGAATTGGTGGCATCCTGATTCAGTTGCATGAATTTTATGACTCTGATTTGCATATATAATTGCCGGGTAGAATTAGGGTGTTACAAAGTTGGTATTAGAGCAAAGGTTGGTCCGTCCAACCAAGTTGTCAAGTCGTAGTTGTCTAACAATCGAGTATTTTTAATTTGAGTTTTAACTATTGTTTATGTTATAGTGGTAAGTTGAGATGGCTGGAAGGAATGATGTTGCACTTGTTGCTGCTTTAGAAGTAATGGCGGATTTGATGGAGAGTCAGCCGAATACTGACGGGAATGTTGGATCTCGTAGTTTGGTGACTTTCCAGAGAGAGAATCCACCTACCTTCAAGGGAAAGTCTAATCCTGACGGAGCATTGGATTGGTTGAAAGAGATTGAGAGAATCTTCCGTGTGATGAACTGCACTCCAGTGCAGAAGGTTCGATATGGTACTCATATGCTAGCAGTTGAGGCTGATGACAGGTGGCTAGAGACTTGTCAGAGATTGGAAGTTGCAGGTGAAAATGTCACTTGGGCTGTGTTCCATAGGGAATTTCTGAGGAAGTACTTTCCTGAAGACATCTGTGGTAAGAAGGAAATTGAGTTCCTTGAGTTGAAGTAAGAGAATATGTCGATTGTTGAGTATGCTGCAAAGTTTGCTAAGTTGGCTAAGTTTTATCTGCACTACAGTGAGGCAGATGCTAAGTTTTCAAAGTGTATCAAGTTTGAGAACGGGTTGTGCCCATAGATCAAGAAGGCTGTTGGATACCAGAAGATCCGTGTCTTTGCTGATTTGATTGATAGTTGCAGGATTTATGAAGAGGATAATAATGCTCATTACAAGTTTATCAGTGAGAAGAGGGGTAAGCACCAACAGAATCGTGGTAAGACTTATGATACCCTAACTGGTAAAGGTAAACAGAAAGCTGCTCAGGGTCATAGGACTAGTGGGGGAGATTCTCCTGCTGGTGTGGTTTGTTTTAAATGTGGAAAACCTAGGCATAAGAGTAATGTGTGTACTGCTGAAGTAAAGTGGTGTTTCTGTTGTGGTAAGATTGGACATGTTGTATCTGAGTGCAAGCATAAGGATGTGATTTTTTTCAATTGTAGTGAAGAAAGGCACATTGGTAGTCAGCGTAAGAAACCAAAGAGGGCGCAGACAAGTGGCAAAGTGTTCGCTTTGGTTAAGGATCGGGAAGCTACTGAGGACAGACTTATCAGAGGTACATGTTTCATTAATAGTACTCCTTTAATTACTATTATTGATATCGGTGCTACTCATTGCTTTATTGTTTCTGATTGTGTTGAAAGATTTGGTCTTATGTTGTCTTCTATGAATGGAGAAATGGTCGTCGACACTCCAGCCAAGGGGTCGGTGACTACTTATTTTGTGTGTTTAAAGTTTCCCTTGTCGATATTTTACAGAGACTTTGCTATTGATTTGGTTTGTTTACCGTTAAGAGGGTTGGATGTGATTTTGGGTATGAACTGGTTAGAGCATAATTATGTTCACATTAACTGTTATGATAAGTCTGTGAGGTTTTATACTCCTGAGGAAGAGGAAGATAGTCTATTGTCTGCTAGACAGTTGAGGAAGTTGATGCAAGAAGAAGCACATATGTTCTCGTTGATGGCGTCGCTATCTGTAGAGACTCAAGCTATAATTGAGGAATTGCAGGTGGTGTGTGAATTTCCTGAAGTTTTCCCTGATGAGATTCTTGATGTACCGCCAGATAGGGAAGTTGAATTTTCTATTGATCTTATACCTGGTACCAGACTTGTGTCTATGGAACCATACAGGATGTCTGCATCTGAGTTGTTAGAGTTAAAGAAGCAATTGGAAGAGTTACTTGAAAAGAAGTTTGTAAGACCAAGTGTATCGTCGTGGGGAGCTCCAGTGTTATTAGTAAAGAAGAAAGATGGAAGTATGAGGCTTTGTGTTGATTATAGACAGTTGAATAAAGTGACGATTAAGAACAAGTATCCGCTTCCAAGAATAGATGACTTAATGGATCAATTAGTGGATGCTCGTGTGTTTAGTAAGATTGATTTGAGGTCGGGTTACCATCAGATTAAAGTGAAGGATGAAGATATCCAGAAGACGACTTTCAAAACGCGTTATGGAAACTATGAGTATTCGGTGATTCCTTTCGGTCTTACTAATGCTCCAGGAGTATTCATGGAATACATGAATCGTATCTTTCATACTTATTTGTATCAGTTCGTGGTGGTGTTTATTGATGATATTTTGATTTACTCTAAGTAAGAAGAAGAGCATGCATAACACTTAAGAGTAGTATTGTAAGTTTTGAAAGAGAAGAAGTTGTATGCAAAGTTGTCCAAGTGTGAATTCTGGTTAAAGGAGGTTAGTTTTCTTGGTCATGTGATCTCAGGCAGTGGCGTTGTTGTAGATCCATCGAAGGTTGATACGGTGTTGCAATGGGAAACTCCGAGGTCAGCTACAGAGATTAGAAGCTTTTTGGGATTAGTTGGTTATTATAGAAGGTTTATCGAAGGTTTTTCTAAGTTGGCACTTTCGTTGACTAAATTGACTTGTAATGGTAGAGCTTTTGTATGGGATGTTCAGTGCGAAGAAAGTTTTACAGAATTGAAGAAGAGATTGACGTCAGCTCCGATTTTGACGTTACCTAATCCAGGAGATCCTTTTGTGGTATATTATGATGCTTCTAAGATGGGTTTAGGAGGTGTGCTTATGCATAATGATAAGGTAGTTGCTTATGCATCAAGGTAGTTGCTTATGCGTCAAGGTAGTTGAGGACTCATGATAAGAACTATCCTACGCATGATTTAGAGCTTGCTGCAGTTGTCTTTTTGTTGAAGATTTGGAGGCATTATCTTTATGGTTCTAGATTTAAAGTGTTTAGTGACCATAAGAGCTTAAAGTATTTATTCGATCAAAAGGAGTTGAATATGAGGCAACGAAGATGGTTGGAATTGTTAAAGGATTATGATTTCGGTTTGAATTATCATCCAGGAAAAGAGAATGTGGTAACTGATGCGTTGAGTCAAAAGACTTTACATATTTCGACAATGATGGTTAAAGAGTTGGAATTAATTGAACAGTTCAGAGATATGAGCTTAGTTTGTGAGGTGACATCGCGGAGTGTTATGTTAGGTATGCTGAAGATTAATAATGAATTTCTAGACAGTATCAAAAAAGCTCAGAAGTTAGATGTGAAACTGGTAGATTTGATGGTTGGGATCGATCAGTCCGAGAACATCAATTTTAAGTTTGATGCGCAAGATGTGTTGAGGTTTCGTAACCGAATTTGTATTCCTGATGAAGCTGAGATGAAGAAAGTGATACTTGAAGAGAGTCATAGAAGTAAGTTGAGTATTCATCCAGGAGCTACAAAAATGTATCAAGATTTGAAAGGTTTGTTTTGGTGGCCTGGAATGAAGAGTGATGTGGCTCGGTTTGTGTATGCATGTTTGACTTGTCAGAAGTCGAAAGTTGAACATCAGAAGCCTACAAGGTTGATGCAACCGTTAGAAGTTCCAGAATGGAAATGGGATAGAATTTCAATGGACTTTGTGGCGGGGTTACCTAATACTATAAGAGGACGTGATTCAATTTGGGTGATTGTTGATAGGCTTACAAAGTCGGCTCATTTTATTCCTATTAACATCATCTTTCCAGTGTCGACGTTGGCTGAGATTTACACTAGTGTGATTGTGAAGCTGCATGGTGTTCCTTTGTGCATTGTATCGGATAGAGATCTAAGATTTACTTCTGATTTTTGGAAGAGTTTGCAAGAAGCGTTGGGTTCTAAGTTGAGGTTGAGTTCGGCGTATCATCCTCAGACAAATGGTCAGACTGAACGGACTATCCAATCGTTGGAAGACTTGCTGAGGGCATGTGTTCTTGAGCAGAGAGGTTCGTGGGATACTTATCTTTCGTTGATAGAGTTCACTTATAATAACAGTTACCATTCTAGTATTGGGATGGCACCTTTTGAAGCATTGTATGGTCGAATATGTAGAACTCCTTTATGTTGGCATGAATCTGGTGAAAGTGTAGTACTTAGACCTGAACTTGTTCGTGAGACTACTGAGAAGGTGAAGTTGATTCGAGAAAAAGATGAAAGCTTCCCAAAGTAGACAGAAAAGTTATCATGACAAGCGAAGGAAAGACTTAGAATTTCAAGTGGGTGACCATGTGTTTTTGAGAGTTACACTTGTGACTGGTGTTGGGCGAGCATTGAAGTCTAAGAAGCTCACTTCTCGCTTTATTGGACCATATCAGATTTCGGAGAGAGTGGGGAATGTTGCTTATAGAGTGGCTTTATCGCCTAATCTTTTGAATTTGCATGATGTGTTTCATGTGTCACAACTCCGTAAGTATATTTCAGATCCATCTCATGTGATTCATATGGATGATGTGTAAGTACGGGATAACCTTACAGTGGAGACGATTCCTGTACGGAACACGGATCGTGAAATAAAGACTCTGAGGGGCAAAGAGATTGCTTTGGTTAAAGTGGTTTGGCTAGGAGCTACCAGAGAAAGCATGACTTGAGAGTTGGAGAGCAAGATGCGAGACTCCTATCCTGAATTGTTTGACTAAGGTAAATTTTCGAGGATGAAAATATTCTAAGTGGGGGAGAGTTGTAACGCCTGTAAATTAATTAATTATTTAATTAAATTATTTTTGGATTATTTGTGAAGTTGTGTTATGATGATAGTTGATGTGTTGTTGTTATTGGATTTATTTATTCTATTAAGTTGTGGAATAATATTATAATAATAATATTATTTGATGTGGGCTTATTTTAAGGGTTAGAAGTAGTAGAAAGGGGGTGTAGGAGTTTTAAGCCCATTAAGACATAATGAGAATTATAGGGTTATTATATTAGTTTTAGAAATAATAAGGAAAAAGAAGAAGCAGTAAGAAGAGAAAGAAATAAGGGTTGGAAGAGAACGTGAAAGTTGCAGAAAAGAAGGAATAGAGCAGAACATAATTCAATCTGAAAAGTCGTAGAGAAACCTTCAATCCAAGGTAAGGGTGGGGTTTTGACTCTATAATAGGGTTTATGATGAGTAGTATGTGGGATTAGATGTGAAAAGTTGTCTTGTTTATGATTGGAATGTATATATTGTTGTATGATGAAGATCAATGATTTAGAGATGAATAATGATGCCCTAATGTTGTATAATTGATGTAGAAACATAGGATTATTATAATTAATGATTACCTATGATTAGAGGATGTTTTTAGGGCCCAAGACAGGGAAACCGTAGTGAAAATGCAGTGAAATCGCAGAAAATATTCATGACAGAACAGTATGTGTCGACCTTAAAAGCCATGCGTCGATATTCTCCCAAACACGTTTTAAAATTGATGGAGAAAATTTATTTTGACTGGATTTAAATTTTTTCGGATTAAAAATACGAAAATAAGTCGAGTAATAGAAATATTAATACCTACTCCGAATCCGCCCCCGAACCTGCCCTATTTAATTTATTATGTACATTATTATATATTTTTTATAATTTAAAATATTAAATATGTAGTCAATATTTTGAGAATTTAATTTGTATCTATATTTAAAATATATGAAATGTATGCATGAAATTTTTTTAAAATATTTTATTTTATTATTTATAATGTAATTTTATTTTAGAAAAATAAATATATATTTAAAAAATTAATTTCATTAAATGGATGGTGGCACGGCAGGGATACTCGAACCTAATATAAACTCATTTAGAATGAATTCGAGTTTTAATTCTTCATTTCCATTTGAATTTAAGACGGAGAATTGAAATTATTTAGAAATTCGAGTTTGAGCTTGAAGGTAATAAAAATCGTCTCTAACCAGCCCCATTATATATATATATATATATATATATATATATATATATATATATATATATATATATATATATATATATATATATATATATATATATATATATATATATATATATATATATATATATATATATATATATATATATATATATATATATATATATATATATATATATATATATATATATATATATATATATATATATATATATATATGATTTTGCTAATATACACTTAATACAAATTTAGGAGTTTTTAACCCCCCTATTTTTAAAAATTTATGTACCTTAGTTATAACTAAAGCTATTAAAAATTCTCACTAAAATAACTTTCTTAAATCATTAAAAAATAATAATAACAAAAAAATATCGAGAATTTTAAACCCGGCTTAAATGATAAATTTGAAAAAAAAAATTGGTAGATCCCTACTCTAAAATACACAAATATATATATATATATATATATATATATATATATATATATATATATATATATATATATATATATATATATATATATATATATATATATATATATATATATATATATATATATATATATATATATATATATATATATATATATATATATATATATATATATATATAAAATAATTTTTTTCATATAATCAAGATCAAAGAGAATATTCATTATTTTATTAAACTATCCCTAATGATTCATAGCAAGATTAAAATAAATAGGTAGGAATGAAATTATATGTAATATAAAAATATTAAGTAAAAGGTGATGCCTAGGATATCATTTGTAAAATTAGAGGTAATTTACTTTTAATGGTATATATCAAGGAAATTTTGTCACATCAAGGAAAATTTTTAAAATTACATATTAACTTTAAATTTTAAGATATTAAATTTATGTTTCTTCTTACTTATAAAATGTTTAACATTTTTTTTAGTCAAGATCCTCTCTATTTTTCATTTTTTTCATTTTGTCAATTATCAAAGTTTTATAAATATAGATGTAATAATGTGGCATTTGATGGTTACACATATTTTTAATATACTATAAATGTCTTCAAAAACTATAGTAATCGAGAGCGGAAATTGAGAAAAAAAATGGAGAGCATTTTAGCTCATTTTTTTCATTCAATGTAAAAATTATTATTCGCATTTGACTAGGGATAAAAAAAACGGGTTGACCCGTTTGATCCGACATTTTTGACGGATTGGACTGAGGTTTTCGGCTCGGTACCTTAAATTAGTACGTCACGCCTAACGCGCTTAAAAAAGAGGGTCGAGACAGGGCGGGGCGGATTTTCTCTGCAGGCTTTTTGTTAAAACTTTTATTTTTTTTATTAAGAATTAAAATAAATTTAATTATAAAAACAACACTTATCTCTTAGGATTGTATTATAAATTATTATATTATAATTGTAACGTTCTTTCTATAACTTTCTAATACACGTGTTGATTGAAAATGATTGAAATAAAAGAACAAATGTATGACATGCATAATATTAAGTTTTCAATATATTAATTCAGATATCTTCTTTAGAAATAGATGTTGATTTTAAAAAAATGAAGGATTTGATTAGTGTATACGTATGACAAATTTAGGATTTAACTATTAAAGAATAAGTTAATATAAGAGTTTATATAATGTAAACAGTGAGAAAGTTTGGTGTTGATATTTTACGCATTACTATTTTATGCAATGTGACGTTTTATGCAATGTTACTGTTATCATTGTTAGTTTTGTGTAAATTCTAAATTGAGTTCTTTTAGTAATTAGTTTTTAAATAGGATTAGGATGATATGTGTTTATTTATTTTGATATTTTTTATTGTGCTTGAGTTTATTTTGTTATTTTGTTGTAATTGATCTTTATTTATTAAATTTTTTGAATTATTTGAACTTAAGACATCTTGAAGTTCTATTATGCGTTGTTAAAAAAAAATTCTTTATCGACCTCTTTGGTAATAATTAAAAAAATTTCTAAATTATGTATTAAATCAAATTGTAAAATTAAAAAAATTAAAAATTGGTGAACCGGCCCGCCAACTCGTTAATAAACGGGGCGGACTTAACTTTTGAGTTCGGACCCCTAAGTTGGTCCGTCCCACCCCACCTCACTTTTGGACGGGTTTAAACGGGGCGGACCTAAATGAGGCGGGCCGTCCGCTTTGCCACCTCTACATTTGACATACGAATATCTTACTACTCAAATATCAAATCATATATATTTTTTTTTTGATTTAATTTTGATTCTATAAAATTTTAGATTAATATGTGATTTTAAATTTCATTTTATGTGACAACATTTCATTAATACACATCATTAAAAATAAATTATCCTCAACTTTAAAAGGGATAATCAAAAATTTACTTAAGTAAAAATATAACTAATAAAAAGAATCATTCATTAATTTCTTAAAATAGAACTGACGTAAGATACAAAAACACACACGGCATTAATAACATAATTATTAATCTTAATAAATAAAATTTTACTAAGAACAAATCGTTTGAATATTATTTAAATTTGATTTTTGATAGAAATAAAATTTACTTAGTGAGTCGTCTTTTTAAACCACAAAATCAATTTAACCAGATCACTATAGAACTATTGATTAAACTTTATATATATATATATATATATATATATATATATATATATATATATATATATATATATATATATATATATATATATATATATATATATATATATATATATATATATATATATATATATATATATATATATATATATATATATATATATATAAAAGTCAACATAATATTTCTTCCTCCATCATTAGATGTCATTTTTCTCAAGTATTTATTTATTTTTATTTATCATTCTTAAAGTGTAAAATATCAATTAATCGTCTCTAACTATTAATTATAAAGTGAACAATATATGAAATAAGATGAGAAGTGGTTAAAAATATTAAATAAAAACAAAAACAATTTCATAAAAGTAAAAAATTTATCAATTTTTCTTGGTAGCATACAAATACAAGATTATCCTGCCCCTAGTTGAATATTCCCTCTTTTAATATACAACTTTTTGCTTCTTCAAATAACTTGACCATTAGCTTTTGTCTAAAATGAGAGAAAACTATACAATTTCTTTTCCTTTTTTCTTTAATTTCCATCCTCAAAATATTGTGACAACCAAAAATGCTTTTCTCCCCTCTTTCTTATATACCTTTTTAACGCACTATTGTGTAATTTATATTAATTAATTAATTAATTAATTAATTAATTAATTCATCACGAGTTGTGTAAATCGAGATAGAGTAGAGTGGGGCATGCAAAGGATACTTATAAAAGGGGTGTGTGATATGTTTATTTTGCAAGAGTGTGTGTCATTTGTTAGGAAGAAAATTCAAAGAACTTGTGCAAGAGTTAGTGCTCACCTCTC